>VXAA01004808.1:1276448-1304397 GCA_013399115.1 Anseranas semipalmata | reverse complement strand
CTCAGCCCCCGGCCCTCAGCCCTCAGCCCCCGGCCCCCAGCCCCCAGGGAGGCGCGTTCACAGAGCGCTTCGCTCTCCTTGTAATGGAGAAACCACCCACAGGGCAGATGTGTGTGGGGTTTCTTCTCCAAAGCGGTCGCTGCAAACAGTTCTCACCATAAGCACTTATTCACGGAGTTGCGTGGCGGAAGTTTGGTTACAGAAACTGTCAGCGCCACGGGGTTTTGATATTTTGATATATTTGGAGACCAGCATCACGCGGGCACGCTGCTGGAGATCCAAGCGGTGCCCGCCCTCGGCATCGCGCTCCGGGGAGCTCTCCTGGATCTTACGCGCTCCCCCTTCTGAAACACAGCCACGCGCCCCAGTTTTTAGAGCTGTTTTCATGGAAAACGAGCTCGTCTGGAGTTCTGGGTTCCCGCCCCAAATCGTCGCCCCACGGGGAGCGGGTGGGCCGAGGCGGCCGCTTCAGAAGGCCAGCTGCCCCGACGTCGCGTAGTAGCCGGAGGCGTCGGTGGAGAACCTCTGGGAGAGGCGCACCGAGTCCAGCTGCACCTCGCCGAAGTAGAAGTGCTCGAAGAGCTGGAGGAGAAAAAAAAAACATTTCGGGAGCTGCTCCTGCAAAAAGCCCCTACTCACAGGCTCACCGTGCCTGTAACAAAACTACTCTGAAAAAGATTTTTTCCCCCTAGGGAGCGCATTTAGCCTTTAAGGCGAGCAACGTACGAAGCAAATGCCCCTTTTAGCCGCAGCAGCAGCTGCTCGACCCTTCCCTCCCTTGGCTTACGGCTGCGTTGCATGGCGAGCCCGCTCCGCCTGCTCCCTGCCCCAGAGGCCCCGTCCTGGGGCGGCCGCTGGCACTCCCCGGTCACGGATCGAGGCCGGGATGGTTCTCCCCCGATCCAGCCCTGGGACGTGCGACTTACGGCCGCGGCTCGGCCCTAATTCGAAGGAGCAGGCTAGAGGGGAAGGCTCCCTCTCCATCACTGGCCCTCCTCTGCCCAACAAATCCGCCTTTGTTCGGCGAGGCCTTGAGTGCAAATTAACAGAAGTGAGCCAGTGCTCAGACCCAGAGGGCGTGCCACTGCCAATTGATCCCATCTACCAGGCCGACCAAAAAAATAACATCAGAGTTTCTCGCAGGGGAGTTCAGCGACATTGCTGGAAAGGCGTGGGCTCCAGGCGCGAAGTCCTCCTCTACCTGGGAGCATCCGTCCTGCCTTAGGGAAAGCTTTTGTTTCCCTAAGAGTGGAGGCGAGGGCTGCAAACACTAACGGCTAGCAAAAGCCAACACGTTAATTAAAATCACTGCTCCTGGAGCCAACGGTGCATTAATTCCTCCATACACCTAACAATCGAGAGCCCAGACACCGCGTCAGCATCAGACGCAAGGCCTGGGGGAAGCGGGTCTCTCTGTGCCGGAGGGTTCAGCCGGAGCGCGCCGGCCCAGGAGAGAGCGGCCGCTGGAAAGGAGTTGTTCCACGGGAGCGTCTCCAACAGGGAGCGGAGGAAGAGAAGAGGAACGACTGCCGCCATACAAACTCCATTTGATACAATTAAAGATTTATACAATTAAAGATTAATTACGTTCCCGAAAGCCTGCGTGATTCTTGTTAGAGGACTGAGGATAAAGTGTCTCATTAATAAGAGATGCTGGGGAAGAGGCTGGTCTCCTTCCTCTCCTTGTTTGGGCAGCGCTGACAAAGAAGGATGACTTCCCCAAGACGGGTCAATGGGACAAACCTTCCCTCTGCCCCCCTCGCCTCACGCAGCCTCCGGCACGTCCGATGGGAAAAGCCACCAGAAAGTCCCAGAAGATACCGACGGGTCAAGGCCCCTCCATTTGTACGCTGCTAAGAGCGAGGCAAAGCCCTTGGACCAAAGCACTTTAAAGTCCCGTGGCTTTTTTTTATTAAAAAAAGATCTACCACCTCTCATGTGTCCGAGCGCGTGTGTTTCCCAGGGAGAACACTGCTAGGACTATTGATTTTTGGTAATGTAGCTGTACTTTCTGAGAGTAAACATGCTACAAGATTTAAAGGACAGCCTCGGCCATTTTTTTTTTCTCTGCTCTCGTTTCAAGCCAGCTTCTCACTGAGGCTTCTTTGCTCCCTTAGGCGACCAGACGCCATGCGTGAGGATCAGAGTCAAGCCCCTGTCCGGCCAAGACCCACCTCAGGCAACCGGGAAAGAGGCCCTCGAACGTCATCCTCCGAGCCTCCAGCGCCTTCCCGACAAGCAGGCATCCTACGTTCGTCCTCCGGGGGCTTGGGAAGAGATTTCAGAGCGCTGAGCCTCTACTTTCGACTTCCACTTCTATTTATCTTGGGGAGAAGCCAAGCAGAGCCGAGAAAGATATTTATATCTCCCACCACGGAAACGCTCTGGTTTCGGAGGAGGCCAATGAAATGTCTCCTGTATGGGCATTTCTGCATTTTTTTCTTTTCCTCTGGAAAAGGAGATACCCGGAGGTTGTTACAATCCACGCGCAAATGCTGGTAACCCTAAGGCACGCCTGGCCCCCTTCCCATGGGTGCCAGTGGCTCGCCTTCCCCAAAAAGGCTGCAGAGAGGAGGAGGAGGAGGCGCGGATCCAGCGGGAGCAGCCCAGAGGAAGGCAGCGGGGAGGAAAAACCCGATCACCTGCAGGGCCGCCGAAAGCTGTGTCACTTGATTGGAGCGGGACGCGAGGCTCAGCAAAAGCGCTGTAATTCTGTAAATCCAAACACGCTGCAGGATTTAAGTCCTCGCTGCCTAAAGAATAAATAAGAGGGTGGGGGTTGGGACCGGGGATTTTTTAATGCTATAAATGAAAACGAACCCGACAGAGGTAAAGGTCAATTTGCAAAGTCAGGGATGGCGGGCACCCTTCGTTTGAAACCCTTCCTCTGCCGAGGTCCGCTCCCCTGTTACGCACAAATTGCACGGCAGGGCTCCCTTGAGGTGCCGCCAGTAATTTTCTGAAAGAAGACAGAGGCTGAATGCTTGCTTTGGAAGGGAAAGAATCGCACATCAAACCGCTTGCTCCTTGCAAACGGGAGCCAAAAATGCTCGTACGCACGTCAGCCCCCAAACCACAACAACTTCCTTATCAAAGAGCAGGAGATCAAAACCAGGAGGGCTCTTTTCCGCATTTTCCCCCCCTTTTGCCTAAGCCTGTGAAGCAGGTTTTACCGAAGCGCTGTAGAAATAAATGCAAAAGGAGGAAGATTCCCGGATGCAGCGGCTGAAACGCGCGTCTGGGTGAGTTCCTGCTGCCGAGCGCGGGCATTTGTCAAGCAGCCATCCTCGGGGATGCAGGCAGCCCTCCCAGCATGAGACGGCACCTTTGTGTTCAAAGCTGGAAGCACCAGCAATAAATCACAGCGCTAAGCCCCGCGAGGACGGCAGCAACGCGCTTCGGCTCCGGTGATGGAGAGCGGAGACGCCAACACAAACCGGTGCTTTTGGAGCATCTGTCACGGGCTGAACAAGCGTAAGAAATATTAATGGATGTGCCCGAAGGGGCACCGGGAGGACAAAATAAGTCCAGATGAGGGAAGGGAGGACGGGGTATTTAAAACTTCCTTCACATAAGCTCTGGCTTGCACTCGCACTGCCTGGCCTGGGTTCTGCTGCAACCATCAGGATTATTGATCGGTTCTAAAGCCTTACCTTGTCTACGTACGGTAGTCAGCCAAAAATGACCCATCCTGAATTAATAACAAGCCCAAACCGCTCCGCTGAGAGCCTCGCTGCTCAGAAACACCGAGGGAGCAACAGCTCGCCGCAACGCCTCGCGATTAAGAATCACGGCCGAAGAGCGGCAGCAGCACGGGCCGGAACGCGCCGCCTGAGGGCAGGGGCAGGAAGGATTAGCCGCACGGCGCCACGGGCGAGCAACGGCACGCTACCGGCCCTGCGGCCGCGTGAGACAGCGCGGGGAATCGGGGCACGGAGACAGCGGAGGGCCCCAGCTGGGAGATGCAAGGGCGAGCCCCAGGGGAGCCGCAGCCCTGACAGCAGAGCGCGAGCCCCCCGCGCCCCTCTCGCACTGCGGGCGAGGGGACGGACCCAGGCAGGATCGGACCACGGGCTGTGGCTTGCCCTGATAAACATTTTTCCATCTGATGAGGGATGACACGCTGGAATTAGCAGCTGTGTAACGCGGCCACGGCTTGGGATGAAAAACACTGCAGCTGAGCAGGGAACAATCGCTCTTCCAAGCGCTCTGGCTAAAGCACAGCTGCAGTGCCCACACCAGCTACGGCGGGGAAGGCGCCAGCTCTTCGGCAAACTGATACCAGCACCGAGCAAACAGGGCCGGGAGAGGAAAAGTTCCCGGTAGCGGAAGACACGGATGGGTTTAAAAAACAAAAAAAAACCATCCTCCAGGGGCTGGCAGACCTCCTGGTCTGGCTTCATGGATTTTTGCACAGCATCTAATCCTTCTGCTCGGCTAACACCAGGAACAGCCCTTCCCCTCGCATTCTCCTTCATCCTCCCGCAGGTTTTAGGAGATGGCCTTTTACCTTTTCTTCCTTAGGAAGAATAAAGCGTCCGGACTTCAGGAGGGAGACAAGCTGGTCATAAAACTCCCAGCAGCCTATCTTTTGGGAGCGCAGCTGATCTGTGCTATAACTGAAGCTCTAACTCCTTTATCATTTGCATTCAGCTTGTTGCGTCCAGTCACTTACATGCTCATGCTCTGCAACGAACCAACGAGACCTGAAATCACAGACAAGCCAGCACCTCGGGTTAGCGCGAGCCCAGGACAGGATGCGAGTCAGCAGCATCTCCGCTGTGACACAGGAGGAGCCCTCCCGATTAAATCGCCCGTGCTGTCCCTTCGACGGCAACCACAGCGTATACAAATGCTATCTGAAAAAGTACCCCTAATGTCAGAGCGAGAAGCACAGTTCAGGGAGAAAGATCCTAGGCGTAGGTGATGGGAGCTGCCCTCTCCCTCCAGGCTCTCCTCCTTCTCCAGCAAAATCTAGCGATGCTCCTGCCACGCTGCAAAACCTTTGCTTTAGCTCAGGGCTTTGGGTCGTTTCCCCTCCCCGCTGCAAATCCATGAAAATTCATGCGCTTGAGGAAATCAAACCCTAGTTGCTATGGTGAAAGGCATTCTGCAAACTAAGAAACAAATACAAGTGGGACATTTGGAGGTTACTGGATCCTTGCACATCTTCCAGGCAAGAATAAAAAAAACAGGCGCATTAAAGGCTCCGCTAACTTCCCAGACCCAAACACGAGGGATTTACAGTACAGCTTGTTTAAGGAAATTAGTGATCAGCCACTGCACTTCTCCACAGGAGCCTCATCCCTGTGGCTCCCAGCACTCCCTATTACAGCACATGCAGCAACAATTTTTAAGAGCCCGGCTTCAGCTTTGCTGCAGTGATGCCAGGAGGCTTGCAAGGTACGTGGAGCTCCATCAATGTGACCTCCTGGCTCCGCTCACAAAGCCTCCGAGAAGAGGAGCCTGGCTACGGAGCCAGTAAATTAATTCAGACAGACCCGGGAAATTAGCCGGCAGAAGGGTCAGGGCACCTTTGGAATGAACTGCCTACTTTTACTAATCAATGTGTTCTTTCTTCCCCCTTTTTTTTTTAATTTTTCCCTGCAGTACAGGCGCTGGGTCCCCGTCTCTATTAAGGAGCCACTGTAATTCAGCCCCTGCCAGCTTCACGGAGAAAAGCCGTCCTTTAAGATCAGCAAGGCGACGCTGCCTCAGCTGGCTGCGGTCTCAGGGCGGGGAGCAGAGGCACCAGCTCCCAGAGGCCGTGCCGGAGCGGCTTCGCCCTCATCCTGCACGCCTGGAAGGGGCGAGGGGAGCCAGAAGCTGAATCCTCCCTCTTCCAGCACAGTGCCTGCTAAAATTAGAGGTGCTGAGCACCTCTGACAGAAGAGGCTGCTCTCCTTCACTGGAAGGCCACCGTTGCACGCGGGCAAGTTGCACAGACCTTCTGTGCCTCCTGTGCCGCGCTGTCCTCGGCGCCGCACCTCCAACGCCGCCGCTGCACTCTGCTCCAAGGCCCGAGTACTCCAGCAGAGGTGGTCTTGCTCTATTGTCTAGTCTGATTTTTCACATGCCGCTTCAGATTCCTGCAAATAATGTGAACGAGCCCTTTTTCCTGCAGAATGTCATCTGTAGGAAAGCATGTTCATGGCAACCCCTATTTAATCTCCTTTTTCTCCCCCCACAAGATCATGCAAATGTCGATCTCCAAGTCTCATCTGCTCCACTGTCACATCCTCCAGTCCCACTGTCGCTTTAACTGCGTGCTGCTGAGCCCCTCGATCGTGTCAGCATCCCCGGATAATGGCAGGACCAGAACCGAAGGCAGAAATCTCTCCTCTGCAAAGCGGCGTTACAGCCTTTCATTTCTGCTTTTGATTCTTCTGTGAAACCTCGGCGAGGAAAGTACTGGCTTATTCCTGATACGGTGATGTTGCGCCACAATCTCTCGTTCTGTCTGTTCTCACCCCAGTGGAGTTTTGTTTGGTATTTTTAACTCTACACTTTCCAAACAGCCACCTCCGGGTACGTACTTGCTCCAGCTCTCAGTCCTGCATTGGATACGTACTTCTGTCACCTCACTGAGGCTAACGAGGTGGTCACATCCTTTCTGAACACGGGGCAGTCTTGATCTCACCCAGCGTGGGATCTTTGGCCCTTTGATTTCATCCCAGCTTAAAAATACAATGGGAAAAGACTCTGTCTCCTTAAATTCACTAGCAAAAGCTGCACAGAAAAGGTCCGGGTGCCAGGGGCTTCAGAACACCAGCAGCACTCCTCATCAGAAAGGGGGATTGGCAAGGGTGACTCTACACAGGGGCAGATGTTACTTTGTTTAACCGCTTGTTGGGTTTAGGGTATTTTGAGGGGATAGGGGGGTTTCCCAGAACCAGATTTTTGGTTTTTGCTGTATCTTTCTACGTGGCACTGCATCAAATGTCTTAAACTGAACTACCGCATCCCACAGCCACGGCACTATTCTTATCCAGCAAGACAAAACTGATAACAGAGAACACTACCAGATTTGTTTGCGATCATCTGCTCTCCACCAGCCCCGGTGTATCACTCAGTACAAACACCTTCCCCCTGCTCCAAGTGACAGCAGACGCAGTCCCATAATTAACCGCATCATTTAATGCAGGCCCCAGAAGGGAAGGAGCCCCATGGGATTACACCCCGTCCGTCCGTCCTCAGACCGGGACACGTCTCTGCGGTAGCTCCGTAGCTGCTCCCTCCGTATTTAGTCTCGTCAGCACAGAACTCGGTGCTAAGTGGCAGGGTTCATCTCTTTCCTTACTCAGAACTTGCTTACCTCTTGTTGGAATGGGGCAAAGGCCCCGCTTTACTCCTCAGACCTCGAGTTAAAAACCATTCGGTTCTAACCCAGGGAGAGTTCAGATGTTTTTCTTCCCACTGGAAGCCTTCCCTTCCTTTAGAAGTATAATGGAAAATTTTGGCCAGGCTGTACCTTCGCATTTCTTTGCATTTTTATTTATTCGCCACAGCCTTCGTATTTTCACTAAGGGAAATAAATAAGCAAGCAAGTAAATAATAAATAAAAGCCCGGAGGCGGCCAAGCCTCGTCTCCGGAGATGCGCGCAGCTGCCCCAGCCGCCTCTCTGTGCCAGGGCCGTGCCGCTCGGCCAGCTGCGACGCCGGGCACGCATTTCTCCTCGGGGCAGGGGAGGAAGAGGAGGAGGAGGAGGAGGAGGAAGCAGCGCCTCTCGGCGGCCCCCTCCCTGCGTTCCGCTTCGCTCCCGACTGGAGCAGGGGTTCGGAACGTGACCCGGGTGCCGAGAGGAGCCCGCCAGCTAGCCACCCTAGGAGAAATACCTATTGCTCCCTGCAAAGTGCTTCATAAAGCATCCCGGTTCCTTGGGACTAGACGAGTGCGAAGCCAAAGCGTCTGGCGCTTTCAGGGGAGACACAAATCACTCACACGCTTCCCTTGGGCTTTCTGCACCAACTAGACCGAGGAGCCTTTTTCACGGATATTCTTCAAGACAGAAGTAATTTAAACTCCCAAACGCAACTCATCCTACAGCATCTATTTTCTGAGCAGTGTGGGAAGGTACCGGCCTGCACAACCATTTATTAGCACAAATAGGAGTGTATGTTTAACTCGGCGGAATGGGAAGAACAAAGGATTATTAAATAAAATTCTGATTAGTTCTGCTGAAAGCAAAATACCAGCTGGAGCCTGGGGTAACGCAGGCACGCTATCAGCAAACATGTGCTGCCAGTGCATCTGCACACACACATCGGTCGCGACCGCGGGGGAGCCTCGGGCTGGAGCAGCAGAACCAGGACGTCCCCGCCTTGCTCCGCGCTTTTTTAATTTTGGGTCCTCTGCTAAGGGAAGTCTTTGGCCTAACGGCGCTGTGGTCGTAGCTGCACAGCAGGAACGAGTGAGACTAAACCCAGGTCGGCTTTCCAAGCGGGAATGCTGCCACCCAGCAAAGCTACCGCAGCCCGCAAAGACGCGCTACGTGCGGGGGGACGGCACCGGCAAGCCCTGACATTCATTAACAGCCCGTCGCTTAGGTCCTGCCGCAGAAGCTAACGAAGCCACCTTGCGAGAGGGCAGCCTCCCTGAACGGGGGATAAATAATGTATAGAAAAGGGGGCTGGGAGGGAACTGGTGCATCCTTGCAAGGTCATGCTAGAATGCATCAGTGGCTGGCTGAGGCTGGGCTCCTCTGGTAAAAAGCCCGGAGCTATTTATGACTCATGTAATTAATTAATGCCAACGGGCGTTCTGCTGCAGGCACGTGGGAGACCAAAGGGAAACACGAAGCGAGCAGGTTAGGAAATGTGGTGGAGGTGGGGGAGAAGGATGACATTTCTTGCAGCAAGGCATGCTTTGAAGCAATTATCAACCGTCCAAACAGCCAGCAGCTCTTCTGGCTACATCAGTACAAAATCAATTAGGAGTTTTAAAAATGCCTCGGCTCATATTTCAGAGAGCAGCCGACTAAGAAATAGTCATCTGAGGTAGGGCACTTGCATTTCTAAGCGCCACAAGACCCACAGATCCTCAGCCCCCCACTGCGACCCACAAATGGCACGACCAGCAGAGGGAGCATCGTTAATGCCTTCCAAATCATAAATGTTTTTGGAGCATTAAGGAAGGACAGCTGGATTTTACGTCTCTCTAAAGTCCAAGGACAAATCTAACAGATGCCAGAGAAAGGATGGGAGGACGCATGCCTCAAAAGCCGAGTCCCACGGGTGCTCGGGGCTTCCACGCGTGCCACCTTCCCTCTCTGGAGCCGGCTCTCGGGCACGGGGAGCTAACCAAGCCTCGCGGATCGCGTTAAAAAAGGGACCGGTCTGTGGGTTCCCTGCTTCAGTGTGCAGTGCTGCAGTCTCGCACCGAGCGCTCAGCATGTGGCGATGCTGAGTCATGACACTGCACTCGCACAGACAATGAGAGCTTAACCTAATTTTGTCCCTGTTTGTCCTCTGCGCAGAGGAGATCAATCGGTCCCGCTCCCTGCCTTCACATCCCGTGCACCCAGCGCCTAATGCATTACACAGTAGAACGGCAAACACAAATAAAACAGACTTTTTCTGTCCCCCGATGCCGTAAAATCCTGAGCTGTCCATCCGCCAGCCAGCCTCTCTCATGCGTCTTTGTTGCCAATTTGTGGCCAGGACATCCAGTATTTCCCAAATGTCACGCGTTGTCCTGTCTCCCTCTTATCACAGCTGCCTGCAACAAATCCCCTCACACATCAAGGATCCAAATTTGCTCGCAACCCAGTGCCGTTTTCCATTTCTACTTTTCTGGGCTTGTCTTTTCTCTCTGGACACTTGCAGGGGCCGAGTGCCACAGCATCAGCCTGACACTGCCATCTGGAAGAGCAGCTGAGGCAGACTGCAGGCTCAATCCCGGCTGGCAAAGCCTGGGAGGCTGCAGTGCGCTCCCCTCCAAGCAAATCAATAGCAGAGATTAAAAAAAAAAAAAAAGTATGTGAAATGGCAGTCAGCTTTAGTGGCATAAATATACGAGTGAGTAGAACAAGAGCAACTAAGTGCTCCTTTCTGGTGGGCTGCGAATCGACGCGAGCCTAAGTCTCCAGGGTAAAACACGAGCAAAGTAAACGACAACACGAACACCCACTTAGCATTCGTGCTACATACTCCTGATCTGAGCCTCACCAGCTTTGAGAACGCTTCTGTTAAATGCTGTAATGCTCCCAATTATGAGTGATCTAGATTGTTTATTTTCTAAACAGATCCCCCCCGGGAGATCCCATAAGCCTAAGACAAAAGCAGTCCCAAAGAGGTGTTTCAACCTCTTTTGGCTAGACAATATCCACAGCTGGCTCAATTTCCCTAATTGTTTCATACTGACCTTGAGGATATTTCGGCCATTAAATGACTCCCGTTCCTTGAAAGATGATTTACCAGTCACTGTGCTGTTTCTCTCTTCAGCTGTAAAGAGAAAAGCCACCACCAGAATGAGCTTCAGATGGGAGAACTGTGTGTGCTGTACTTCACCCCCCACTCTTCTCCTCCCCAAAGTCAGCTGCCAGCTAATAAACCATCCTTGCCCAGTTCTTCTTGCAAAAACACTTCCACTTTGATTTTAAGGAGAACAAGGCTGCCTACGCAGGAATTGGTGCCTCTGTCAGGAACATCTGTGTTACCTGGAGGAAAGACCCTAAATCACAGCTACTGCTGGGGTGACTCTGTAGGGCTGGCAGCTCAGTGCAGCACATCTGCTGCTCTCTGGCTGGTTTTAAATCCCACGTCCTGCCGGGGTGCGAGTCAGCAGCGACAAGCGTCGCCAGAACAGCACCGAACGCCAGGCTGAGCGTGCAAGCGTAATGCCGGCGCCTTCTGGGCAGCACCCATGGGTGCCTTTGCTCCGGGGAGCACCCCGGGGCATCCCATACGTGTGGGGTGCGCGATTCTGCGGGGTGGGCACACGGAGACGTCAGGAACAGCAATCTGCCAAACGCCTGCGTCTGAGATCCATTTCCCCAGAGGATGCCTGGATTTGTATATAATCCCCGAGTACACGATCTGTTCTTTCCAAAGGACCTCTGCCTCCCCTCACTGAATACATTCAATATTTCTTTCTCATCTCCAGCATTAACTATGAAGTCCCACTCACATCTAAGACGCTATTCAAATCCTGTAGTGAATATAAAGCAACTTCTGCGGCTGCCTGGGTAATGCTCCCCCCGTCGTGCCTGAAGCCCCACGCGCCTAACGGGGCTGTTGGGAACGCAGCCTAGACGCTGCTGCCCGCGTGCCTCCCCCAGCAGAGAGCAGCAGCAGCACTTCGGGCTCACGTTTTCACCCGTTTTCAGGGCTCCGTTTAAGAGAGCTAAGCCCTGTCTTTTCAGGGTTCCTGCTGCCAGAGTACGCTTATCTGACCGCAGCAGCAGCCAACCCCAAAGCCTGCCACTGGCTGCCCAGAAAGCCGTAACGCCGACTCTCTGCTGTTATCACTGGCCCTACAGAGACTCGGAGGCAGTAACCGGAGAACGCTCGACGCTGCGCAAAGCTCAGCGTGCCAGAGGAAGCTATGAAAAGCTTTCCTGCAATGCTGTTCAGGCTTGCGAACTACACACCAGTGCCAGAGCATATGCGCGCCTGCACATGGAGAACAAGGCTGGAGCAGAGTGCCCCTCCCTAAACGCAATGCATCTGAGGCTGCTGCATAAAGTAACGCGGTAAGAGCGATGCCACAGGCTGCTAGAGCAGACAACCTCTTGGCAGAGACACCAGACGCTGTATGCTCAGTAACGGCTCGTATTCAGCCTCGGAGCCGTCTGAATCTGATTTAACGGGAAAGACACCGGAATCGTGTTCCTGAACGGGCAGGCGATCTTTAACTTGACCAAAAAGGATCAGATTTTCACCTTGTTTAAAGGTCAGCACGGCACATCAAGTTGTTACTGCGTTTCAGTGTAATGTTGGGGCACAGAGAGCCCAAGACCTCACAAGGTACTTTAATGCGTTCCCTTCTGGCCCAGACCTTTTGAGGGCTGCAGGGCCAGAGTGGTTTTGAAGCTCTGACAAAGAATCTTAGAAAAGATCCAGAAAGGAGTCAAAGCATGCCTGCCTTCTCCAGCCCCGCTGACTGCTTTTTCATTTTGTCTTGGGTTTTATTTAGCAATACCCTCCCCCCGATATTGTAGGCACTTTTAAGAAAAAAAAAAAAATCACAAAATTAATAAAAAATACAAAAAGCGTAAACACCAACAGTTACTGACCAAAGCATTTCCTGTTCAGTAGTACTACTTGAAATGCATTTACCAGCAAAGAAGAAGGATACCCACCACTTGGGTCTTTCCTGAAGAGCGTGTTCATGACCGTGGCATGCAGCTTCACCCTATCCCATTCTTTAAGCATCAGGCCGGAGGCCACAAACCGTTCCACCAGCTGATCAGCGATCACCTGCAATCTGGGAAGGCAAAAAGAGAAAGAACAGAGTAACGTAAACCAAGGAGAAACTCCTGCATTGGCAGCTTTTGCTTTTCTGCCGGGAAGGGCAGCATGAAATGAAGTCTCTGCATGCACTTGGGAAAAGGGAGCAAGGGAAGCTAACAGCGCCATCAGAATCCAGTTCTCCTGCAAAAAGTTCCGGCTGTTTCACGAGGCTTCCTCCGCGATCACTTCTGCTGCAAATATTCCACAAAGAAGGGCAGATTTAGCACAGCAAAGAGTTGGTTCGCGGTGACGAAGACGGACGTGATCGGGACGCGGAGGATGCATCTCCCTTCTGCCAGGAAACACAGCGCGACCCTCCTTGCAAACGCTAAAATCGACGGACCCCGGGGGTGCTCAGGCACCTCGACTCCCGGGGGAGCTGCTCCCTCCATGGAGCACCGAGCGAGCGGAATCGGAGGACTCATTGCTGCTCCTTGGTCTTAGCGGAGAGGCAGAGGCTGGCCCCAGAGCCCGGGGCTGCCACCTCCTGCACGGCCCCTGCTTTCGTGCTGCCCCTCGTGGGCTGCCAGCAGCCACGTGACAGTTCCCGGACTCCCAAACTTCCGATTGTCATGGTTTTCTGCCGCTTTCTGGCTTTACATCAGTGATTTTTAAAATTAGCAGTGACAAAGATTAAATGAATACCATTACAGACAATACTAAAACAAATTAACAGAGAATAGCTCAAGTGAAAATGGTGCTTTATTACATTATAAAGTTAATCAAGGAAATAAAACAAATTAGAATGAATTATAATGGAAATTATTTGCCACGTGGGAGGCATCGGAGCATGATCTCTCTCTCAGTCTGAGCCATTATATGTGCAGAAGGGCTTGCCAACCTCTAATGCCGTCTGCAGTTATGCAAGCTAAGTCGGGTAAATCAAATCTCCTGCTTTATAGCTTAAGCTGATCGAGATCATCCAAAGATCAGGAAGGAACTCCACCCCTCAGCCACACCGGGAGCTACACTGAGCTAGCAGGACGTCTGGCATGAGATAGGAAGGCACACACCTCCAATAGGCTCAGCGGAGCCTGAGCCAGCACAGCGAACCACGTGGCTGCTTCTCTGCCCTAGTATTGGCCTCGCAGCTGAGAAATTGCTTTCAACCTGCTTTGCCCATTTCCCTGAGCGAAAACCAGCAGGTTTTAGCAGGCAAGAGGTGTGTGGAGCTGTTTGGCAGTGATCTGTCTGGCAGATCAGAAAACAAAGCGGAGTTTTCTGAAGGGATTTCCATTCGTCCCTTCTTTATTATCACCGTTTGTCCAACACTGTCTGCTGGAATCTCAAAGGAAGCAAAAGAAACGTTCAGCGCTCTCCATCAGCACGGAAGGATCTTCTTTCCCTCTGCAAAGCTCCATGTTTGCTGGGCACTTGCTAACGGTTAAAGAACTATGTTAGGAGAGAAGTGCCAATTCATTCAGCTGTGAGAGATGAATTCATGCACAGGTGAGGGCTGGACCAGCCTGGGCCGAGGATAAAAAAGTTACAATCACACGGCCTTTTGCGGGCCCATTCCTATGCAAAAGCAAAAAAAGGTGTTGCAGAACAGAAGTCTGGCAGCCTCCAGATGCCATGCAAAGCACAAGATCTGGGTTTGGCCAAAACCTCAGCTAAGAGACCTCCGTGAAGGACAGAGGAGACATCACCTCAGCAGCGAGCCCCTTTCTGGGAGGCACGTCGCTTCCAGCTTCAAGGCAAGGCAGGTTTGAAGATCTCAATTCTCTCTCCAGCCAAAAGCAGGCGTTTTCCACCAGCATTATGGCTACATGGCTGCTCAGCAGAACGGACAGGGCTGGCACCTGAAGCAGACTGCACCGTCAGTACCTAACCATCCAAGCTGTCCCCAGGGACGGGCAGACATCCCCGCCTCGCTTCAGGCCCTACTTAGGCCCCACAGCACCTCACTCCCGTCACACACTGATTTTCAGAAGCGCAAGCACTGCGCCTCAGAGGTGATCCAGAACTCGGTGACCCAGGAGAAAAGGCATCTGTGGCTCAGCTCTGAGAGCTGGCGCTTCAAGTGCTTTCTACAAGCTGACCGAAGGGCATTTGGGTCATCCGGCGTCTGCCTCCGTCTCACCTTTCTGAGCGCATCTTCCTCGTTTCTCCCTGCATTGCTCTTCTCTCTGCTGGCCGATGGCTAGCTTGTCCCCGTTCTCCGCCCTCCCTGTCTGTTTTGTCTCACCTCTTTCAGGGCAGGACAGACTTCAGAGCGGAAGATGAGAAGGGGAAAAGAAGATTTCAATTCCTACTGCCTCCCAGCAATTGTTACACTTTCATTTTCCCACCCGTTTTCTTATCCCGCTTCCGATCGCTTACTTCAACAGAGCCTCCAAAGCGTGGTTTTCCCCAGGGTTTTAAGCAGGGGGGCCCCTTGTCTTCTCAGCCCTCGGGGAAAGGAGATGCCAGAACACATCCCTTCTTCCCTGAGCAGGCCCCTGCTGGCAGCCTCCCTCCTCCCCTGCTAGCTCCTGCTGCCCTCTGGCAAGGGGGGCAGACGACAGAAGGGCCGCACCGCTGGAAAAAGAGAAGGCTCGAGCTCCAAAAGAGAAGGCTCGAGCTCTTTTGGCTACTCCTCTGCCCGCTTCCCCACCCACCTCGCAAGCAGCAGCACAGGAACGCGACGGCTCTCACGTTTCCCCCAGTCGTCGAGAAAGCACCGAGAGAAAAGATGGTGCTGCCACTGGTGATGCACTTGCCAAAAATGAGACGGAGGAAGGTTGTCCAGTCACCACCGCACCCTGGACAGGGTTGTTATAAAGCCTTCTGCTAAAGGCGTCAGTCCCAGCGGTGAGGAGCACAAACGCACACACCGACACCGACCGGGCTTCAAGATTCCCCACCAGCAGCTCAGAAGGCAGGTATTTCACACCCAGTGCGTGTTTCAGGCTACTTGGAGATACCAAAACCAGCTCCATAACCAAGTCGCACTTTTCTAGGGACCTTCTGGTACAACTGGGTTTTAAGAATAATTAAACGGTGCGGAATAAATCAGGCTGTCCAAATTAATCTGGTTTGTACGTTGGGAAGTAGGCAGCAGAGGCCAAGTTGTCCTGCCTTCTAAGTCACCTCAGGAGCATCTCCTCGGCTATCTCATCGCCGCCTGAGCCACGACACCATTATTCACCGCGACGGACTGCTACAGAAACAAATGACGCCCTTCAGCCGCACCACCGGTGACCGATTTAAAGAGCAAACACATCGCTGCCTTAACTGGTTTAGGAAGCAAGAATGACTTCATCTTCCCGCCTGCTGGCTTCAGGCGGCAGAGGGTTCCTCTGCTACGCGGCTGCTGCCGCCTCGGCACTGCCCGCACGCCGAGGATTGAAAGAAAGGAGCGTGGGGAACTCACTTGTCCGAGCCATCCTTCATGTGGACTTTGGCGTAGAGGACATCCGTCATGGCAGGGTCGTCGTTCATGTACTCCACGCCGGCCACCTCCACAGTCAGGGGCTTGCCTCCAGTAATCCGGCTAAAATGGAAGAAATCCCTGATGTTAAAAAGGAAAACATTACGCCTGCTTTTGAAACACAGTGCGCAGCACTCCTCGTGCACACACACGAAATATATGTATATATGTTTTTACGAAGTGAATGAAATAAAACACATTTATTGCTATCGTTAAACACAACTTTGAGGTTAAGGGGGACTTAAATGTCATACAGACTGTATGGGGCAGTGAACTCCACGCCGGAGTTCTTTTCTTTCCAATATATTTAATGTTGTTTGCATTGGGGGGGGGACAAACAAATAAAAACCAAACAAACACACACAGAAAGGCTGCCTAATTTCAAAAGCTCAAAGCTACAGCTGCTGTTGTCTCATCATCTCACGAAATACCATAAAAACATTTAAATTCATACATTCACTGTTTCAGACATATGGTAAGGCAACTTGTCAGCACTCACAGGCCATCTCAAAGCAGAGATCTCTATTTACTTTTTACAAAACCCATCAGCGGTCCAATGGTGTAACTTCTCATTCCAGAGAAGCTCCTGCCTTCCCTGTGAAGAGAGCGATCGTGACACAAAGCCTCCAGTTCATTGATTTTCGCCGGCAAAAGTACTCGATGCAGAATGCAGCTTTAAGTACATTTCCACATCCACTTACGAATGCTGGAAGTAAACAGAGCCGCTTTAAAAATCATCTCCAGCTACTCTTGCAGGAAGGCGAAACCCAAAAACGCGTGCACGATGTAATGCGCACTCCCACACCTGCAAACACGCTGCGAAGCGTATCTGCTCCCAAACACGCCGCCTCCTCGCGCTCCCAGCGGAGCATCGCGGGGAGGCAGGGCACCGCAGCGAGAGCTCCCTGCCGGCAAGTGCCGCGGCCTCATTCGACGCCCGGGTCTCGCGGAGAGCACAGGGAGCGTCCGGGCAGAGATCGGCTTTGAGGCTCTGCAAAGCTTCCCAGGTGGGATAGGGAGCGCGATTTCCTCTTCCAGTATGCTTACTGGGAGGAAAACGGCACGAGTGCGGTCGTGCACGTGACACTACAAGCACTTGAGGCCACGTATTCTAAAAAGGGACAAAAGAAGTACATTTACAGAAGTAAATGAACGCTAATGAAGGTTCATGTGGGAGGAAGGGAGACTAAATTAATTTTAAACGTGTATTTATTTGGCTATGGCAGGGGAAATAACCTGTCAATACATTAAAGTGTTGATTCCCCCTCCACCAAAGCAAGTGGAGAGTAATGATTTTGTGTCTCAGTCCAACCCACCTACGAGGGGGGTGACGCTTTTGAAGTACTGCGGGCAGACCCTTCCCCTGGAAACATGCTCGAATTTCTGTTCAACAGCTGAAAAAAAACAGAGCCTCCGCTTTGGAGGAGGAGGTAAGAATTTTGGCCATGCGTCGATTCCCACAGATATCAGCTGGCACAGCGTGGCTAACTCTTCACACACCAAGGTAGAAAAGAAAGAAAGAAAAAAAAAAATCAGGAATCAGTGCTCTCTGTGCAACGGCTTTGCAGAAATAACTAAATAAGCCAATCCCTCAGGCCCTCTCCAATTTCTAAGCTGCACAGAGATAAGCTAATTACAGTGTCCTTCAACCACGTTTACAGTTAGAGCATAACATCTGCAGTTCGGTGTTAACAGGCGGTGAGGAAGCCCCCTGGTCCTGGAGCAGCGCTGCACGTTTCAGACCGATTACTCACGCAGCTCCCCGCGTCAAGAAACGCGTGTCAAGGACACCTCAGCATCTGCTCTGAGGCAGGGAAGCAGCGCGGCGGAGCCTGCTGCAGACAGCACGCGGAGGTAACGGAGCTCGCCCCTCCCTCTGCAGCAGGCAGGGGACAGCAGCAAGGAATCGCTCACACGGAAATAACGGGGACTGATGTGAGAAAAAGAAACGATTAGAGCGGGTCTGCAGGGAAGGCTGAGGGTTTGAGCTGAGCTGTGAGTGCTGTTACGCTCTTTGGTTGTGACAAGCTGGGCGATTGCTGCTGCTCCTACTCGAGCCTTTTCCTAAATTTCTGGAGTTTAGATGCGCTGTCAGGCTGCTCTCCTCCTCACTGTTCCTTGTTAAAGACAGCTTGCTCCTTTTCCCCCGCACGTGCCCTTGGTATGACATCCCTTTGCATCACTTACTCCACAAAGTCCTCCTTGCAGCGCTGCAGGAGGTCACACGCTTTCCGGATCTCCTGCTCGTTCAGAAGTACCAGCGTCCCAAGAGTCAGGTGAAGCTTCGCCGGGTTCTGGAACAGGCTGCTGCTGACCCCGTGATCCTAGAAATCAATCAAACGTAGGTGCCTCGTCTCACGCGCAGACACACACCTCTGTGGGACGGACAAACGCGACGGGGAACGAGCGCCAAGCCACCGGCACCAAACCCTTCACCTCCGCGTCCCTGCTCAAGTTGGTGGCGACTGGAAGCTGCGGCCGGAGGCTGAATTCCACAGGCTGGCGGCGGAGCTGCTGGAGGGCAGCCTGGAAGCAGGGACGGGGCTCGTCGGGGCAGGCTCCGGCTCACAGAGGCTCCCACGGCCGCCCGAGCGGCACAAGTCAGCGCAGACTCAGGACTTGAGCAAAGTGGGGTTTTTGTGCAATAAAGCTGGAGCTAGCCGCAGCAACGAGCTCTAAATGGTCTCTAAATCCTGTCTAAACACAGGCTGCATCTCACAACACAAGCACAGCTCATACCAGCTCTGATAATTACATTTTCCTCGTTCCCATGTGCCCTATAGTTTGCTGAGATGAATTAAGTTTAAATTCCCTTTAAAAAAAGAGCTACGTGTTGTTGCTGGGGAAGAACTGTTCCCAGGTGGAGCAGTGCTTACACTCAGCTTTAAGAAACACGCTCTTTTGTTCTAGGATATTTATAAAAATACCTCGAGGATGGTTAACACACCCATATTAAAACAATTATTTCCACTTAGTGGCCATTTCCCATCAGCACATTAAATAACCTCCACTCTTAACTCCAGAAGGATCCAACACCACGCCACTGAAGCATTTCTCTGTCCGAAAATAAGTCCTCTGACTGAGAACGACAGCTCTGAAGTTTCCACCCATGCTCCGGAGTTTGAAATAAAACCTTTCAGACATTTAAATACTGCAGTATCTCAGCCCATCAGAGCTTAATGCCTCGCATCTCGCTCAGCATTTTTCAGGTCCAGTGACAGCATCCGTACCCTCGCTGATAGCAGTGCTGACGGACTGAGCAACACGGAGCCCGGAGGCTTGCTCCAGCAGCCGCGGGTTGGCGAAGCTCGGTGCTCCGCAGCAGACAGAGCGCGTAGCTGCCTTCCACTGCTGCTAATTATTTTAGTGCTGATCGAGACCCCAAGCCCTGTCCCCAAACGCAGACGATGAGGACTGTACAGCAATGAGAAAGGAGTTCCCAGGTCGGAAAGCGAAACCCTTACCCTTTTTTTTCTGGGACAGGGAATGCCCTGCCCCGGCACAGTGTGTGCTGTGAACATCGACCTGCCCCAAAAGCAGCCTTTCCCCCGAGCTTTCAAGCACCTGAGCGTGGGCTGACAAAGTGCTGGCACGTCACCTCCCCACGCCACGCTGCCGCTGCAGGGAAGAGCAGCGCGGAGCGAACAGGCCAAGACCTAGATAATCCTCCTGGTTTACTCCCCGGTATTTCAGACGGCTCCTAAAAACCCCACGTACACCCCTACTCTTTCACAGGCCGGCGGATCCCACCTCTCCCACGCGCGAAATGGATGCTGCGTCAGAGGTAGCTCATCACGTCCTCATCCAGGGAGAACGAGCCCAAGAGACACGATCCAGTCGATGCTGTGATTCTGGGGCTTTATGGACATCTTCCAACGAGCTCAGGAGCCCTCCCAGGGTAAGGTAACCATAAAAGCAGAGGTGAGACTCGGCGTCAGAGACGGGCACAGGGATCCACCGGGATCCAAGCCATGCTCTCCGAGTGCCTCTTGGTGACAGCTCCTCTTGCGCCAGCTTCCTCCCCTGCGTCGTGGAAGGTGGGCACTGCTCATAGCACAGCGAGGAGCGGAGGTGGGCTTCCAGCCCTAATGCAAGCAGAGCACCAGATCCGGGAAGATGAGCAGCAGGGAATCCCCCGTATTTGACAGGGGAATCCGAAAGCTTCGTATTTGCAGGAACTTGCTGGCAGACACATAAAACAGATACTATTGTCTCTCGAAAATTCGCTGTTCAAACCTGCGTTCTCTAAGGATGCACCGAGAGGCAGGAAGAATATTCCCCGTATGCATCATCCGTGTGTGATGACTGCTCATTTTAGCTTGTGCCACTCTCCCAGACACTGCCCTGTCATGGTGGCAAAAAAACAACTAATTTCCACTCATTTAGCCTTAAAAATCCTTCCCCCCCCCTTCTCCAAATCTCCCTCCCACTACTTAGACCTCTACCTTTGCTCTCCTCCTTTAGATGGAACATGGAAAGGCTTTTATTTGGAGTCCTCACCTCTTTGCAAAGCCCGAGCACATTGTTCCTGCAAATCCAAGACACTACAGCAGGGAAACGAGGAAACCACAGACCAAAACACGGTCTTCTGTGCGCCAAGGCACAGGATCAAACGGCTTAGCTCTTCCTCCCTGGCTGCATCTTTGCTACTGTCTTAAGCGCTTCCAATATTTGCAGACAGCTTTCTCATTTTTTTTTCTTAATAGCACGATACTGCATGCCAGCAATCTGCCCTCTCCCCCCCTCATCCACAAACAAAGGAGTGAGCCAGAAAAACAGCATTTCCTCAGAACTGACTGAAGAACCGCAGGCTGAAAAACCCCTCCCATTTTCTGTCCCTTCCACTGTGAGATACAATATCTCATTAGCAATGTTTGATAGTTACAGGTTGCCATATATTACAGCAGTCATATTTCTTTTCCGTGCTACATCTGCAGCCTGTTAAGACTGCAAATGCTGTGTTTGCACAGCTCCAAAAGACCCAACTGTGATTTTTCACGGCAATATTACTGCATAACCAAAGCCTCTTCCCTTTTCCACCTGCATATTCAGACAAACGTTTCAGTCCTCCTCACTCCGACTCCTACATGACTGTGCTAGGAGACTTCCAAGGTCATCCACGCATCCGGAGCTCCCACGGCGCCACATCAGTAACGACCCTGTCCAGGTGAGCCACCTCCTTATATTTGTACCAAACTAGCCTCAAACGAGTCTCCCCTCAGCTCTGCGTCGCTGTCTGGCTGCCCTGACGATTCGGTAGCGTGAATGACACCTCAAGTGTTCCGTATCTCAGCGCGAGGTTCGTTTTACAAAAGGTCTCGAGGACAAAAAAAATAAAGTTAGAGAGCATATACCCACCAACATAAGCCCATGCTGTAAAATATAAATGAATGGTTGTCATGGTAACTGCTTCAGAGAGAAGAAGAGTCGCTCACAAATGCTCAATGGCCAGAAGAAATCCTCACACACACACACACACCTGCTCTTTTCCCTTCCTTACCGTTATTAGGGAGCTTCATTCAAAGACTGGAGTCTACCCAAATCTCCAATGTTTTGCAGCAGCAAATTGCAAGAGGAAGAGGAGCTCGCTGCTGTCACTGAAACCTATTCAGATTTCTCTAAGTATCCTGAGAAATCCCGTCGCTTTGGACAAATCTATAAGCTCTCTTATTGCTCTGCGAGGCACAGTTTTGAATTACTGTTTTTCATTACTGACGTGCTTTCTAGCAGACCCTGCTGTGAGATAAAGTGGTATTAAAGTGGCATTACCAGCTGCAGGGTGATTGAGAGACGTACGGGGCTGCAATATACTCCTCGAACTAACAGGCAGCAATATATCTAGGAGCTCTTTTGCTAACACCAGAAGAAAGGGTAGAAAAATAAAGCATCGTGTATTCCTAGGCTATACATATGCAAACCTGCAAATACCTGCCTCTGACCGAATTCTATATTTCAAGCTAAAAATGGAAACTCTGGAGCCGATGTAAGCAGCACCGGGAACGCTTCAGGCCCTCCTGAGAGGCACAGGGCACCGAGCACGACCCTGCAGCTCCCAGGCCAGGGCACCTCGCCGTCTAGGCCACGGAGGCACGCGGAGGTTCGCAGATGTCACCAGGCAGCTCCTTCTGAATGTGACTGACAACGCTGGGGAAAGCACTGAGACAAATTTATGGAAACGTTTCCAAGTGGATGGCAGACAGTGGCATGATGCGAACTGATACTTGAGAGCGAGCAGGAGACAAACAATACAACAGGGACAGATCGGGAGGGGTCTGGAGAACAAGTCAGATCCCCAGCAGAGGCTGGGCCAACGGAGGGCTGCGGAGATGAGACCAAAGCAGCAGGCGAGAAAAACGAGTGCTCTGCAAGGAGAGGAGCGAGTCTGGGTGAGGCCAGCATGGGGCAGGAATAAAGGCACGGGACGAGGGCGTGGATGGTGGCATTAGTCACAAAGATGAATAAGAGAGGCTACATCCTAGAGGTGTTACACTGAAAGGATGTGCCCGACGTGGAGGCAGCCTGGAAGCCAGGACCAAGGGTTTTGCTGTCCGCAGGGAGCGACAAGAGAGATCCCCAGGACCTGCTGGCAGACAGCTAGAGGAGGGAGATCAGACCCTCGGCCCAGGGCTGACGCCATGAACAGACACCGCCAGAGCCCCACGCTGAAGTCACCGGCCCCCCAAAATGCCGCCTCTCTCCCCACAGCTGTGGTGTCCCCCCGTGAGCACTGGAACTCGCAGCCAACAGAGGGAGCCAGGCGACCACTGACGCCAGCCCGGGGCCGGCTCTCTCTGTCCAGCCAAAGCTTTCGCAGCCTGATGTTTCCGTTCCCACATCTTTGGGGCTTTCCTTTAATCAAAGGAAGCTTTAATAAAGGTCGCTAATGCTGGCTAATGGGGGCTGAAGATCCGGACAGCGATATCCTCCTAGGCTGAGGAAAGGGCGCTCGTGGCATCGCACTGGTTGCCAACTCCTGGGCCTATTGGCCAGGAGCAGTTGTATTTAATTTCTTGTGGAAACCTCAGTGATAGAAAGCTCCTAAAATGTCCGGGAAATAGGCAGCTGGGGGGACAAGAGGGACTTAGAACTGCCAGGAAAGACAAGACTGCGAAGCCAGCCCAGTTCTGTCGTCAGAGATGAGACAATTGGCATGCAAGTGACCACGAAAACTGTGGCAAGAACGCGCATCTTCTCCAGATATCAGGTAATTCACACACAGGGCGTGAAGACACAGGAAACTAAACTTCCTGAGCTGTGCCATTTGCAAGATTATCTTTTCCCCTTTGAAAGACATAAGCAGAAGTGGCGGGCGTGACGGTAAAAGCACCAGCCCACAAAACCCCGCTGCACGCACGCAACCCAACCCTCGCCTGCCGCAAAGGGGAACTCATCCCTCTTGCCCAGGGATGCCCTCCAGCACGCTTGGAGGACACGGACATTTAATAACTCCGCTCCCGCTTCCCGTAATGACACCCATCTTTATTCACTGTCAGCAGCCAAAAGGAAAGCGAAACAGAAGCAGCAAACGTGTGAATTCCTACCTGGTTTTGCAGTTATGGAGAATCATATAAAATGCAGAAAGTTCCACTACATTATTTAGAAGCTTTCCTAGTAAAAACAAAAAACCCCACAAGAAACAACCCTCTTTTGAATCTTAGAATACCATCCCACCTAGGAAAATCTCAAGGGAGAACACAATATTTTACCAACCATTAACTAGGTAAGCCGTTCCACATTCCAAAAGATTTCACAATAAATTCACAGCAGATCCACCAACTTCAGTAAAAGGCCTGTTAAAAATACATTGCTAGGAAAGGTGATGAAGAGTAAGGCCTCCAAGGTAAAAGGCAAACATCTGCCTCGATAAATGAGACTCTGCTGAAGGGCTTTCGCTTGATTTTAGTTCTCACTTAGCAGATGCTTACCTTTGAGCATTTCTCCAGCACTTCCTCCTTGAACTGCAGGAACTTCTCCTGGATTACGGGCTGGTTGAGAGCGAAGGACAGGAAGTGCGTGAAGGGCTGCTTCTTACGGAAGCTGTCGAGAAGGACGTCGATGCGCGTCCGGGCCGAGATGACACCGCTGCGCTGCTGCCCCGTAATCACTGCGAGGAAACCAAGCAAGACCTGTCTGGTTTAGAAGT
This sequence comes from Anseranas semipalmata, assembly GCA_013399115.1. Taxonomy (NCBI): domain Eukaryota; kingdom Metazoa; phylum Chordata; class Aves; order Anseriformes; family Anseranatidae; genus Anseranas; species Anseranas semipalmata. The sequence continues at coordinate 1,280,389 of VXAA01004808.1, read as the reverse complement.
ATCGATATCGGAGGATATCACGATGGTAAGAATATGTCATCCAGGAGCTGCCAAAAGAGAATTAGAAAAACCCGCACAACAGCACCTCTCTACTGTTCTCCCAGGGCTCACTGAAGAAGAGGCAGGAATTAAAACCCCCAGCCACGCACAGAAATCTTGCCAGAGTCCCTGCTTGACTTAAAACATCTGACATGGCTGTGCTTTCCTCTGCAAAGGCAGGATGATGCCATCAAAAGTATGCCTCTGCTCTCAAGAAAGCCAGCTCTGTGTGTCTAAAAAACAACAGCAAAGAGTCACTCACTTCAGTGGCTCTTCAGATTTCCAGAGCATTATTTCAAGTTTCCACAAAGGCAGTCTCTTAGTCAAAGTGACAAAGGAAATCTATCAAAGATCGAGACGGCCTGTATCATTTGCGCACGCACTTCAAGGCACCGCACAGAGAACACTTGAGCCTGAGAGGAAAGAACTGCAAGGAGCAGGATTTTCTTGCCTTCCTATTATTACACGTTTTCAGCATCTCTCAGCCTTCCTGACAGCCCTTCATGGTTCTCGGGAAGAAGTCAAGGCCCACTTACTGAGAAGTACTACCGCATTCCTGTGCAGTACGACAGCCAGATCCCCCACACCGCTTAATCCTCACCGCCCTGCCAGGAATGTAACTCTATGCTGCAGCAGTTATCTGCAGATACCCACTTTGGCAGAAATCCGCACAGGCTGGCCCTGACGAGCAATGCCTTCTCTCTCGTTAAGCCACTGGAAGTGATGAGAAGGAACATACGGTACAAGAAAGCCTGCTCTCGCTATGAGGAGCAACTGACAACACCAGAAGGGCAGCAACGTCATCAAAATGCTCCTGGTGTTAAAGTGAGGAAGTTTGTTTCGTGCATAAATATGCTACGCAGCAATTTTTTTTTTCCTGGATGTATATTACAGCTCCTTATTAATGGAAATGGTAATAATTAAAAGAAAAAAAAAAAAAACAACCCATTCAGGCCCAAGGTTCACAAGCTGGCCATTTAAGTCTAAAAAGCGACTTCATCGAGAGAATTCGTAGGCTTAAAATGGGATATTTTTTTTCCCTGAAAAGTCTTATACTGCTTTATAAGGGTTTATAGACAGGGAAAAAAAAAACCTCAGAAGTGAGGTGATTTTCCCAGGGCCATAAAGTGAGTCAGTGCCATGCCAGACGCAGGAATTAAAGGAAAACACCTCCCTCCTCAAATTGTGTCCGTCAAGAGAACACTCATTTTACGCTCACCGATTTCTCCTTCGACTCCAGGCTTGGGAATGCTGATTGAGGTTCGAGTCTCCGTTTCTAGCCTCTTCTTGGTTTCTCCTTTCTTCCCAATGACGTACCTAAGGCACAGAAGTGGAAGAGAGTCGCTCGCACGGCGCCGCTGGAGCGCTCCCCGGGCAGCTCCCCGGTGCTCGGCATCTCCGTGCCGCAGGGACGCGCGCAGCCAGCTCCGCACACGTCGTGCGGTCCCGGGACGCTGGGTGCCACCAGCACAGGGACACAGGGTGACAGGCAGTGGCTCACAACTTGCTTAAGTCAATCCATGACGGCTCCTGCCAGCACATCCTGCCACTGCACATTTATCGTCTGTGTTTTCCCTTCGTCCCCATCGCCCCCAAAGAACTAACCGCACTTTTCCTGGTCTGTGCTCTGCTCAAGGCAGCTATTTGCCAGCATCCAAACACACGACAGAATACTTTTCCTTCTCTACATTTCAGTAGAACGATTCAACCCATAAAACTGTCAAAACTAACTGGATAAAGCTTTGAACGCTACAGGCTTCCCGGTGAACATCAGATTTGAGTCAATAGCCAATTCCAGGTGTGTGTGCTTTCTCTCAAAGCTTTCACAAACTGCCCCCTGCCAGGCTGCTCACCCCAGTTCTTCCTCCCCTTCTTCCACCTGCCCTGATGCTTTCATGTTCGAGGGAAGGGATGCTTGAAACCTCTCCTGCCAGCCAGAAAGCACCACCTGCTGTCTCTGTCACTGCAAAGGCTGGGAGTCAAGCGCGGCACAACCGCACTAGAAAGGCATTGCCAATTTTCCCCTCCCAAACGTAGGACGGTCACAAACCAGAATACATTTCAGAGATCTGGCACTTACCCTGACCCCCCCGAAAAATATTCTGCACAGAACCCAGCCAGAGGCAACTCAAATAAACCAGAAACCCGTTGGCTCACTTGTATAACGGGCTGGGAACCTCCACTCTGCACTGGAAGCCTTTCTCAGTCTCCTCCACCACAAAGGCATCGCAGGGTTCGTCTGCACAGTCACCGGGCCCTACCAGAAAAAAACAGCAGACCTTGTACAACCACCGTAAAGTTTGGCAGAGCCTTAGGTAGGTCGACAGTCTCACAGCCTTCTTCTCTCAAGGTTAAAGAAAGGAACAAACGGGCTTCTTCCAGAAAGAAGCAGGGGTTTCTCTCTCCTTCCCAATGTATACAGGGATGGATCTGGGTCGCAAGCATCTTATTAAAGCTTTGTTCAGCCCAATGAAAGGCAGGGTGGAAGGGGGAATGGGACACAACAGCCACAACCTTCTCTACTTGAGAAATAACAGCTAGGCTTTTCTGGCCCACAACTCACGCAATACTACAATAAGCATACAGGCAGAAAGATAACATAAAGCAAAGCAGAACAAGAATTCTGCCCCAAAATAGCTAAGGCCTTCCAAAACGCGCATTGGAAGAGGCCAAATTTTTCAGGTGCCAACACTGCCAGGTCAGAGGAACTTTAGCAAACAGCCTCCAGCCCCACTGTATCTGCAAACAGTCCCACTACCAAAAAGAAAGGCGGTTCAGGAAAACAGAGCTGGGAAAAACAGATCTACAGAGCTTTTTTTTTTCTCCTTTACCGTAGGTTTTTCACAGCCAGCAAACATGACCAACAGTCAGTAGCACAGCCACCCAAACGCACACTAGGTAAGCAGGATTACATCCGCTCTTTGGTCAGTGAGATCATCAGGCAACAACACAAAGCATTCTCCTCCTTTTTTAACATCTCACTCCACCACAGAGGCAGGTCATCACGCACATAAAGGCCTCAGAGGCGACACCAAGTGTTGGCTATGTCCAGATGCCACCAGGGTGTCCCCTCACGCAGCACCCCACCTGCATAGAAGTCTTCCTCCTCCTCCTCCTGCTGGTGGGCCTGCTCGTGAATGAGATTCTTTCTGTAAACTCGCCCGCCGATCCTTATCAGGGTGGGCCGCAGGACATCCATCGCGCTGCTCCTACCAGTGCTGGCGAGCTGCAAAAGCAGAGGCAGCTGTGCTAGGACAGGCAAACCCTGAGGCTTCTTCATGGAGGAGTTTCACTGACCTCCCTCAAACCAGCCGCCATCCACCCGCAGCATGACTCCCACCCTCCCTTTTTATCAAGAACAGCTGGGCTCCCCCTTCACCCTGCTACGGGACGGCAGGCACCCAGGTTCCCCTCAGGCTGAAGATATTAGAGCATCAAAAATCGTTTAAGCCCCACACAGCATTTCTGCAACGCATTGTCTTGTATGGTCCTTGCGCTGCTCAGGGCTTATGGAGTGCTTTTTTTCACAGAAAGGACAGAAAAGAAAGCTCACCGTGAAAAAATACGGAGGGTTTCAGACATATGTATAAAATCCTGGCAATTAACCCAGAGAAACACGGGGAGCTGAGTTCAGCTTTTTATGGTGGAAAACATTTTACGGCGTGGAAGCAGCAGGGTGAGCTGAAGAACTGAGCGCCGTCTGTCAGACGTCCAACGTACGCCCTCAGAGCTCACCGAAGGCATTAATATCGGATAATTCGGTTTGCCTTAGCGCTTTTAAAACGTAAATTTCTGTCAGAAAACAAAGGCTCCACCAAAACGCCGCCCTTTGTCAGGTCTGTGCCCGCACTGCAGCACAAGCTGAGGGGGGAAACCACGAAGGACCGCTCCCTGGGGACGGA
>VXAA01004808.1:1264002-1276140 GCA_013399115.1 Anseranas semipalmata | reverse complement strand
CGCATGCGCGAGGGCGGGGAGGCCCCGCCCACGGCGTGCGCGGCGCAGGCGCAGTGGCGCCGCCGAGGCGGCTGCCCGCCGGGCGGGAGTGTGGGCAGGAGGCGGCGCGGCGCATGCGCAGTGCGGGGAGCCCCCTTCGTCCCCCTCCCCTCACAAAATGGCCGGCGCCTGAGGCGATGGCGGCTGTGCCTGGTCTGGGTGCTCTGCCCCGCCGGCACGAAGCAGCTCGGAAGGCTTTTAAAAAGCGCTGAGGCTGCGGTCCTTTTGGCCTGCGGCAGGTGGTAGCTGCTCTACCCATCGGCTGCCAGGGGAGGGGGGAAGGAACCCACCGCAAAATGCCAAAGTTTGAGGAAAAATGCGCGCAGCAAGAAAACAGGCTGCGGGGCTAACTGATACTCGGTCCGGCCCGGAGCAAGCAGCCGGGCTCCCGATAAGGGGCATGCCATGGTTTCATTGAAAGCATCGCTCGCCTTGCCAAGCAGCTAAAAACAGCACATGTCCAACCCCGCAGACCTTGCCCGGGAGGGTTTAAATAAACCTGCAGCAAAATACCAGCTTCCCTGACCCGGGCTTACTGCTGGGGAATGTGTTGCTGGACATACCGTAGCCGTATTAAAGGTTTCGTTTATCCAGGCGTGCTCCTTCACAGCCCATCGCGTGTGCTTCGGGGCAAGCTGCGGCGCTGTTTTGTGTTACATGCTCTAAAGGAAACAACCTTGAGCTTGCTATGAATGAGTGCACAGTTTCTAATTCCGACAGCTTTTTTAAAAAGACATTTTCTCCGCTAAATGTTTGAGTGCTTTCCCAACCTGCTGCCTGCATAGCCTAGAGTCTGCTGAAAGGTATTAAATAGGTGGGAGAGTAGAAACACATTAAATAGGATAATTGGGAAGTTTGTGTGAGTGGTTTACAGGAGTAGCAAGTGTTGTCACTTATTAAAGCTAAGTGGCAACTTTTGTACCATGACAAACATACAGACAATACCAAAAAATACAAAAATACAAAATACAAAAAAGGCTGAGAAAAAGATACGCAAGCAGTGACTGGTCTTGCGTTGTACTGGCAGATGGATGCTCGTCTGCTGTTGTTTGGGGTCAAATACAGTATTTTTAAAAGCAAAAGCACATCTGATGCAACACACGGAGCAGTTGCTGCAGATGAGGCACAGCGTTGCTTCACACAGGATGCTGCACGGGAACTGGCAGTCCTGGGAGCTTCCAGGTTTTATGAGGGAGTAGGACTTTTTCCGTGTTTATGCTCCTGGAAACACGGCCAAAAAAAAAAAAAATCATCTTTTTATGACCCCAGGAGCGGGAAAAGAGCCAAGCAGCTGAAGGCCAGCAAATTCAGGTCAGCGACCTGTGCCAGGTTATTTTTATGCACTCCAGTCGTCCCGCGAAATTCCCAGGCCCCCTCGTCGGAGGGGTCGGCCCGTGGGTTACCCGCCGTTTGGGGGTGCCGCCGCGCGGCCCCACAGCCCGGGGCTTCGAGGACGCGGAGCAGCCGAGCGAACCCAGAGCCGTTCTCTCCGTCTGGTTTTTGGAGTTCGCCGTGAAATACGTGCGTGCTCCCTGGCTGCGTGCCCTGCCCGCTGCAAGCGGCGCGCTGGGAAACTCCGGCGGCGGGGCCGGGACGGATGTGCGCAGGCGGGGGCGTCCTCCCCGCGGCCGGCTTCCTGCTGCGGGCAGGACACCGCCAGCCACGCCGTGCGTTTGAGACAGGGGTCAGATGCCCTGGTGGGTGTTTGGTACCCTTATTTGTACCAATTAGCACTGATGTTCTGGCCCAGAAGTGAGAAATGTGGCGGCTGAGGTGCCCTTCCTAACTGTGCTCTGCTTCCTTTCCGTGGCTGCAGGCTGGGACGGGGTGAAATGGCCGCCTCCTCCTCGTCCTCTTCAGCCGGCGGAGTCAGCGGCAGCTCCGTGACGGGATCCGGCTTTAGCGTCTCGGACCTGGCGCCACCACGAAAAGCCCTCTTCACCTACCCCAAGGGAGCCGGGGAGATGCTGGAAGGTGATTGCGCTGGCTGACTTCTGCCCTCCTCCTTCCCCGCAAGCTTGGGACCCCAGGGCCCGCTCAGACTCGAGCTGGCAAAAGCTGGAGGGAGGAAGGAAGCGCCAGGGCCAGGGCAGGCCGGAGCGGCCTTTCCCATGGCCCGCCTCGCGGCCCCAGCTCTCCCTCCCTCCAGTCGCTTGCGAGGAAGTGACTTTTCTCGCAGTCACCTCGGTTTTAAATCCATGACAGCGCTCCAGACGAGGAAGCGATCCACCTGAAAGGGAATATGACAGCATTAATTGCTCATTGTTAGCTGATCCTTTGATGTTGGGCAGGAATTACTGTAAAGATAGCTGAGGCAGGAGTATTTTTCTTGGCAAAACACGTTCTGGGATTGGATTTGACTGGGCTAGTACAGAAGGCAGCTTGTGTCCCTGCAAGCCAGGAAATGTGAGGCTTGTTTTGGCACTCAACCCGAGCTGAGACCTTGCTGCAGAGGTCCGGGCGAGCGGCACGAAGGGAGGATAAAGGCCCTTGACGGAGAGGGAGGCGTGCCTGCAGGCAGCTCTTGCTGTCTGCACAAGTACAGCGGCAAATCAGGGCCAGACCTCCCTTCTGATGCTTCGAGGCTGAGTGCCTTCCCCTCTGGGGCTCGCTCTGGTCGGAGGCGTTCCTCCGGGGCCACATCAGTTGGCCGTGGCCCTGTGGCTCAGAAGTGCCTGGGTTTCAGTAGGTATGAACATGACAGGACAGCGCAGGGCAGCTGGGAACCCAGCGCTATGTTGTAATGACTGTTTTTATTACACATTAGAGTCCGTATGCCGGTCTATTGAAGTAATTATGACTAAAGACTTGTTCATAGAACTTAATGAGCCCTCAAAACAAATTAAAATAATGAAGCACTTCATGTTACCAAATAGACAGGCAACTGTTCTTCCTGAGAGCCACTTAGGCTGGATGGCTGGGCTGGCGGCAAATGGGGAGTCAGAGGAGAGGGAAGGAAGGCAGTCGTCTCCCACAGTGGTAATGAGAGTGTTCGAGCAGCAGTGGTTATGTTTGGAAATGGCACAGCATTAACATAGTATTTCAACAGCTTGGGAGAGGATATTGCAATCACAGTGCAGCTCGATTCATCCCTCTTACCCGGGGCTCAACATCAGATTAGGTCGTCCAGGCCCAGTGCCAGGGGTCCATCAGCACCCTTAGCTTTGGAATTGCTTCTCTTCCTCATTTTTACAGCACGGAGCATTTACTTGATTTCGCTTCGGACTGACCCGTTTGCCAGTAACGTGACAATTGGTCTGTTTTGGGTGGCAGCACCAACTAAACGCTCTCCCTGTTGCAGGAAACTTTAGGTTAGCTTTTTAATTTCTGAGATAGAAGGTGATACGCCCATTCTTCCTTCAGGCAGTTGCTGGGGGGGTAGCTGCATACCAGTTTCCTCTTCAAAAATCCCCACTAACTGACTGGTTTTTATCGTTACTTTAACTATTTCACTTGTTAAATGAACCCTTGGGTGCTGGGGTTCTTTTTGGAAAAGGAAGTAGCGTAAGCCACGCTGCTACTTGGCGGACAATTAGCTATGTATTCCAGGTTGCTTTATTTCTCAGATATCTGTGTGATCGATTACTGATTTGGCCTGTAAGACATGCATTATTTGAAATCCCCGATGCGGGGTTATGAAGCATGTGGGAAATCATAAAGCATTATAAGGGTGCAAGTGTCTGAGCCCCGAGGGAGTCAGTGAGTGTTGTAATATTAGCTGGCTTCTGCTTAGCTTACCTTCTATTTAAAAATGGACTAAAATTACTTGACAGAGGGAACGTAACAGAATATTTGTGGATTTGCAGCCTTACTGCGAGCAAAGCCCCCGTGCCAGCCTGACAGCACTCTACAAGTTATTCAACCGAGTTTAAAAATAAAATAAAATAAAATAAAATAAAATAAAATAAAATGCTGTGCGATCCTTCACATACCCTAGGGAGGCGAGGGCTCGAGTAACTCAGCTCCATGCAGTTTCCATCAGGTGCGCTGCACCTGCCGGGTCTCAGTAACACGATTTGGCTGCCGCTGGTCACAAGGACGGGCGCCGCGCTGTCTCCCCCCGCCTGCAGGTTTGCCGTCCCCTGCTATCCAGGCGGGTGCTGGGCTTTCAGCAGCCTGCAGACGGGCGTTTGTGCACAGCCTCCTGCCTGGCCGCTGCGAGCGAGCGCAGGTCCCCTCCAAGCAGCCCTTTGCAGCGGAGGGGCTTTTCCACCCTAATGGAAAGCCATCCTTTTCGGCGATGGTTTGCCTCCCTCCGTCGGAGCAGGCTGCGGTGCTGGTGCAGCCCTGCGGCCGCACTGCAAAACGTGTGAAACTGGGTTGAAACTGGGGCCGTTCTGCTTTCTCTTCCAAAGCCAGTACGGTTTTATTCAAGCGAGGAGGTGTCAGCGCACTCGGTGTCTGGAAGGGTTAAGCTGCTGGCACATACAAGCTTCAGTTGTTGGCTTTTTGGCGTTATTTATAGAAACGAAGGGAGAACTTTGAGCTTTTTTCCATAGCGCACCTTTCGCGCCTCCTCTCCGGCTGCGAGTGTCATTGCTATGTGCGTGCCGCGTGCGTGGATGCGACAGCTGTTGGAGCCCACCAGCGGTGGCAGCAAGGGCCTCGAGCCAGAGGGCTCCCAAAGTTGGTCGCGAGCACCGTGCCAGCACCGTTTCATGTGAGCGGGAGCAGCTGGGCCGTTGCGAGGTCCTGCCGGGGCAGGCTGGCTGCCCCCCTTGCAGACCTTGCCCAGCCCCATCTTGTCCTCCTGCCTGTGACCGGAGCTCCTCGGGGCAGCGGTTCCCGGGGAGCAGAGCTACCTCCTGCTCTCTCCGTGGCTGCGCGAGGCTTCCCGGGGCAGCGGCGTCATCTTCCTCCCTTGCCCCTCGCACCAGACTATTCAAACGAGCGCTCTCCAGGAAGGAAGCGTGGGCTGGGTGGACCAGACCTGCTGTCACTCGCCTCCCACCCAGCCAGCAGCCGTACTCAGAACCGACAGCTCCCAGGTAGCGCAGCCGCCTGCCCGCCCCAGCCCGAGCCGAAGCCCTGGGCAGGATTTGAGTGCAGGGCCCAGAAACCAGAGCGCTGCTCAGCGCAGGAGAAAGTGTCGAAACTAGACACATGGGGAAACCCACACCTCAAATGTAAAAATAGAAGGGCCACAGTGCTTGGTTAAGGCTGCTCCATCTTAAAACTCTCAGAACAGATTAAACCACCTCCCTTTTTCTGTTTACAGATGGCTCGGAAAGATTCCTCTGTGAGTCTGTCTTCAGCTATCAAGTTGCATCTACATTAAAGCAAGTGAAACACGGTAAGCACCGAAGCACTGTGTGTTTTAACTGCATGTTGATCAGGGAAGATGCGGGCGAGCGCGGTGAAAAAGCTGACATATTCTAGGGTGCCAACCACAAAAAAGCAGAATAGCCTTTTAAGTTCATGAATTAACGCTAAGTCAGACTATCATCGAGTCCTTTTGCAAGCCCTATGCAAAGTGAAGGGAACCCACACAGCCTGGGTGGAACAGGCTGTGCTTCTCAAAGCTTGTTTTTCCATTGCTCTGTGCAGCGCTGCCTTCACAAGAGGTGAGGCCGGGAGAGGAGGTTCTGGGCAGGAAACGCCCACGACCTGATCTCGGCCCAGCACTGACTGTCTCTTTGGCCTTGGGCGAGTCACTTGATGCTGCCTTTGTTTCCCTGCCGAGCCCTCATGACACCGGCAGGGTCAAGCGAGGTTCCCAGAGGTCTTGGGGAGACGACGCACCGCTCCGCGCAAGTGTCCGGTGTGGAACGGCAGGGCTGACTCCGCTCTGTCCCTCCCCAGGAGCATTGCTTGAACTTTTGCTTCCCTCCTCGGATCTTTGCCCGCGGCCCAGGTGTCGATAACCGAACGATGGGCTTGATCGCACGGCGGCTTTCATTCTCAGGATGTCGGGCAGAGCTCAGCACCAGAGCCCATCTGTTTCTCGAGGGTCACATCCTTTCTGGTCTCCACCTCTCGTCAACTAGAATGGGTACTTCCACGTGTTGTCTCAGACCGGGGAGGTTTCCTGTCCTCCGCCGGTGAGGGCTGCCAGTAGGAAGTCTCAGGGTGTGCAGCGCCTTGCGAGGCCGTGATCCTGTGTTTCTGGACTGAAGAGCAAAGCTGAGCTTCAGAGCCATTGTTTCCAGAGCTCCGACGCTCCTGCAGCTGTAACTACCAGCGGCTGCCACGGGAACTGGCACCATAATGAGCAGCAGCTTTAAAAACTGGTTTCTGAAGCACTGGTTGCCTCCCTGAAGGAAAGGGGAAAGGCTTAAAATAAGATCGAGGTCATCATTTTGCTTGTTTGTTTGTTTGACAGTTCCCAAAACACCAAGTCGCAGGAGGGGGAGTGAGAACAGTCCCTCTTAAAAGCGCCCAACCTCTGCGGCTGCAGTGAGCATAAATCGTGCACATATTATGTTACGCCTTTTGCCAGCAAGTCGGCTCCTACTGGGCCGTTTTTCCAAGAGGCTGCCGAGCTCTTGAACTTGCAGTGCAGCCAAGAGAAGAAGGGCTATTCTCATCTCTGTACCACTTCAGCTCATTTAATTGAAAATGGAGTCTGCGCGCCAAGCGCACAACCGGTTTTAAATAAAGCTGAGAGGAACAAGTTGTCCTGGGGAACCCCGGGGAGGCAGCCTGCCTCTCCTCGGTGACATTTGTGTCATTAGCATGCTCTGATTGCAGAGCATTTCTGGTACAATCATCCAGGTCCTTCTCAAAGGACCTTCATTAAAATGAGGAGTTCCTCATGCTGCACCCAGCCCTGCCTAGGGCTCTGCGCAGGCCAGGCCCTCTCTAAACTTCTCTGTTCTTTTGCACCAGAAATATTTATGCTAAAGAAACAAGCTCCGCGCTCTTTTCACCTCCTTACACTCACTGGCCTCTTGTTTCCCTGTTACAACTTGGATTTTTATGGCACAGGCAGGGATGGGTAAAATACAGACTCAGCATCGGCCGAAGCAGAGAAGCCTGTCTCTTTTGCTTTCTCGTGTGATCTGGCGAGGTCTTCTCTCCATTTGCACGGGCTGTCGCATAGAGTGGTTTTGCATTCAAATCAGCTTTTGGTGGGGCTTATTCTACGCTCTATTCCCCATCGACAGCTGGGAATTTACATCTAATTGAAAGGTTTAATTGCAATGTCGTTGCAAACCGCAGTTACCTTTGAACTTCTCACAGATCAACAAGTTGCACGGATGGAAAAACTAGCCGGTCTGGTGGAGGAGCTGGAGGCAGATGAGTGGAGGTACAAGCCAATAGAGCAGCTGCTGGGATTCACTCCCTCCTCGGGCTGAGCACGTCTGGATCGCTGCTGCCGGAGAGCAGAAGAAAGGCACTCTCTGGCCCGACTTCAAAACACACCACCATTTGTCGGGATGCTTACAGCTGCATCAGCAGGACTGGGCTTTGTTGTGTTTTTTTTTTAAGTTGACAATTGGGATCCCCCTTCAACCAGCAAATTGAAATGATGAGATTCTGGAAGTCTTCTACGGTGTTACAGGCTGGCAGGGCTCAGTTTCTGTAACTTAGAAAATAGGATCGGTTTTAAAGAAGTCGGAGAATAACCTTACTGCGTACAGAGAAGGGAAGACATAAAGCTTGGTGGCGGGGAAAGCAGCCCAGTAACTTAGTCCGACGTTTCCCTCGCGCGCTGGAAGGGCCAGGTGATGGGCTGGCTGGGAAGAGTGCATTGTTGCCACTCGAGCCAGGCCTCTGCAGAGCACAAGTACGAAGCCCTGCCAGAAACACTCTTCAGTCCCAGCCCTTCCTTTGGGGAATTAACAGGATGAGACCCGTCCTGGGTCAGCTGAGAAGGGGCAAGCGGTGACGCTTTCTCCAGCAGTACCTCATGTATTGCCGAAGCTGTTTTCTCTGCACCGCCGTCTCTCTTGTCCGCACAGAGAGTGCTGGTAGGACATCGCTCTTTAATGCAGAAGCTGTACCCTTAATACCCCGAAACCCTTTTCCTCTTCATTATGTATTAGATTGCTCTGTGATAATAAAATACTTCTGTCTTTGAAATCATTTCTCTTTTCACCGCTTGGTGCGGGGGGGTCTGATGAAAGAAACAATCAACTGTTGAGTTTAGTGTAATGAAGTTCTGAGGCACCTTGGCTGTTGTAATGGTAAATTTAAGTTCAATTAAAAATATCCTTTGAGAGAAACTGAAGCACGCTTGCTTTATGCTCAGAAGTGGATTGAGTTAAATCAGATTTTAATCCCGATTTAACTCTGTGAGCAGAAAACCCTTATTTAAATCCATCCGTTTTAATCATCTTGTTTTTCATTTGTACCTCAGTTCTGTTCTTACGGAGAACTGGATTTCTATTTTCTGGCATAACCATTTCAACATGTTCATTTTCCATTTATTAGCCAGCAGGGGGATAGGCTCTGTACTGTACTTAAGCAATTGTACAATTTAATAATCCAGCTGCCTAATTTTTCCATTTTCATTATCTTACCAGATGATTTTTTTTTTTAACTCAACGATTTCAGTTCAGCCACATCTGGACTGAAACGGAGACACAATTGAATCTACACATTTCAGCAGTTTCGCCAGCAATTTGTGGTAACAAAAAACAAGGGGGAAAAGTATGCGACCATGTTTTGCATTTGTTTCTGTTTATACGTTAGTTCTGGTATCAGAGCCAACTTTTCATTACCCAGAGAAAGGGACTGAGATTCCAGGTAACAGAAAACCCTAACAGTACAGGATGTGATGGAGAGCACCGCAGAGCCAGCACCTGTCTGCCCGATGTTACGGTGCCCGTGCACGCAAAGGCCATGCCCTCTTCGCCAGATTTCCTCCTCTTATTCAGCGTGACCCTCATTTGAGGACCCGTTTTAGGGACCGCGCAGCCCACCACGCTGCCCTGCTACGGCCCCGGCCTCCTGCTGCCGCACAAAAGCCAGCCCCAACGCGAAGACGCAGCTCCAGCCCCAGCTCTGCAGCCGTGCAAATTCGCTCTACGGGTTCTGAAACCGCTTACAGGCGTTCGCACGTAACGCTGCAGCTCAGCCGGGACGGGTCCCACGCTGCCGCCCCCGTGCTCGGCCCGGAAAATCTCCGCAGCCTCTGCTCCTCACCTGTTATCAGGTTAAACGTGATGGCATTCTCTCAAAACTCAATCCGAGATGGGGTGGCTTTTGAAAAGAAGCGAGCGTTTCCATTCTCAACTTGTTTTAAACCGTCTATTTTTAATCCTGCTTACCCCAGCCACCTAAACCCACCTTGGCCAAACGTGCCAAAAATACCTACGTCTCGAGAAGCTGCAACACCCACGGCTCCCCTCGCTACCTGCCGCAAGCTGAACTCGGGCTGAGTCTCACCCACCCTACATGCTGCGATTGGCATAGTTAGAAACAGGAAAAAATATATATATATTTTTTTTAAAAACACAAAATTAAGCTTTTCCACCCCTGCAGCTGCAGGGACACCAGGAGATCAGTGCCTGCAGCAGGCTGGCACAGAGGGCAGGTCCCCGAGCTGCGGCTCTGCAGCGAGCGCTGAAGGTGAGTGATGCAGCATCTAGGTGCGCAGCATTGCCCAAATCTCCCCAATCTAGCGCCTGCCAAGGGGTCCAAAGCCCCCGCAGCCCAGCACAGCCCCTCTGCCCTCTTCCTCCCCTTGTTTTTCAGCCGTTCCTCGGTGTTTGCCGGGCTTGTGGCTGGAACAAGCAAACCCAAGGAACAACCCCAGCTCCCGGCCGTACATGGCTTGTTTGTATGCGCGCAGCACCAAAATAGACGCGTGTGTGAGAGCTATTGAGAGGAAGTGAAAAGTTCACCGTGTACAGTATGACAAATGCAAAAACATGTTGTTGGTCCGTCCCTCCTCCCGCTCGGTAAACACTTTATGTAAGGCAGCGAAAAAGACGGAGGGCTTGCTGCAAAGCTCCCTCTGCTCCAAACGCAGGTTTGGAAACTCCTGAAGCGCACGATTTTTGCATCTGTAGGGCAGGTTTGGGGGTGACCAAACCTCTCCTCGAGGTTTTACAGCACCGAGCCCACAGCTGGGGGGTCTCGGCAGCCCCCGCGAGCACCACCGAGCGGCTCTGAAATTATTTTGAGGCTTGGCCGCAGCTGGGAGCAGAGGGGGAAGGGAGCCCCGGCGCTGCGAGCAAAAGTTGAGGCGGGGAAGGGAGGGGAAAAAAAAAAAAGCCGAACAAAGAGCCTCGTTCAGGGCTGCTCGCTGGTTTTCCTGTGGGTGCTCGCGGCAGAACGCCATGTACCGGCACGGCCCTGCGCCCGCCTCCCTCCCCAGGCCCTCGCGCCGGAGCCAAGGCACGCGCTGGGACAGAACCCCAAACGCCGTGCGGCGCGGCCCCGGCACGGGGGTTTTGGCTGCAGGGTGCAAGCACCCACACTGTGCCCGTCCCAGCCGGCCCGGGCTTCGTGGCTCGTGTTTCGGCGTGGGCAGAGGGGCTGGGGATGCTCTGTGCTCCCCCCTCAGTGCGTCCGTGTTTAATTTCCATGTCCCCGAGCATATTTTTGGCACTTGTAGCCCTCCCCCCCCGCCCCACAGGATCACGCTGTGCCAACTGTGCATGCAGAAATAATGCATAAATCCACCTCAAAATGACTTTTGGGGAACGAGCGCAAGGACAGGGGCTGCACCACGGGCAGCTGCCGTGCACCCCAGAGCCGCAGCCCCCCGTGGGGCAGGAACTTGTCCCCACCGCACACCGCGGACGTGCACCGAGGCACTCGCCGAGCCCCTGCACATCGCCTTCCCCCAGGTCCGGCCCCTTGCCTGCAGAAAACCAGTGTGATCAAGCGAATCTAATCTTCGGGGGGAGGGAAAGAAGGAGGGGAAGGGGGGGGGTCCCAGCAGGCGCAGGCGGCCGGGAACAGGCTGTCCAGAAAGTTTCTGCACAAACAGTCCCGCGCCTCTTGGCCGGGCTCTCCACTCCGCTACGTGCGCGCGCGCCGAAGGAACACGGGCTGTGCCGCTCGCTGCAAACCCCCTCGGACCCCGCCGCGGGAGGTTTCGCGCCCGCTGCTCCGCCGGCAGCTCCCAGGGAGGGGAAGCCCCGGGATTTAACGATGTAGGAAAACTCCTTTTAGTCCCCAAAACCTTTTCTAGGGGCTCCGCTGCAGGAGAGCTGCCCAGGGCGCAGTCAAACGGGGGGGATGTTATGCCAAAGAAAAAAGAATATTTATGCTCAGCGCAGCCTCAGATGGTTGTGTTTGAATTTAAGCTTATTTTTAGCAAGACACAGTCCCTGTGATCCTTTACCTCTCTTTCACTCATTTGCCATTTTCCCCCCCATTTTGACCCCAAAGCCAGCAGTTCCTTCTTGTTCCCCATCTATTTTCGGTCTCACAGACGGCGAACATTTGTACAGGCAACTTGGGACTGAGGGGGGGAGAAAAAACATGAGCTAGATTTTGTTACAAACACGCTCCTAAGCACCATCCGAGTGTCTCCAAGCACGTACGTGCGCATTTCACTGTATTGTACGGCGAGTGCACAAACACCCGCGTATATTTTTAACAGCTGGGGTTGGGGTTGTTTGGTTTTTGTCCTGAAAAGCAAGGCTGTACATGCAGTTATCAGAGCTCTTGGTGCAAACACACGGCGCCCAAATCATCAGAGGCCTAAAACTGCCCACCAAACCAGCTCGGTTGGAGATATTTATCCCCACCTGCCTACGAAACACCACGACAAGCTGCAGCACAGCAAAAACCTTTTTTCAGGAGGTTTTGGAGCACTTTATTGCTGTGGCAAGCGACGTTGCCCTCAGCAACAAAGCGGGACGCGAGCTGCAAGGCTGCGGGCACACGCCGGGGCTTGTTCCCCGGCCGCTGCGCATCCCCGTGCCCCGCTGTTTACCGCCGGGCCATTATCAATCTCTGCCCAGGAAGGACAGTGCCCAAGATAGCTCCCGGAGCGACTTCAGGGCGCGCTCGGCCGCTGCGATAAAGCCGCAGGCACGGGACAAACAAAGGCTTTTATCTCCGATCCACGGGCCTTCAGCCCGCCGCCGCCCCCGCGCTCCTCGGGGTCCCGCTCCACGTGGGCGGGGGGCACGGGTGGGGATCACCCGCAGAGCCCCGGCCCGCCACAGGCCGAGCCCCGCTTCGCAACGCGCC
>VXAA01004808.1:1246750-1263646 GCA_013399115.1 Anseranas semipalmata | reverse complement strand
CGGGGGGGGGTGCGGGGGGGGCCCGTCAGACACCCCCACATCCCCAACGCTGGGGCCCCGGCACTGACCTGTCCGTCCCGCAGACCCCGACTGCGCCGAGCAGGCGTCCCCGCCGGACCTGGAGCTGCTGCACGACCCCGAGGACGAGCTGCTGTGCGCCGAGCTGCTGGACCTGGTGCGGGCCACGCTGGGCAAGGCCCCGCTGGGCGCCCGGCGCTGCTCCCGCCTGCTGATGCCGGCCCAGCTCGCGGCGCAGGTGAGGACGGAGCTGCTGCGCCTGGCCTGCAGCGAGCCCTGCGGGCTGCGCGGGGCCCTCCTCGACCTCTGCGTGGAGCACGGCAAGGCCTGCCACGACGTGGGGCACATCGCCGTGGACCCCGCCGTGGTGCCCACCTTCCAGCTCACCCTGGTGCTGCGGCTGGACTGCCGCCTCTGGCCCAAGATCCAGGGACTCTTCAGCTCGGGGCCCGCCTTCACGCCGGGCTTCAGCCAGTCGCTGAAGCTGAGCACGGGCTTCAGGGTCATCAAGAAGAAGCTGTACAGCTCCGAGCAGCTGCTCATAGAGGAGTGCTGACGGGGAGACAAGTCACCGAAGAGCTGGCACATCAGCAGCTGGTTAGAGCGCGGCAGCTCCCGGCGGCCGCGGTAGCTTAGGTTAGGCCGGAGTAGGGCGTAGGCGGACGGGGCTGGGGCAGCCCGGGCACGGAGCCCCCTGCCAGGTGGGCGCGGGGCCGTGCGGCGCTCGCTTGGCGCTTCCGTGGTTGTAGGGCGATCGCGGTGACCGCGCTCCTGGGCTCGGCAGCGGGGCTGCTGCGGGGGCAGGCGGTCTCCTACCGATTAATTTTTTTTTTTTTTGCCTTGGAACAACGATTGTAATCAATGGGGTTTCTGGGGGAGGGTGCGTGTGGGAGTGAGTGACAGCTGAGCTAAGGCTGAATCAAAGAGAAAACTCCACTGCTGCCATCTGGGCAGCGGGAGGGGGGTCTGAAACTGTGTCATGTCTCTGGTCGTGGGAGAGGGGCGTGCAAGGTGCTGTGGGAACGGAGGGCGGGACCCCTCACCGGTACACCCTGTGCGCTTCATTGATTACAGTTTACACTCGTACACTTGATGTTCAAGTGCAAGACTTCCTATGCAATTGTGTTGTTGTTTTTTACTTTTCTAATAAAACCTGTCTAATTAATAACCTGCCGCCTCCCTGTCTTCACTGGGGTTTGAAAGAGGTGATGCAACTGCCTCCCAGTGGTCTGAAATCCGCCCCTTCTGCTTTCCAAGCAGCCGAAGCCCCTGTCCCGAGGAAGGGGCAGGAATCCCAGCGCACCTCGGCACGGGGCAGTGACTCAGGGCTGAGTCAGGCCCTGAGCCAGCCGGGTGGCAGCGCCCCGTCACCCAAAGCCACCAGGAAGTGGCTGGGGGGGTTTGGGGGGGAAAAGAAAACAGGAAAGCCTGGTAAAGGGGCAAGGGAGGGAGATCTGGGGGTGCTAGGGGGGTTGTCAAACCCACCCAGGTCTGCACAGGCAGTGCTCCCCTCGAAACACGCTCCTGAGCCTCCCCATCCACACGATGAGTGCAATTACACCAGCCCGCAATTACGACAAGTCAGAAAAAAGGCTTTCACTAAAGTGTAATTAAGCCAGGCACGCTGGGTCAGGCGGGAGGTGCAGAGGATAAAACCAGTCTGAAAGAAAAAAAAAAAACACATGCTTCCATTTGAATGCAAGTTTGCTCTGGCTCAGGCTTTGTGTTTTTTTTTTTTCTTTTCCCCTCTTCAGACAGACACCAACCGAGGAAAATTTTCACCAAGAACAGCCCCACGCGAGGGGCATCCCCGCTTTGGGGTCAGGCAGGTGGCACAGCACCCGGTGCCATTGTCCAAAAATCACTCACATGGGTACCCCAGCATCACCACCGCTCGCAACCCCCCCAAAACCAGAGCGAAACGGGAGCGGTTTGGTGAAACCGAGGTGAGCTGCAGAACTGGCAGTTTTTCACGCCAGTGTCACGGGACAGAAAAGGCATGTCACTCCCCGGCGAGAGATTTACGACGCGGTGACAGCAGCGACACCGTCATCCCAGCAGCTTTAAATGCTGAGATACATTGTGTCTCGAAGCTATATATATATTTAATATGTATTTTTATACAGCCATCTCCTAAGCACGCAAGGGGGTCCCCTATGCCATGCCGTGCCCCCTGCGTGGCCCCGGCTTGTCCCCGGACCGCGTGTAAGGGACTTCATGTCACTTTTAAAACTGTCATTACAAGGAACAATCAAAGGCTTCACAGAAGACCCCAAAAAAGCCTGACAAAACTAACCCCCCCGCGCCGGGTCCCCCATACGCCGCGCAGCCACCCCAAACAGCCCCGGCACAGACCCAGCCGCAGGAAGAACGGCGGCTCCTATTTATAGCGAAATGCCCTTTCCGCGATACATCTGGGGGCAGATGGATATCAAGGTCCCCAGGGGCAGCGAGAGGTTTTTGGCAGCTCCCTGGAAGGTGCCAGAAGGCTCCCGGCGAGGCTTTATTTAGCCTCTCCGCGGGGACACGGGCGGGCAGAGGGGCACCTGGGGGCCCGCGGGGACGCGGCGGGGCTATTTGGGGCACCAGCGCTGGCCAAAACCTGGGGCTCCCCTCGGCAGCGCCGCTCGAGCTGCTCCCGGGTGTCATTGCGGTGATGGAGAGCTCCGAACCAGGTGGGGAAACTGAGTACAACCCAAATTGCAGCAACATCACCCCAAAAACTGCCGTCCTTCCCGGCGGAGGGAGCGTGTTCATTAACGATGGCTCGTTAAGTGCGTGGAGGCACCTGATTGCGGGATGACAAATGGGTCCGGCAGCATCTGTGCGCGCCGGGCTCTCCCGGCTGAGTCACCGCCAGGGCCCGGAGCTGGCCGAGGGGAAACGAAAACCTCGCAGCCCCGGCCTCTAGCAGAGGGGGAAAGGGAAAAGGGAAATAAAGGAAATCCCGACCCTTTGCGGCATGGGGCTGGGCAGGAGGAGGGAGCTTTGCCCGGGTCATTACTGGGAAAATGAGACCCAAACTGGTCCCTTTTCAGGCAACAACCTTGGCCGTGCTGTGCCTGGAAATCACCCACTGGGGTGATGAAAATAGGGGGAAAACGTGAAATTTGCCTCCCCCTGTTTGCTCTCCCAGCTCCCCATTCGCACCAGCGCTGACCCTATCAGCTGCAGGTGCCGAAATTTGGGAGCGAGAGTGGTGCACACACAGCGGCTGGCAGTCAGGTCTGGCTTCCAACAGATCCGGGAGAGACTACAAATTGGGATATTAAGTTATTATTTTAATTGGTTACACAGAATCAGCTCTTAGCAATCTACTAGCAGCCATTAGCAATAATCCCATCTTAAATAGCATGTTTTTCCTCCAGGAGGACGCAGGGAGATGCTGGGATGGATTTTTTATCACGTGCCTCAGTACAGGGGCTTGAGCCAAGGTTTTGGGGCAGAGCTGGGGCTTGCATTTGCTTTTCCCAAGATTTTAGAAGCCTGAAAGACCTCTCTCCCCACTGCAGGAGCCTGGAGGAAGAGGATAATGATGGGAGAAAAATAATGCATCCCCCTGAAAAACAGTTCAGACTTGGATGGAGGAAAAGGAGCAGCTGAAAGCATGGTGCTGGGGTGAAAAATACCTTTTTCTGGTCGGTCCCGGTGAGTTTTTCCTTCCTTCACTTGCTGCAGCCCGCACGCTGGGGACGAACGTGTGCCAGCTCCAGGGAGGCTGCTGTGAGCCCAGGCGTCTGTTTACTCGACTCGAGTCTCTTCCCAAGCACAATTATGGAAAGAAAAACACAAACCGGGCCAGCCTCGGGAGGCAAAGCAAAGCTACGAGGCTGCCCTTCCTGCCCGGGCCGCCTCTCGGCTTTCCGTGCTCTTGCTGCATTCAGCAACCTCTCCCTTCTCCTCTCCGTCTTCTTCCCAGCATCTTCCCGCTCCTTCCCTCTCCCAGGCCAGAGGCTCCCACCGCCTCTAACAGCGGTGCTGCCTTTGCGTAGCCTAAAAGTTAAAATGAAATAAATCAGCAGGGAGTTACCGGTGTGCCGAGCTGTGGTTTCGGGATGCCATCGCTCCCCCTTCCCGCGGGGACAGCACCTCTCCTCCGTCCTCGTTTCCCACGAAGCCGCTTCCACTAACGCCCGAGGATCCGCACGACACCAACACAGCTGAAGCCTTTCACGTTATAAACATTTATTTATAGATGTACAATTTTATAATTAATTCTAAATCAAGAAATACAGCTTCCATGAGCATCCGTTAGGATCTATGCTTTCTCGCTCATATTATCCATGGGTAGCTACTTGAAAAATCAAAAGGTTTCGGCGGGCAGGCTCTGGGCAAGGAATGCCGTTTTGCAAGACATTCAGCACCTTTTGCAAACGTGATTTTTCTCTAAATCCCCCCACCCCCACGCTCTCTTCGTGCCAACTAGCCTGTGCCTCTATTAGGAGCTATTTCAAAATGCCGTACTTCCACCAGATTCCTTCCAACGATGGAGGTGTCATTAAAAAAAAAAAAAAAAGAGAGAAAAAAAAGAACTTAAGATCAATTCCAAGTTGTGGTAGCTGTGGGATAATAAGGCTTACAGTTAACAGGAGGGCCGATATTTTGCAAAATAAGTGGCCAAAGACAGAGCACGTGGACTCCTAACGCGGAAGAAACAAACCCATCCCACCGCTCGCTCTTCTTCCAGCCCTCGCCACCCCACGCGCTGCTCTTTTCATTAACTCCCCTCGGGGTGCCGGGGGAAGGCTCCCACAGGAAACATCTTTAGGCAAAAAATTAACTGCAGGGGACAAAAAAAGATCCAGTTTATTCCACTGACGCAGCTCCGCTCGGTCCTTGTGCCTCTCCTGCGCGGTACCGGACGGATCGCAGCCCTGAGCTGGCCCAACACGGCGGCACCGTCCCCGCGTCCGAGGCGCCAGCGCGGCCAAGCTGCTGCCGCGACGGCAAAAGCTTCTTTCAACAGAAGCAATACGAGGCTCCGTTTCTCACGAACGGCAGAATCTCACGGGTCTCCCCTAAGAAACATAGGCGGTACCACGTCAAGGCCGCGGCCGCGCTGCAAACAGGAGTGCTGGTGGGCGAGGAATCCCAAGTGCTGGACAAAATAATTAACAAAGGGACGCAGCTGTGGAAAGCCCTGTTTACAGAACGAACGCTGCACACTGATTACAAGGCAAAATTGAAGCAGACTGGAAAAAAAAAAAAAGTTACACAAATAAACCGAACAACTGATGAACTAAACCCATCCAGGACAATCCTTTCCGTCACTGAATGCGGCTCCAGCGCTCAGTTGACCTGCGGTAGCTTCTGCCAACATTGCAAAACCAAATTGCAAATCTGGACAGTTTCATTAATCGATTTTCACCCCCTGCAGACTTGGAAATCCTTTTATTACTACCCAGAAGGCAGGTATCAACATCCCCAGCCGCAGAACGCCGCTGTCCTCGAGAAAGCAAAGAACAGTAACTGCAAAGTGATCCTCGTCTAAACGCGTCAGGCAGAGCGAGATACCCTGGGAAGAGACACTTCCCACTTCCCTGTTCGCCAAACTGGGCAGAAAACAAAATAATTTAATCATCCAACCCCTGCATAGTTTAAAAGTACAACATATATACAGCTATAAATTAATTCTAAATAGATTATATTTTCTTTTTTTTCTTAAAGTTTTCTTTTATCACCAAATTGTCCGATTTCTCTCTCCAGCGCAGTCACGAGGGTCTCCTTCTGCTTCATGGCTTCTGCGGTTAGCTTTCCCATCTTACAGGCTGCACGTTTGTGGTACCCTAGGAGCATCCAGGCTGTTGCACGCAAGCGGTGCTGGGAGGGAGGGAGGAAGACGGGCAGCTTTATTGCCTGTCCGAATCGCTGCCTGAGACGTCTAACGGCGGAGACGGGCAGAGAGAAGAAAGAGGGCAGTTGTGCGTTGCTAATTCTCCGATTCCATTTTAAGATAAGGTTCGATTCCTTAAATACAAAATCTGTCACCTCGGCTCGGCGCACGTCGCCAAAAGTCTTCAGGCATGCCAAGAGCCTGGGAACGAAAGCGGTAACGGTGTCAGTGTCCAGGCAGCGGCGCGGCGCGCTGTCCCCCCTGCGCTCCCCACCCCACCGGCTCTTCCAGTCGCGCTGCTTCCACCTCCAGCGGCCCCCGTACAAGAGCAGCTCTCTCTCTGCACCGTGGGCACGCAGGGGTGCTGTGTCTCGCGAAGGAAAGCGGGTGGTTAATACCGGGTTACGAAAACGAGAGGGAGGGTGAACCAAGATAAGAATGGTTCCAAAAACAAGGTACACCCGAAAAAGGCCAAACACGACCCAGAGGATTTGCTTGAAGGGCCAAACTTTTAGACGTGCCCCATTAGCCAAGGAAAATAAAGAAAAACTCCACTGCTAAGCCTCCTTACTCGTGCCTGGAAATCACGTAGCTAGATGTCCAGCATCCCCAAGAAGTCTTTGTAAGGCTCAACAGTGTCCGTACAACTAAAACTCGGTGCGAGCTTCACCTTTGATTTATTTTCTACAGAAACCCCGCTTTCAAAAATTGTTGTGGCTAGTTTTAGTTGTGTGTTTCACAGCCATCCTCACAGCGTCTGGGAGGTGAAATCAGCCCAGATAATTAAGCAGAAAAAGGACTCCAGACTCTGTGCCAAAGTTTTCATTATTTTCATCCGTTCTCCCACGACCCCACGCACCCGCTCTCACCTGTGCTACCTGGGCTCGCCCTAACTCCAGCTCTCCAACCCACCGGTCTTCCAGGCTCCTGCTCGGCTGCTTTTACTTCGTTTCCCCGATAACACACTAAGCTGCTTCTACAACCTGCTGCGAACTCTGCCCGTTTGCTTTGTTCTCCTAGAGCGTCACGGGAAGGCAAGAGGGGGGCGAGGAACATCTGTTTTCCATTCCCTGTCACCATACTTCTCTAGTGCCACGGGATAACGACTTTTTCAATAAAACAGGCAATAAAGCAACCAAAAGGGTTCATTAAAACCTGGTGGCTGGCTGCCGTGGCTGGTAAAGGCGTAGCGAGATAAGGAAAAAAACTTCCAACCAGCCGAGGCGCGCGCGACCGCTGCGTCAAACGCGCAGTTGACAAGCGCTCAGCCGAGTCGCCAATGCGCCTGGGGCTTTTGCTTTGTTCCTAGAGAACCAACACCAGCAACGCCAGAGAAAACAGCGAGCTTGGAGAGAGCCGGGGTGCTGACATGCAAACTAAAGAAAATAAATTTCCCAGTTAAGGAGTGCGGGCTTGACAGAGGGGGCTGCTTCCCCCCATCACGTGTGTGCATCCAGAGGAGACTCGAAGACTTGTGCCTCAGAGATTTAAGTATTAAGAGCACGATCGCGCCGTGCTCTGCTGTCACAGGAAGCGTCACCAGCTCGTACTTAGACCTCTGCTGAGCGGGCCGGCAGCGACTATCCGTGCAGAGAGGCCTGTACGTCTGACAGTCTGCTACAGCTGGGGGTGCCCATCTTCTGTGCTCGCTGGTACAGCTCTGAGTCTCCGAAGTAGCGTGCCCGGTACAACAAGCCTTCCTCTGCAAAGGGAGAAGCCCGGCGTTACAAACACGGTGTGAGAGGGGACCCCTCCGCCAGCCCGCGTCCCACCAAGCACGGGGAAGGAGAAAGGCAGAGGCTCGGAGCTCAGCGCATCGGCTTCGCGTGGCACAATTTGGGGCTATCGGGGGCCTCCTGAAAATCAGGTGGGTGCAAGCTTCCCCCTCCACTGGCCATCAGATATCCTACTGACAACAGCAGGGGAACCTCCTGCACAACTCCCGTCTGACCAGTTCTACGGCAGCATTAAAAATCAAGCCGAAACAGACTAGATTTGTCACGAAGTCACAGACAGAAAAAAAAAAAAACAATCAGGAAATGTGCCTACACAGTGTTAAAATATAACTTTAGCATGGCTCAGCTGCCAATCACAGACTTTTCTGAAGCAGGCCTCATGCAGCAGACAAAACCCTCTGCTCCCGACCCCACGCCACTCACTCTGCTGCTTCTCTTTCCAGCAGTTATTTCGAAGGTTTGCGATGTAGTCGTCCTCCACGCTCCTTTCAACGTTCTTCAGGTTCGTGCCTGTGTATTCTTCTGCAAAGTTCTCAGCTACATAGTAGACGACTTTCAAGTGCTCTGTCACTCTCCTGTGTATGTGCCCCACAGACCTAATTCGGGGAGAGAAGCCAGAACAGCGTCGGACACTTCCAGGGCACAGCAAAACCCTCCCAGAGCTCTTTGTAACGCGCAGCACGCCGCAGGGGATAGCAAACCGCTGAAACACGCGTGGCCCCCACGCACCCACAGACTCAGAGCTCTGGAGGGGAGAAACCTTTCTGGTGGAAATGAAACACCAACACGGGGTTACGCAGCTCGGGGGCTGGCGCGGGGTGAGACCGGCCAGCGGGGCAGGAGGGTGCCTGCGCAGGGCAGCGGGGCAGAGCGGAGGTCCTGGCGCTCCAGCGACCCCTCGCTCAGCGAGGCTGCCCCTCGGTCAAACCCAGTCCCCTGTGCGCTCTCCTCTGAAGGTGTCTGCTAACCCCGGGAGCGCCAGCTTCCTCTAGCTGCAAGAACAAAATGAGATCCACTCCGCGCTCAAGCCTGCACTGACTAGTACAGAAAGCACTTTCTAGAAGGAACTCTCTCCTTACCCTACCCCCCTAGATTTGCATTTCAGACAAAGCTGTGTTCTTATTTTCCCCAACGCTCCAGCAAACCTAGAGATACTCACTAGGGCGTGTTTGCAAGCTGCAACACAGGACCTGTGCCCAAACACTGGATTCAGCAGGAACGGCTCCATCTGGAGACGTGCCCAAAGTTTCCCATAATAAATACCAGCTGGCTGCTGCATTAAAAGCGTGCCTGAGTCTTAAGCCAGGTATAAACATTAATTCATCCGGCTCGCCCTTCAGTCTGTTATCAGGGCTTACAGGAGTGATTCAAACACTTTTTCTTCAAACATTTCATCGAGGTCCAGCATTCTGGGACGAATGGTGGGTAGACTTATGCCTCTTGCCTCCGGCTCGCTGGGTTCAGAGCAGCGAGCTCCAGCTTTCTGCGAGGATCGGCCGAGCCCGGCACTTCCCTTCGCATCAGGCAGCAGAGAGCAGCCTGGCTGCCCGAGCGAGAGCAGCTCCGCCTGCTGGCAGAGTGCCTCGGTCGCTCAGAAACACGACAGGGGACTGTTCAGTCTGCGTCAGCTCGTTTCCCTCTCTTGTCCAAACCCGAAGTGGGTTCTAAGCACCAGTGCCACAGTCTTTACCTTGAATGCGAAAGCTAAGCTGGGTTTTACAGTACGCAGGAAACTTCCACTGAAAATACATTAGGCCTCTGTCAAGAATGATGCAAGCAGCCAGAAATCACGCCCGTTCTCCATTCCTTGTTGGCACCACAAGGTGACCGCGAACAAAAATTTGTTTAATTTGTCAGCAAAGTGAGCAGGCCAGGGCATTTCCACAGGATCCGGAATGAAACAGCACCACTTGTGCAAAGTAAATGTTCGGCCATAGCCATTTCATGGCCAGATTGGAGTTCAAAAAACAAGGGATTTCTCCGGGAGCGTGTTTTATTCTGTGGGAGTGTCCTTTATTCCTTCCCCCTTCCCCTATTGCTCTCTCCTAGCTGCAAACCCAGCTGAGGCTTCGATGACAAACAGACCCGACTTTCCTTTTTCACACCCCGATTTAACTCCACACCTCAATTGAGCCTGCACTCGGGATCTCAGTGTGTTCAAACGGCCCTGCTGGGCTACAGCTTCTCCAAGTCATTCCGTCCGTCCCCTTCTAACCGAGCTGTGGGCACGGGCTGCAGAAGCTCCCCATCAAAGCACACCCCCCAGCGGGCCGGTGAGCACCCCCCAACAGACCCCCGCCTTCCATCTCAAGACCTGCTTGAGAACAAGGAGGCCTTCCCCGATGTGCTGGGGGGCAAGAGCAACAGCGGGATGAGATAAAGCAAAAATCCGCCGGGAAACACAGAGCGCCAGTTCCCTACCCCGCAACGCCAGCCAGCCCTCCCGAACCCACCCCACTTTGATAGGTTTGAGGTTTTAGGGTACTAACGGCCTCTGGCTCAGGCTGTAGGGTGGGCTGGAGACCATCATCTGGCTGAGAGCAGACACGATGATCAGGATGAGGATAGGCATCAGCTGGACAAACAGCCCAAGGCCACCCTGAAGGAACAGAAACACACAATGGGGTGCCATCCATACGTTTGTACGCAAAGACCCCGTAGCACTGCTCTCCCTCCCTCCCAGCCCTAACACAGCCTCAATTCTCCTGCTCTTCATTGGCAGCGGGCTTAGGAGGCTCCCCAAAATAACTGGGGGGAACCCAGCCGCCCACAGTTCTCCTCCAGAAGGGGCAGCATGACTCTGGAGGTCCAAACATATTGCCCCTTCTCCGGATTTGACTGGAGGGGACTGGCAGGGGGAACCTCGAGAGTGAATTTCAAAAGCCTCGCGCCCGTATTTTGTTTGTCTGGACCATACGCCCCCGTGCGGTTCCATCCCGCTCGTGCTGGCGAGCAGAACTGGTTTCGTGGAAAGCACTCCCCTCTCTGCAGGGTCAGATGAAAGAAATTCCCCTTCCACCTCACCTCCCGAGCTCCCTCCGCTTCTAGCAGACAACACTTCCCCCTTTAAGCTTGAGAAGAAATATTCAGGAAGTTCTTGGGTTTTCTTTTCTTTTCTTTTTTTTTAAAGCATATTACCGGCTATTAAAAGACCAGGGTTATGTTAAGTCCCACATTCTCATCTCTCTAGATCAGAGGGCTTAGAGTGCTGGAGACATATGTAGATTCTGTGATGGAAAACCCCAAAATAGTTCACGCTCTGAAGTTTTTTCCTTGGTTAATTAAGCATCACAGATGAGAAACACCCCATCTTGCATACTGAGATAAAAGGGAGAATGAGTATGTGTTGGGGGAGCCATGTGTATCCATATTATCGGAAAGCTGGATTTACCTTTTGAAATTAGGGAATGAAACGAGATAGGAAATGCTTATTCTCTGTTAAAAACAAGTACGTTTTACTGGTGTCATCTTATTTCGAGGTGGCGCAGTTTCAAGACACACCAGTGTTTTCCCTGCTGGAAGACAGTTCTGAAAGTCCTGGGAGAACAGCCACCAGTAAATTGAAGTGTAAATCCTGCAGGCAGCTTACTTCCCACGACTTCAGCTTTCTGTACAGGGAGGTGAAAACAAGCAGGACTGTTCCACAAAACAGCCACACCAGCTAGCTGGCAATTTGTGCACTGGAAAAAACATTCGGACTCCCAGCCCCCTGCCTGCTCTCCACTTACATCACCCTGATGTTCTCGTCTGTCCTGCCTCTGATGGTAGGTATATCGCATCCTGCCGTTGCTGTACACGTGAACGTTACCTACAAGCAAGAGGAAACTGTTACGAAGAAGTCAGGGCACATAAGATGGTGCTGGCTGGCTAGGAAGGAACCACAAAGGTGGCTACATTCCACGCCAGCCTCACCAATAAAAACGCAACAGAAAAAGTAGACTGAGATTTAGTTTTCAATTCAAGAGGTTTAAATTATGCTCTAGAAATAAGACTTTTCTCTCTCTCTTTTTTTTTTTTATGGGACCCAGTGGAAAGAAGGAAGTGGATACTGGTGTAAGAGAAACTGTCTCAGCTGTGTGGCAGAGCGGATACAGATCAAGCCCTAGAAGTTACCACAGTTTGTTCTGATGAGAAGATTTAACTTCTAAAACCACCAGGCAGAAAAGCCTTCTTCGGGATAGGATTATTCTTAGGACTAGCATTAAAGCAAGTCATTTTTGTTTTAACGTTCAGCCCAACCTAATAATAGTTAACGTTGCCAGCATGCAGACAGATACCTGAACTTGGGAAGAAGTCCAGCTCTGATGGAATTACCTGCTGGATCCCGAGTTCTCCAAGTCCCCATCTGAACAATTTAGAAAACTCTAAGGTGTTTAGGTCATTTGTGAAGGAGAACTCTCAGCAAATTGAGCCGTGGAGAGGAACACAGCTCTCAAACCAATCCTCGCACTGCCAAATACATCACCACTGACTCTGTCAAAAAGGAGCAGGCCCCATTCAAGAGATGAAGGTTTAAACGTGCTTACTCGAAGGAAAACCACCACCAAAAAACATGTTGAAGAGGTCCTCGGGGGAGATGTCTGCTTCAAACCCGCGGTGGAAGTCTGAGTGACTGTGTCCGTGCCGAGCAGGGTTGAGCTTCTCGTCTCCAAACTGGTCATATTGCTTCCTCTTCTCCGGGTTGCTCAATACTGCGTACGCGTTACCAATGGCTGAAATATTGACAATAAGGAAGCAATTAGCTTCTTTCTTCCAGAGATAACACACCGAGCGCTGCGAACTGGCACGGCTCGCCTTCCTCATCAGCCACGAGATCCTCAGCTACCCGCGTCTTCTCAACAGGCCACTGCAGCGGTGCGGCTCTAGCACCGGGCACGCTTCTCTGGCAAACACAGGCAGAAGAAAACCGCACCAACAGACGCGATGAATAAAGCCTTAATTAATTCCAATGAAGAAGCTACGATATGGCTGGTATGAATTTCATACGTGTGCCTACAGAAATCCTCTCAGGTGAATGCAACTATACATTGCTACGGAAATATCGGTAGTACAGCTGCTACACATTTAATTTAATTAAATTTGTTATTTCTTTTGAACAACTAATACCCAAATCATTCAGCCATAAGCAACTGTATAGGAAAGTACAATATTAGTTGATAAATTTTATTCCAAAGTGGCATTAAGGGAATTCAATAGCATAGCCTAAAAACAGAACTGCAAAGAATTTAAATACAGGCTAGACCACCGAAAGAGACTTTAAAACCTCCAGTAAAAGCTGGCAAGGAGATGTTGGCTAAAAGCTCTGTCAGTGATCTATGAATTCCAAAATTTCCAGATGCCAGAATGAAGGTGCATGATGACAAGGGCTGTTAACCAGTGCCTGTGGCAGTGGAAATGTACTGGAACTGAACCCCCGCCAGTTTCCCAGCTAACTCTCTTTGCAGCCTCAGCACACACGAGCCTTTCTACCAGAACGCCCGCTTGCCACCCACCTATTTCTGGGCTTCTCCCTCCACGCATTCCAGCTCACCACTTCCCCTCTGCGCCAACCCACCCAGGGGCCTCTGTACGTGACTGCAGAGCACATCCCCTCTCCTCCCGGTGTCGCAAGGAGGTGAAGAAGTTCACGGTACTGGAGCTGACCGGTGCGTTAAAGGCAGAGCAGAAGCGATAGGAAAGGGAGATACATGCCCTTTGGAGGAGATTAACTCTAAGATGCACAGTTTTTCTGGTAGCGAGACCGAGGTGTACGGTTTCTTCTTGGACTAGAGATTTGGAGAGTGGAGGATGTAATGTCAATATGCTTGTTCTAATTCTTGGTTATAATTAGTGCACACAGAGCAAACATTTCTACATCCAGGCAAGGAAGCTAGACGACAAGGACTGACTCCAGCATACGAGCTTGTCCTTTCAGACTGTGTGGTTAAGCAATGAACATGGAGCAATTTAGGATTTTGTTCATTGTCTAACCTTCTGCTGACAAAGCCCGAGAAGCACCTCATTCCAAATCAGATCTTGGCTCAAAGTCGCTAGGTTCAACTCATTTTCCATCAGCCGAAGGCAGTGATGCAAACCTGGTACAACACAGACTGCAGCCAGCTGCAACTGCGGACTG
The DNA here is from genome assembly GCA_013399115.1 of Anseranas semipalmata. Classification (NCBI taxonomy): domain Eukaryota; kingdom Metazoa; phylum Chordata; class Aves; order Anseriformes; family Anseranatidae; genus Anseranas; species Anseranas semipalmata. The sequence continues at coordinate 1,249,944 of VXAA01004808.1, read as the reverse complement.
AGACAAGGTCTCAGGACAAGACGTAACGCTTTATCAGCTGTCACTGGGAAGATGAATGTCAAGACTTCAGCTAATACATCAATGCTAGAAAAAATTAACTACGATCCTCAGAGCTGTGCACGTTTCCCCTTTCACCCTCTGGAACCAAATAGCTGGACTTCGGCGAGCCCTGCAAGCCAGGAGCTCCGCTCAGGGGCTAAAGGACAGGAGAGCCAACGAGACAAGGCTTGGAGGAGAGATAACCTGACAGCAGATAGCTCTGCAGCGGGGGATAAAGGGCACCTTGCTTAACACACGACTTCTGGCACGTAACTCTTGCCAAAGCCTTCGGCAAACATCATTATTTAAGATTACAGGTGAAGAAACCTGCCTTTCGCCACTTAGCAAGGATTGAAGGATAAACTATCGAGCAGCGGCTTACTGCACATGCGACGCAGATAGATGTCTGCAGATGCTCCCTGTTTGATCTGGCCCCCACACCAAGGAAGGCTCTCTCAAGCAGCCGAGGGTCAGCGCGTTATTTGCCAACAGCAAGACACTTATCAGTTATGGATTTACGTCTTAAAAGACTTGAACAAACCTTACATAAGACTTCTGCTGCTGAATTCGTGTCTCCTAGAAGCTTACCCGAATACTACACCCACATGCTCACGGCAGGCTAGCCTTGCTCCCTGCTCCACCAGAAGTCTCGTGCGTTTCACTCCCGAGACGGCCAGAATCAGACCGCAGCACTGAAATGGCTGAACGCTGCAAAACCAACGCTGTAAAGCTGGCACAAGAAGTCCTGTGCTTACCTCCACGATAATAACCAAACCTCCACAGCCTGCAAAGGCAAACGGGGTTTCTTGCCAGATGGGAACGCGCCGTGCTGCTCCGGCAGCTCTCCCTGCGGCCACCACCGCCACTCAGAATCCCACCGCGGGCAGGATGCCACCGCTGCGGCGCCTCAGCGGGTACCGCCGAGGTGAAAAGCCCACGTCTCGGCCACGGGCACCTCGGTGGCTCTGCCCGCAGGGCTGTTTGCAGGGATGACGGTCAGAAAAAGCCTCGTTGTACTTGTGAGCGGAGCAATGCGAGAGCCGGCCCCGGGGAAGCGCGGCGGCACGGCCACCAGCCTGCTCCTTTATTTTCCTCCACGCAGCTGAATTAGGTTCTTGTGGAGCTCTACTGCATTTATTCTAGTGAAGGGGATCTACCTGGCCCATGGGGAGTTACTGAGCAGTCACAACCACAAGGCAAAAGCTCAGCTAAGTGTACTTCCAAGCTCCTCCTGCTAAGGCTGCTGACATAAGATACGGAGGTAAGATGATAAATGAAATGAGAAGATTCACAAATGTTGGAGAATTAACCACCTTCCCTACAACCTCAGAAATGCAGAACTACTCCCAGATGGACAGACAGTGCCTAAGCCTAATTTTGTGTGTTCCAAGCAACAGCATTTCTTTTGGAAAATGACTCCAGTTTTAAGATAGCTCATTACCCAGGAATCGTCCCTGCTGCCTGTGTAGAGAGGCCCTGAGAACCAGGCTCTTCAGGGCAGAACTGGAGCTCCCGGTGACCTTTCTGAGTTCTGGCTGGGCTCGGTTGTTTGGCTGGAGCAGTCTCACCCTAGAAACGTTCACCTGGCGTTTCCATCCAGCAATTCCATCCACAGCCTTTCCCAGTGGTCAGGCGCCGAGTGCTCGCTTAGAAACCCGAAGGTCTGCCTGAAACGCCCCATGAGTGGGAGAGCCTAAATACCAGTCCTGCGGATGAGTTTCCTGCCGCAGAGCCTGTCCAGCAATATTCCTCTCGAAGGATTCAGTTGCAACACCTGTAGTGCCATGCGGCAGGAGGCTGGAGGAAGTCAGGAAGGGCTGCTAGGAGATGGGGAAGGGAGGCTTCTCCTTCTCCAGCCAGCAGAGATGAAGCCTACCCACGCCAACCCGTGCGTATTATTTTAAGCTTACAACAAACTTTGTTCATAATACAAGCGGCTCAGAAGAAGAGAGAGAACTTTACTGACAGGAGCTTTCTTTCACTCTACCTGACTTTGTGAGGTTGTTTTTAGGAGTCCTTGCTAGCCCAGCCCAGCACCATCACCCGACAGTTGCGGGTAAATCACAAAGTTGGAAGCGTACTTTACCTTTAAATGCCTCTGTAGCCCCTGGTGCGTGGTTCTTATCCGGGTGAAATTTCAGCGCAAGTTTCCGGTAAGCCTTTTTCAAGTCCTCATCAGAAGCTTCTCTGTTGACTCCCAGAATTTCATAGTAATCTTTGCATTGCTTTACCCTACCAGGAGGGAGATGAGAAAACACGGGCAGTGAGTTTCGGCTGTGAAAACTACTTTGCCTTGAATATGTCAACTCTGCAACGTCACGTGTATCACAGTTTCGACTGATGTTGTTTGGCGAACTCTGGTTTACTCAGTTCTGATTCCTCAGAGGGTGACCCAATTTGTTCACGCGCTCGCCCCCAGCGTGCCTGCGTTACGAGCACACAGATGCTCTCACAGAACGAGTCAAGCCAGTAAAGGCAGAACGGCCTCTCCGCAGGCAATGCTCTCGCCTGCAGAAGAACGCGATCAGCAAAGAAGCTTCGGATTCATCATGCTCACGTTTTGGAGGCCGGTTAGGAGGTGTGGGGATTACAAACGGGAGGTCAGGATCTGGAGGACAGCTGGGCTTTGGGCGTCCCCCTGCCTCCCCTCAGACCCGGTTAACTCACAGACTGAAAAATAACACCAGCTGAGCTGGGGAGGAAGCAGGGGGGAGCTGCCCCGGCTGCGAGCAGCCCAGCTCGTGCCACGTACCCTCGCAGCTCCGTTCGGGTTCCTCTTTCTCACGTGGCTTTGACGAGACACGACACAGCAGGCCGGGTTTTTGGAGAAACGGGTGACGTAATAAACACACCCGGAAACCAATTCGCCAGAGCAGCTCTTGCGCAACTTGGACCGTACCCAAAACCTTAAAGTTTAGCGAGTGGCCGCGCCTACAGCTCGGCCCTTCACCTGCCAGCGCTTGCAAGCGGTGGGAACCGACCAGGCACAGCCGAAACGGCGCTGGGGGACCCAGCAGGCGCTTCAGCGCTGGCCCCCTCCGACCCCCTCCCCAGGAGGCGGCGGCCGAGGCCCCGGAGCGCCGCGCACGCACCTCCTCACGTCGTCCGCCTGCTCCTGCGCGCAGCCCCGGGGGGCCTCCCCGTTGGCCGCCGGG
>VXAA01004808.1:1176088-1246091 GCA_013399115.1 Anseranas semipalmata | reverse complement strand
CCCCGCCGCGCCCCAAGAACCACACCGGAGCCGGGCTGGGGTGTCAGGCTAACGCCGAAGGGTTTACAGAGGCCTCCCGGCCCCGGCCGCTAGGGCTTGGGCGCGGTGAAGTCCCAGGCCGTCTCCTGGGCGCACTTCCACATGGCGCGCATGAGCCGCGTGAAGCCCATGTCCTTGGGCTTCTCCAGGCCGCGCATCAGGCGCTGCTTCATGATGGCCACGAACTCCTTGTTGCTCAGCTCGCCGTTCCCTGCGGGAAGTAGAAATAAAACACGTTATAAGTGCCTTCTTTTGCAAAAAAAAAAAGCAAATCTGGGCAGGGAAATTCCATTGAAATATCAAGAGGCAAGTAAAATGCCCCCTGGCCCTGCAGGGTTGTGGTGCGTGCAGGGGAATGTCTGTTAACACCAAGGGAGTGCAAGCAGAAAGAGGTCTGCTCTTCCACTCCGTGCCTCCCGTATGGGGGATCTGTCTGGCAACCACAAAAAACCTGTCCTTTCCCCCCAAAGGGCAGCAACACACTTCCCAGCAGGGCACGGAGCTGCCGTTAATTAATTAAGCTGGTATTTGCACAGGACTTGGGAGATGCAGAGCACCAGATAGGCTGATTTCCAGCGCTACAACACAACAGCTCGTTTTGTTAAACAAATCAGAGTCTCGGGGGGAAAGGAAGACAAGCTGCTTCCCCTGCAGCCAGCCCGGCACGCAGCACGCTCGCATCAGCGCTTCATTTCTCCTCCCCAGCTCTCGCCCGCACTGGAAGCAGCCGCGAGCGGCCCCGGGAGGCTCGGTCACTCACCGTCACAGTCGAAGAGCGCGAACACCACGTCGCACACGTGGTCGGAGAGCTCCACCTTCGCCACCGTCCTGGCCACTTGCTGCATCGTCACTGCAAGAGAGGAAGGGCACGTGGTTAGCACGGGCACACGTCCCCCCGACCGCGGCACAGGAGCAGAAAGCTCTCATTCCTCCTCGGGGAAACCTCCTTTGCAACAGCGTCTCATGTTCAAGGAGGCTCGAAACAAGCCTCGTCCCTGGCCTCTTCAACACCAGCCTCAACACCAGGCTCCTCGAAGCCTTCACCTTCTTACTGCAGCACAGAGTGGGGTATGGAGGGGCTGTCAGCAAGCACCGACACGCTTTGTGCTCAGGATCAATATTAAAAACACTCAGATGAGGCTTTGTATTCCCTCTTTGGTCACAAAGTCGGAAAAAGCGTCAGCACTACAGCAAGCCCCAGGTGGGAAGCTTCTTAACCTCTCCTGATGCTTTGATCTAGGAGGCAGCTATGCTGATGGTGTGGCAACAACGATACCGTGAAAAAACTACTACAACAGGCTGGGAATAACAACATTAATAAAGTAATAAAAAACAATAATAATAGCTTTCCATTCCAGCACTGCACAAAGAGCCCAACCGGCGCCTCCCGTCGGCAGGCTCTGCAGCAAGCAGACGAGGTTAACCTTGCTATAAGAGAAGCACTTGTAAAATTATTTCACATCCTGCCCCCCGACTCACGGCTGAGCTCACCAGCAGAGCAGCAAGCAGGAGCTCCAGTCACGCCTCTAGAAAAGAGCAATCCATGCAGCCATCAATGGTTATGCAGTAGATTTTGCTGCATAAAAAAACAAACAAAAAAAACCCAAACACCCTGCTCCAGCCACTTGATAAAATGGAAGGGCTTTGGGTATGGGTATTCCGATGGTACCCCTGGAGGACGTCTTCCAGCACGGGTGTATTCACCATCAGTGCCAGGGATCTGGGGAGACCGTGGAAAGCCAGCGGCGTGATACAGAAACCCAAGGCAGCAGCCGTGTGCAGCAAGGAGGGGAAGGAAAGCGAGGAGGAGGGCAGGAATAGGGTTTTGCAGAAATTTAGCAGCCCTCTCTAATAAAAACCCTATTTATGCACTTCTAATATGTTAGCTGATCCATAAGACCATAGCTGATCCATAAGACAGGACACATGGGGGGCAGAGGCAGCGAGCCATTTCCAAGTCACTGTTGAAGACAACCTGAATTAATTAATTTAGCCCCCAAGATGCCACGCGGTCAAACGAACAAGCTCAAGCCATAGTGTGTCAGATGACAACACTCCCTAGCCCTACAAGAAGCGTGTTACCGGTCCAGGATTTAATTAGCTCACACTGACATCAAACGCACACAAATTGTAATGAAGTTACCAAGCTGACGTCAGCTTTCCCCCAGCCATTTCAGACTCCAGAAGCAGTCTGTATTTCCTCAAAGGGCAACGCTGAATTTCATTCAACTACTTTTAAATGCAAATCTTCCTTAAAGGTGCCGGGCCAGGCTCTGGCACCGCTTTTCTCCGACGCGCGCGCTCCAGACTACGAGGTATCTCGAGGTAAGTAAAATCAAAGTGAATCTACGAGCGTCGTTTCTTTACCATTTTGGAAAATGAAATGCTGCCTGGGGAAACATCTCGTAAAACAGCTTTTTCCCAATTTGGATTTTGTGATGGCTGCATCAATCTCTACACAGGAAAGTCTCCGGGATTTTATGCCGCTAAATATTTGTTCTACTTTTATGTCTTGAAAGCTATTTTTCTTTTAAACTTTCAAGTGTTACAGTCTCACACTAGTTCCTTTAATGAGCCACCTGAGCATCTTATGCAAGTTCAGTGCACAACAGTTATCTTTTTCCACCATCCCAGGATCACATTGTGAGTGATGTCTCACAAAGTGCTCACAAACAGCGCTTGTCCACGTGCCGCAGAAACATGCCAGAGCCCAAACTTCACTTTTTCCCCTCTGTATTGAGATTAATCTTTTGGCCAAAACAGCAGACAGATGTTTTATCTCAATTTACCTGAATGCTGTATTTCCTTCTATCGCCACAGCGTAACTGCTGGAGCAGAGGGTCTGCAGAGGTCCCTGCCAACCTCGCCTACCCTACAGAAGTCCTCCCTGCCCAACTAACAGGGTTCTTCCACCGACGACTCCTCGGAGCCGGACGAGGAACCCGGAGCGAGCAACGGGCTCAGCCACCTCCCTTTGGCCCGTCTCTGTCAAACCGCATCTGCGCCTTGCCCTAAAATACGAAGCAGCTCTATCGTGGCGCTCTGCCGGTGCCAGCAGATTGCTGCTTGGCAAGCCTGGCTGCGGACGGCGCCAAAAAAAAGTGCAATTCACACCCTCGCCTCAAAAGGGGAATAAGCGATGAATTCGTCCCCCATCCTGCTGCCAGCTGTAAGCCCAGGCCAACTGGCTGGGGAAGTTTTCTAAATAATGTTTAAGAGAATGATGACTATTGCGTTTCCAATAAAATAGACGGACTAACGAATAATGTGTGTCATTTTCTGGGTCATTGAAACACAGTTTTTTTATCCTCTTTAGAAGAGGCTACCTTAATTCAACACAGAAAATGAGCTGCCCAGCTATGGCTGTTTGGTGCCATCCATTTTTTCCTGTTTTATTTCAAACAGCACTTCTAAAATCCTAATAATCAGTTTGCTACAGTAGGTAAACTATCTTTTTTTTTTTCCCTCGCAATAAGATGAGCAATTTTTACATCTGCTTTTTAATAACCAACCCTGTAAGAACTTGACTTTCGGAAGAGATGCAGCCCATTTATTGCTTATTCAATTTGCAGGTGCAATACCTGCAAAGAAGGTAGAGGGGATTTGCAGCACAACCCTCCCCTCCTGCCAAGCCACGAAAGGCTTGAACACATGCCCTGCACAGCTGATGCTGCTGGAGCACCCACGCTGAGGCTTTTTCCCAGCACAGCTGCAGAGCTGGGCTTCTCCTCCCCAATTTACACGATGTCAGCATCAACCCGACCTTTCCCTGAGGCTTTCCAGACCTGGCAGGCTCCTGAAAGAAGAGAGCAGCCTGAAACCTCCCCAGGGTTTCTTCCTCCACCCAAAGGACTCCTAGATCAATGGCTGAGGCTCCAGCACTAGCTCATTAATCGCATGTAATTAAACAGCAATCGCACTGATTTACCAACTGCACGTGGACCTAAATACTCCACGAATACATATTCTGTGACTGGGCAATTGCTAATTTACTGTAGATGCTGAGAAAATTGGATTTGCTAGGCTATTATCTCCTCGTGGCACACTGCAGAAAGGGCTCTGCGCAGCAGCGGCACATCCATTATTTCATGTACAGTATTTCTTGCTCATTTTTACTTTAAAATGAAAGGAAAAACCTATCAGGTTCTTTTAACTTTAAGTCTTAAGATAAGATGATCTAAAGGAAAGAGTACAGATGATTCCCCAAAAAGTCAAAGATAAGGAGGGCTGTAGACGCATGCAGGAAGAGATGTGACACATCTGACTCCCTTTGTAATTCCACTGCCCCAAAACCTATCCAGGTCTTAATATTCCCACAACAGCAACAGTCGGACAAATAACCTGCTTCTGACACATTTAATTTTGCAGCTGCCTAAATACATCAGCTTTAACTTTTTAGTAGACAAGAGCTTTCACTAAACTTAAAAAAACTTTTAATTAGTTTGCCATTGTTTTTTGTGTTCTCTGTCAGAGTGTTTCAAAGAATAACTCTTAGAAAAGAGATCTAGACAAGAGAAGCACACGTTTGTGACAGACCCAGGCAGCAGAGCCGGACTCTTTTAAAGTATTGTACATTTGAAATAAGGTTTTTTTAATCAGCATGTCAGATCTGATAACATACCTGTGACAGCTGAGCTCAGAAAAGGAAATGCATGATGAGACAAAGGAGGATATGGGTTGGTCTGGTCAATAAACCACACTATGACCAAACTACCAAGGAAACACCCAGCTTTGAGGTCATTCAGCCAGCTCCTTGGCCACACTCGGTCTCTGGACTATGGGTTATCTGAACAGAGCTGCTCTGGAGACTTTAATGCTCAGTCCAGGAACTCAATGCGGTCCCAAGGTCAGAGCCAGTGAGAAAATTCAGGTGCCGTTACTTGGATTTTAGACTGGAAACGCAGCATTTGGCTCTTCTTTCTAGACAAAGCCCCTTAATTTTAAGCAAAGCCAAAACAAGGGTTGAACAGCACCTGCCACCGGCTCCACTGCCGTTTAGCGCTACTGCTGCACTGATCGTGGAGACCGCTACAGAAGATTTCACTCTATATCTAAAATGGGGGAAGTATAAAACCCAAAATCCCTCTTTATCCATGCACTGCATTGCACGGATAAAGATTTAAAGAGTTAAACCTCTGATCGCAGGGAGGAACTGCGGTTTTGGGACATTTTTAATCCATCAGGCTGGGCTCATTCAACATCTCCCAAAGCCCAAATACACGGTGTGAACCGCGCTCCCCCGAGCTCTCGGCGTGCGTCTGCCTCGCAAGTTTTAATACCTTTATCAAGCGAAGCTCCAGCCATGTGGTAAAAGCTCAGCGCCGTGTCCACGTCGTTTATGTTCTTCAGAAAAGTGAAGAAGCTCTCCACCTCCTCAAACGTCAGCCCCTACGGTGGAGAAAAGAGGGTCTTACAGTGACGGAAAAAGGAGACCGCGACACCGCTGGGGTTACAAATGACAAAGCGACTCAACCACATGAGCTTGCAGCTGGGGTCCAGGGCACTGGACCAGCCCAGGGCTGGTGCTCCATCACGGCAGGAATAACCATCCAGCCTTCCCCTCTGGAGCGATGTATCAGCTTGTCACGGGGAGTGCAGGCTCAGCCTCCTCCTGTCGTGTCTGGCAAGAGATTGATGTACCGAGATACTGAAAAGCCCAACTGCATAACACGGCATAGTTTCATGGTCTGGATGGAAGAGCACACACTTGGGCTGGTGCTGTCAAATATAAATTTATATGATCTGTTGTAACCCTGCTCGAGCCGTTCCCAACAACTTCCAATCAGGGAAGTAGTGACCTATCTTTTTTTGAAATGTACAGCACATTTTTTATGAACTTCTCCTCCAGGCACAGTGCCTCCAGAATTGTAAACAGAAGAATTACAGAAAATTGGTAACCTACCCAGAAGTATTTCAGCTTGTCCCTGTCTTGAGTGTAACCCGAGCACGTGGCAGTGCACGGCTGATACACATCGCAAAGCACGCACACCAACTGCAACAGCAGGTTTTGTCAGCGCTGGATTCATGGATCCAGACCAAAAAGGATGAGGTAGCAAAGTGCACACATGGACAACGTATCTGAAAAAATCCTCAGTCACAGGGGACTTTCTTCAAACGTATACCTGCTCTGCTTCCCAAGCGGTATGCTAACAGCTATATGGCAGAATTAAATAAGACTGTCCTAGCAAAAGAAAAATATCAGGAACCAGGATCCAGGTGGCCACTTTCAGGCCAGTAGAAGAAATTGCGTTCCAACTTACCCAATAATTTGACATACAGTATTTACAGCAGTGGCTGCAAGGCACCCCAAAACCCACTGTAAGCAAAGAGCCCCAGCTGGGCATTTTCCTGGAATTTTCCACCATTGCTGTTCATGCGAAGCGGCCCCTTGTTTAGTACCGACACTGGGGTGGTTGCTGTTGTTTCAGCCAGCAAAAGGGAAGGTTTACATGCTTACATTCGTAAACTTGTGGTCCTTGTCACCAGCTAAAAAGCAAAAGCAACGACACACGGAGGCATCCTACTAGTCTAGGCTTTCATGTGGACACACATACTGAATCTCCATAGCAAAAATCCAGCTGGTATTATGAAATTCAATATATTATTGATGAATTCCATCACTGAGGATGGCATCAGCATCGACTCCTTCCCAGATACAAAAAAATCGGAGGATGGGACAGCCACAGAATCGTTCTGACAAGTTGACAGACGCGAAGATCACCACCGGTCAGCAGCCGGGTATGGGAATTTACCAGTAAGCACTGACCTGTCAGAGGGCTCCCTCTCCTGTTCCTCAGGACCATTTCCATCCCATCCCTGCTTTCTGCAGCTTCTGCCTGGGTCTTTCTGCCTGTGTATGGATGCTTCTGCTCGCAGACACGTGGTAAGAGCACACAGTGGAAGTCCTTCACCTGCTCTGCTCAGGCTGGCCACGCGTGTAGTCTGCCCATCAGTTCGTAAGCCCGAAGGCTTTGGTACTTTGCCCAGGGAACCCAAGGAAGGGTAGCTGCGATGCCCACCGGCTTCAGTGCGATTTTATGCAATGCTCATTGTATTAAACAACAAAACCACCCTCCCCCCCAGGCAATAAACCCCTCCAAACCTGAGGGGATAGATAGTCTCTCCCTTGCTCTGCTTGCAATGTGCATCTTTGGACAGCTCAAACACTTTCAGCAACAGACACCGCTTTTCACCTGGGGAGAATTACATCTCGCTCCCACCCTCTGCAATCACACGCTGGCCCCAGCAGCCCCGAAGCACGTGCAGAAGACAACCTGAATCCATGGTTTCTGAAGAGTCAGCTTGGTTTTCTAGCGTTGAGGGAGATATAAACCAAACACATTGCTGTAAATGCTGCAGACAACACAAGTCCCTTACTCGCAGGAAAGCAGCTGTGCAAGTAAAACTCAAGGGGGAGGATCGTAAGCAATTTTACGCAGAGTGTGGCAGCTCCGCTGAATATGCAGAGGAGGTCAGGTATCCAGAGTAAGGTGGTATCTTGCCTCAAGAAAAATAAAAGTGAAAGCAGACTATCAATTATACAAGAAAACATGCCATTCCCAAAGGCAGGAACATAGAATAATAATGTTAAAAAAGGGCTAAAAGTTAGCTTAAAGCCATAGCTGTAATGATTTGCAGGCTGTCAAGGTTGCCGTGCCCAGAACGGATGACTGTACCAGACAACGCTGTGTGGCAGATTTCATCAGAAAACACTCACAAGGTAAACTGTATTTCCAAGGCAATGCTGGATTAGAAAGCTTGCCAGGAGGTTTGGTCCAATTCCTGCCATCCCCTCCCTACATCACACTATCCAAATTATTGTACTCCCACTTCCTTTGAAAGCAATAATGAGTCAAAGCTCCTGCTGCTCTTGGTGCAGGGTGGGATTGCAGCAGGTTGGTAAACCGTGCGGATAATCATATGATGCTGCTTTGAAAGTGTGAAACAAAAGGATTTGGAGAAAAATTCTTCCTGCAAAACGTTCACATCAAACTGCTCTGAGCAACAAGGTGTTCAGCGACAGGAAAGTGCTGCAGGACAAATGGTGAAGTGGCCGAGTGGCTTCAGCAGCTCTTTGAGGTCTGGGACCCAAGGGGAGAGAGTGGAGAGGGCCAGCTCCATTCCATTTACGAGGACAACTCCGCAAGCATATCCCTGAATAAATTAGCTAGGGAGCTCAAGTGGCAATTAACGTGGTTCTGGCTATGGCAGTCATATTTCTAAAGAGACCAGAAAATTTAAGCCATGTAAAAACACTGACAGCTGCACCAGGGTGATCCCACAAAAGCACATCAGCGTATTTAGATACAAGGTGCTGCACACAAATATGCAAGGGACACGGTCTTTTAAAATACCGCAGAGGATAAAAAAAATACTTTCAGGAAAAGGTTTTCTTGCATAAGAGACGATGCAAAGTTAGGCACGAGGCTGGGCTGTCTGTGAGCTAAAACCTGCTGAAACAGAGGAGTTCAGTGCCTAATTTCTGCCCTGCATAATCATTGGCTTTGAGCCACCCTGGCTGCCAGGTTTATCTGCCTCCAGTGCAAAGAAGCTGGCACTTCTTGCATCCATCTCCCCAAACCATTGCACATCTTGTTAACAGAGGGACCGTCTCATTTTGGGTGCTTCATTTCCCCTGGTCTAAGGAATTGTGTGTTTTCTAACAATCCTGTTTCTTGAAAACGTCAACAGTTTCTTTTTTCTACTTCCCAATTTCTTTCCTTAAAAGTTATTGGAATAAAGAAACAAAAAGACTTGCTCTGAATCTGGTTGGTATCTACAAATAGAAACACAATCTGGCTGCCTGGGGGATGAGGAATAAGGTAAAAACAAAAGTTCTTCCTCTGCCACAAATGTCAGGTGTTTGACTGACACATGGAAGGAAGGGAACATCTGCTGTAAGAATCCTTCCAAAAATAACTCCCTCTGACTGATTTCTCATATACCCAGCTACTGTTCAATACACATATAAAACCACAGCAAAGAATTGACAGTTTGGGAATGTAACAATAGAGCTGATATTTTCTGTTACACAGACATCACAGCTACCAAGTTCCAAAGTATTTTTCCACGAGAAATCAACTAATTCCTGTTAAAACTCAAGGGGAGCAGAGGTATTGGAGAAGTGAAATCTGTAGCATCTTGCTCAAAAATCAAATAAACGGACTCAAAACTGCAGCCTTGGAAACACCGAAGGTCTTATTTAAGCCAGCGACAAACAGCTTGAGAAGTGAGATTTCCAAGTATCAACAGGCAATTTCCTCCAGTTATTAACTGGGCATTTTTTGGCACTGTTTGCGTTATTTGCTGTGAAACACCGCATCATGAAAGCACCTGAGCTCAGGCCTCCGCAGGGTGCTAGGACAAATGAGACATTTCTAAAATACCAATATTGCTGATGAGGTTTCACTTGAATTCGACACTCGAGGGATGTCCAAATGTGCCGAGCCTCTGCGCTGCACGGGGAGGGATCAAAACCTGTTTGATGTCGTACGTTCAGCCCCCGAAGGAACGGAGACCATCGCAGCTCTCAGGAGCACCATCTGGGTCCGAGTGGTGTGTGAGCTTTCCTGGAGCTCACAGATGCTGTAGCCTCGACATTTCTGACCGGTATAACGTAAAAGGCTTTGATTATGAAGATTATGTCTTCAATGAACATTAATTTTTGAGATGAGAAAACTCACACGTGGCAGAGGCTGATTTATGGCTTGATTTGTGGCTTCCATGTTCACTCGAAACGCCCACAGCTGGGTACAGGGAGAAGCCTCCACACACACAGGCCCCCCACTAAACCAGAGGAGGTTTTCACCTGGCCACATGCTGCAGTGCTGTCAAGGGGAAAAGTCCCAACAGCCAAAGGGTGGCAGGAGCTGCCCTTAGGGGATGTCAATAGAGATCTATTACTGTATGTGCCTTGCTGCTTCAGCGTGCCCAAATTCTCCTCCGTAGTCCCAGCATCAGCAGAAGAAGAACGGGAGAAAAAGTCACTGGTGCAGCTTTGTATGGACTGAGGATCCCTGAACATCACAGTTTAGGACAATTTTATTTGTAACCCCCAAAAAGGACAAAAAAGGACTAGACACCAAACAACGCTTCTGTCCCATAACACGCTTTGCATCTAGAACTGCCAAGAAATAAACACCAGTTCTAATGTCACGAAGAAGTGGCTCTAAAACAGTCAGACCAGGCCAAAACACAAAGACCTTCTGTCCATTCTCATTTTGGTTAATTGTACATTTATAACCCGATTAATAAAAGAACAATCTATCTTTACTGAAGCAGACGTGAACTTCTAATACTGAATTTAGCACCCCATACTTGCCTTACTTGATAAAAACACGTCCTTTTAGTACGGATGTTTTATCCCAAGGTCTCTCACTAAATAAACTGGTGCAGAATCTGCAGCCTTATTCCTCTCTAAATCACAAGTCAAATCATTTTCCACATAAGTTCATAACTAAATAATAAACTGCCCAGTCACAGCAGCTAATTAAACCAAGGTCGAGCCAGTAACTAGGTACATGTCTTGAACATTTTTTCTGGCTCCAGACCCAGAGTGCCATTTAGCAAACATAAGCTTTGAAAATTACAACATCCATTTCAACAGGGACAAGCCTAAACTCTCATCAGGACACCGACCACTGCACTCCCACCTCCAGCACCTCCCTGCTCCTGGAAAGAAAGGATTTATCACCTGCAAAGTCAGCGTGTTTCCCCACGCTGCTTCAAAAGGTGCAGTTGCTGTTCTCCAGAAGACAGATTGCTTGCTGCAGAGGGAGAGATCCTTGCACGTCAACCTACTGCTTAGAAAAGTAATTTCCTGCACTCAGCCCTGTCCATGGCACAGCCACGAAATCTTCAGGGGTTCTGTCCATCTCTGCCATGAAGCAACATTCAACCACACGCAGTTTGGACAGGCCAGAAGAAAAGACTATCGGTATCACTTCTCCTGCAAGCTCACTCCCTGAACCTGACTCACCAGCTCATCTCTCAGCACGGCACGGGATGGCTGCCCCCCAAAAAGCTTCCCAGATTTGCTGCGAACACCACTGACCTCTCCGTCTTGGAAGTGCTTCTTGAGCTGCTTCAGCATGACAGTGAGCTTCTTGGACTGCACGCCGCTGTACGCCAGCAGCATGCTGCCGAACTGGCGCTCCGTGATCCGCCCGTCCACCGGGTCGTGCCTCTCGAACTGGAAGGGGAAAAAAGAAGATGAAAACAAGGGTGTAAAAAAGGCTTGGTAGTAAAAAATGAACATCTCAGCAAATGTTATTTATAGAAGAAATCCTAACACATTTGAACATTCGCTTCCCCCAGGACTGTCTCCATCAGTAAGTAAACATTTTCCTTCCATGGGCGACCTTGAGAAGTTTTTGCATCTTGCCCTCCTAGTTTTATCTTACTGGGGACAGTATTTGTAGAGCTGGACTTGACAAAGCAGGATGATTATTTTAAACTGAAACTAAGCTAGTGTCCACAGGTCTCCAAAGGAGCGGAAAAGAACAAATACTAAAGTGCTCTTCATGTGAGCTTCCAGCTTGGACATCTGAACAAACATCCAAACAACTGGGCTGTTGCAGCAACTTTTTCCTGCTCAAAGATCTGTGCAGGACTAAGCTAAGTGTGCATCTAAGCGTGCACTGCAAAGGAAGTGCACGTAGGAGGGGTTTGACGATTGCTATAGAGGGGGCTGGTGGCAAATGAACCAGGAATGAAAACGTTGCAAAAATTAAGCCTCATTTTAGCTCTTCTCTGCCCCAAGCCCTGTCCAGGCGTTCTCCTGGCCTTTGGGCAGGAGGGAAGAGCAGTTCTCCCATTCTGGGCAGGTGCTAGGTTTGAGCACCAGGTCTCTGCTCAATGATAAATGCAGATTCCATCTTTTCCCCACCTCTGTGGCTCTACAGACATGAAACACGAGGCTTCAGCAGACTCCAGTTTCACAGTCTCAGCATTCAGAATCCCTCGCTTGATTTCCTTAAAGTATATCAGAAAACGTACAGCTGATTACAAGCCTGAGGATGACATTTAACAACAAAGTTAATTTTTAAACTCCCACAGAACGACTCATTCAGCTCGAGAGCAATGCTGATTTGACATTATGTTGCTGGATATGTCGACCACTTCTCCTCAATCGCTTTTCTGCACGTAATTACACAGCTAACACAAAAGCCAGCAGGGCCCCCAGCTGAGATCAAGGTGGGGAGCACGGGGATGAAAGGCAGCAGCTCTGCCCGCGATGCTTTCAACCTGCTCGTAGGCAGATACCACTGACTACACACGGGTTTCACGTGCATGGGTTTGTTAAAACGACCTGGCTGCTTGCAAAAGAGCTACGATTTTCCATGCTAACTGCCAAAGCTAATATTATGGCCAAAAATTCAGGATTTAGGAAGATACACGACAGCTATTTCTAGCCAGGAGGATCTGTCTGACCTTAGAGCCTTTGGCTTGAGTGGCCCAAGCTGTGTTTGGGAGAAAGATGGAGCTTTATCCTGTTGGCTGAGGCAGGCTTTGACATCAGACCATAAAACACCGGCCTCTCTCCTTCTCCTGTGCTGGGGAAACGAAAGGAAAAAGCTCATCTGGAGGAAAATTGTGTTTCTCACTAAAAAGGAGAGGCAGTTGCCTCTGCCATGCTTATGAGGGATGTGAAGAAATTTTACAATAACCAAGATGCAAAAACTGTCTGTGCTGTTTCAAAACCAGCACTGACTTCTCCTATAATACTCTTAACTTCTACCCAAAAGACACAAACCTGTGTTTTTCTACGAACGGTTTTCAGATACCCCAAGTTTTGGCAGAGCACTAGGTAGCATCTCTTATTGAAAGATAAGAAACAGGTTCAAACACCTCAAATCGGCCTCTGAAGCGGTGAATATTCTGAGAAGTCTCCAATCAGCTTCCAAAAGCACAGCAGCCCTCTCCCCGGCTCCGCATCAAGAAGCGGTCATCGTGCAGCCCCAGGGCTGCCACAGCTCCCAGCGCCATACAGATGGGGAAATAAAAAAGGGCCAGTTCCCTTCTTCACGGGTTTTTGGCTATATAGGTGACAGTCAGATTTGCACTACCAGTACACCTCTGGTATTTGGGGTTTTGAGGATTTCCATCTGCCAAGAAGCTGCCCAATGCCACCTGGTACCCACCAATCCTTCTAGACTCATTCGTTAAAAATAACTTCAACATTCGAGCACAAAGACCTCACCAGCTCTGAGCAGCAGTATCAAGATACGGAGCACAACTAGCATGCCGATGCTTGGAGTGTTTTTGGTCTTTTACAAAATTCATTAATAAAAGCTATGGATTCAGTGCTCCCCTCTGCCTCTTGGTGTTTGAGTTGCCGACGGCACCCATCCTACTGCCACAGGCCAGCCTCAATCACATCGGTGAGAAGAGCCTCTCCCACAGCAGACCCACTGCAGGAGATGAAAGAGCTTCGCTTTTTGATTTATCACAACAGAAAATGACTCAAAACAGAAGATGACTGCGGGTGAGGCTGCTGTGATCCCCATTTCAACCTCTGGGCTTCATGGGTACCAGCACTCCCAGCTCAGCCAAAGCTCTGCAGACCTAGAAATCATCAGCAAAATACATTTCCTGAGCAGGTAAATTCTGCTCTTTTTTTTTTCCCTGATATATTGGCAATAGTGTTTCTTCATAAAGAAGCTTGGCTTCAAATGATCTGTGTGAAAAAAAACTTGTTTTCAGCTTTTAAAAACAAATATTCACTTGTAACAGCCCATTCCCCTGCTACCTGCCTGGAAGCAGATGTGCTGAATTTGTTTTCTCCTGCCTTTCTTGAGTGTCTTCTGGAACGCAGCTCGCCTGTTGTCTCTACTTGAAAATGGAGGGTGCAAAGCCCAGAGTGATGTTCCTTTCGGTATTCCATACACAGCCTCTGAACAGCATTAAAACACCCCAGATATTTTCCAAGGCGGAACAAATAGTGCCCTTTCCCAGGCAATCACATCCCTTTGCCTTCACGGCTGTGATGTTACCATACAGGTCACTTCCCCAGTCACTCAGGGGAGGAGAAGAAAGCCACAAGGATGCGAGGCAAGGCAGAGCACGCCAAGATTTATTACAAGTTCTCTGACAGCCTTTTTCCCCATCCATTTATCTTAAAGACAGGAAAAGCATGGCCAAAGCTACCGCACAGATGACTTTGCAGGGGCAGCTCCAAGTACTGGGACGCTGGGGAGGAAATTTGCAGCGAGCCGAGCACCCCCGGGACAGCTCCCACCCGCGGCCACTTGGTGCCAGCAGTGGATTTGGCACGGGCACGCAATAAAATATAACCCTCTCACATGTCCCTCCCAGGGCACCCGAGATGCTGAACGAATTAGCCTAAAATACAACAGGCAGTATTTTGGTATTCGTTAAAAGCCAGTGTGAGGTGTGGGGAAACCAAACGCGCTCACAGAAGGGTAAGAAGGCAGGAGAAACGGGTACAGGCACGGGCCCCAAGAGCAGATGCTCCCAACGCCAGCCTGAAACAGCTCCCTGAGCTGCATCCACACAGCATACCCCCCCCTAAAAAAAAATCAGACAGGAAAAAACACATCCACATTTCTCTAAGAGAAACTTCTTATAGATCTCTAACCATCAGCTTCTAACTTAGCTTTGTCTGAATAAATAAGCCTCCCCTCTTTTGCTCCAGCGCACAGAGGAAAGGCTTCATCAAATGAGGAAAGCAGAAGGCAAATAAAAAGAGACTGTTTTCTCTGCTTCCACATCCCCTTAATTGCAGAACTTCTCACAGAAAGGCAATACAAGAATCCACCATGAAATGACAGACCCATAATCCCTCTGCTTCCAGACTTCACTATTTATTTTGACTAACGCAATCTACCTGCTCCCGCGGGAAATCAAACACCAGCCTCTGAAAAGCACCCAGCCCGAACCAATTCAGAGACAGCGCTACAAGAAGCGTCTTTATTAAAAAAAAAAAACTTCTTAAGCACGGACATCGGTTTCCTCTCATCTCTCCTTCTGCTGCCACCAGCCGCAGCCTTCACTGCTGGGTAATGAGGCGGCTCTTACAGCTGCAGAGCCATCTGGCACGGGCACGAGGACCTCCTCTGGGGTCCTCCCAAACGCAAGGATGGGACATAGCAAATGCCACCACGGACTGAGGCCACCCGCCTTGTAAATGCAGACTTTTCAGGTCTGAGAAACAACAGAAACCAGGAACGGGCGCTTAAACCAAGGGCTTAAGGCACAAGCAGCATCGTGCCTTTAGGAGCACAGGCGTGCAGATCCTGGGCTCCGTAGGTCTCGGGTCAGGGCTGCATTGCTGCTTCCTGCTCAGGCTCAACGTGGCAGATGTTTCAGCTGCAATACCGCGTGTTTTGGAAAGAAAACTTAAGATGATGCTGGTGCCTTTTTATCTTACCCCGAGAACACCTCTCCTTCAGAAAAAGGCCAGACTTTGGTACCAGATGCTCCTCAGGGGAAGGTTTCTCATTTCAGCTGTCTCTCCTCCTCTACACATTTGTCATAAGCAACAGCATTAAAAGACACGTGGGAAATTTCTACCTAAAACCCCAGTGCTGAAGCCCTGGCCTCTGCAACTGCGAGCATCAGGAACTGCTTAAAAACAGCGTCCCCACCTCGAGCAGCGGGTTCTGCACGCCCGTGTTCATTAAAGCAGTGCTGGCTGCAGGACGACCCTCTGGAAAACACAGCCTGGAGACGTGCTCGTGGACATCGGAGCTGCAAAATTACAGCGTAGGCAAGGGGGTTCCCGCTTGTTTTTATGAAAAATACCACAGGGCTTTCAACTCCCAGCTCCAGCAGGCCCAGGAGACCTCTGCTCAGCATTACTTCTATGAGCAACGCTTCCAGCAGCCTTAGGGTGGCAGGATGGAAAAATCAGCTTGGTTTGTGGTGTGGGACTTGAATATATATTGCATTGACTTACCCTGCAACAGGAACACTAGCTGCTGAGCCTCATGGACAAAGCGACACGCTGCTGCAGGGCTGCTGCAAGCTGGGGGCTTCTTTGGGCTCGGCTGCGTGGCTTTTGTACAATTACCCCCATCCCGATCAGCGCAGGGGCTCACCGAGAGCTACTGCTCCCAGTAAGCACCAGGGAAGAATGAGAAACGTGGTCACGTCACAGGTTTAAAAGGGATATTAAGCACAAACACCACAAAGCAGAGCATTCATGCAGTGCAAGAGTCAGCATCTCCAAGTTATTAGTTTTTGCTTATTTTTCAGAAATACTCCTAAACCAATCTTCTACAGATTTGATGCAGATATCTCTGAGCTTCAAACTAACTGCAGCCAAGCATCCCAACAATGTACTTTCTATCTTCTTTAAAGCACTCATATCCAGCTGTATTTTAGCAGGCTCTTAAATTTTTAGGAAGGCTTCTCCTGAAAAAAACAATCCATATATTCCCTAAAATCTCAAAGCAAGCACCCAAAAAAAGAAATGTACGCGTACCACTTCTTATTTCCAAATGAGATAGCAAAAAAAAAAAAATTCTATAAGGGCTTTTGGATGGAGAAAGAATGTTGAGGGATGATTTTTGAGCTTATTTATGCTGGTTAAACAAACATCTATAACAGAAATACCGCTAATACTAATACTGTCAGATTTAAAGGTACTTGAAAAAGGTGACCTGTTTCGAAAGGCAGTGTGGTGTGTGTAATAAGGAGTCAAAAGGATCTGGACAATAATGATTTGTAGGGTAATATTCAGATTCACAATATATGACCCTTTAAAGCAGTATTTGCTCAAAGCTTCATTTGACAGGCTGTAATACATTATTTATCTGCAAACTGCTGCAGCACTGGGTCTGTTTACTGTTCTGAAGAAGCAGGCTGCCAGGATCTCTTATCAAGTTGCACATACAACTAAGACAGAGGAGGAAAAAAGGGGAAAGCGCTGTTCATCGTCCTAAAACCCAGCAACCTCGTCTGTCCAAAAAAAAAAAAAAAAAGATTTGGAAGGAAGCTGTGGTGCTTGCAAAAACACCAAATTATTGCCAAAAAATAGAAAGTTTCTAAATGCTTTTTATTTGGAAAGATGGAAGATCTCCAAATAACAACCTGCGCAGAGAAGCGAGCCACGACTGCCCGCGATGCCCGAAGCGGAGCGAGGGGCTTCCCTCTCCCCGCAGGGCTGCAGCTCCTGCCCCGGCGCGGTCCAACGCAGGCTGGATGCGCACACAGCAGAAAGCACCACAAAGTCCTCATGTTTGGAAACCACGCAAAATCCACCTCTGAGTCTCAAAAAATAGCCAGAGCATCCCGATTGTTTAACTGGCTATGAAGTTGCACCCCTACCTGGCTCCCTGGACTCAAGTGCAGGTTGTACAGCTGGACTGGGTCAGGAAAAATGCTCACAGTGCTACCAGCATCTTCCTCCTTTATCTTTATAAATATATACACACATACACGTGTGTGAGAGAAAAAGGAAGCCATTTTCACAAAGAAAAATCCAATTTTTTGAACGCTTTCCCTGTTTTCTCTTTCCCTATGCTCTCTGAGAGCAGCTTAAAGTGAATATGTAGTAGCAAGGTTAAAAATTTACATCTGTCAGCAGCACTGAAATCCCTGCAGACCAGGTGTTTGATAAATGCTTCTGACATTTCATTGGCCTTGGCATGGCACCACTGCCTGCAAGGGGAAAAAAATTAATTCCAACCATCGGCAACTTGTTACACTTTAATGAGCAATTAAAAAAGGTTATGTAAAGATAGCCATACCTTAACTTCATTCTCATGAATCAAAATAACTTCTTGCCAGCTTGGAAAGGATCTGCATTTTGAAATTTCAAGCAGTGAGGGAATGAAATGAAAACGTAGAGGAGAGGAATCTGTAATACTTGCAGGAAAGGGCACGTCTGATGAATTGGAAGGAAGCATTCTCCTGACTGCCAGGAAAGGAAGGGAATGGGACCAAGCACCCAGCTCCTGCCAGCCAAGCACCCAGCTCCCGCTGCTGCTCCCTGCCCTGACTCTATCACTGCCACTTTTGCCCTTGACAGTGTTCCTGGCACCCAAGGGTGAGGAATGGAGGAGCTTCTCCATCCTACATGCCTGCTGAATGAGAAAAAAGCAAAGTTCAGGAACGCAACGAGCTGCCAACCTCTCTGCAGCAAAACCCATCGGCCAGCCACATGTACCGAATCCAAACAGTCCGAAAACACAAATAAGAGTCTCTGTGGAACTGGTATACACAGTTTTATTAAAACAGATCTCTGCCTGCTAGAGTTTCTGCTTGGCCTTGGTGCTCAGTTCGCCACGAGAAAGTTCACCGCTCTGCAATTCGGTTTAGTGGAGCGAAGGGAATGCCTGCACTCCGCTCCCACGGCACCCGTGCAGCAGCAAAGCCAGGAGCTGAAGGAAAGCCAGCCACGTGTGGGGGTACAGAACGGCGCTGCCCTCAGAATTTAAAAGGGGGAAAAAAAAGAGTAAGATGACCAAAATGTTTGTTTACATAGCAGAAGGATGATGCCGAAGTCAAGGACTCCTGCCATAAGAATCGCTCATTGGAAGCTTCACAGTCAGCGATTTTGGCGTGCTGCTATCATGCAGGATGTGATTTGTATTTATTTTAGGTCATGCTTAAGAAGGTGGCTCACACTCTCACCCAAGGAAGCAGAGAAAGCCTGTAAAGTGATAAACACTTGTTTTCTGTCATTAATAACGCCTGCTGCCCACACCCCCCCGTCACTGCACTTGAGGGTCCATGGGGAAACTGAAAACTTGCAGCCCTAACCACCTGCTTTTACTTTTATCAGTTAACTGGGACATCACAAATGCCTAAGCATCTGCGCTGGTAAAACAAAGCCGCAGAAGCTTTGGAGATGGTTCCTGCCTTCCCCCCATCACCGACAGCCTGCCCTGGCTGTGCCGAGCTTGCTGTGCAGTGCTAGCAGTGACCAAAAGCCCCCACGAAGCTTGCTCGCCCAGGTACATCACCACCTAAGCGTCCCAACATATTTACACAGACGTCCCCGCTCTCCTGCTGGTCAAACTTTTGGGATCACCCAGCTCTGGGTTAGCCAAACTGCGTACACAAAAGCATCTGTACTCACTGGTTTGTTCCTTCTGCTCGATTGACTCGGCGATACAAACCTCCACATACAGGCTTGTAGCAATGCAGCTGAGCAAAAATATCCCTCTTGGGATTTGATTTCCAGGGTCCACCAAAGCGCTCCACTGCCTGTGCGAGCAGAGGGCTCATTGCGCTGCCCGGCGGGAGCTCAGGAGTGGATTTACACACACTTCATAAACCAGCTTTGTTACAGAGCAAAACCCTCTGCTGGCACTAACGATGCAGTAAATAGAAATCCTAATAAAAGCCTCAAACAGCTTCCCCTGTAGAGCTGCTGCACCAACCACATTTAAATCACCTGGTGCAAATTCAAGCAACAAAGAAATACTCCATGGCTGGGGTGGCACAAATTTTCTCACCAGGCATCGTGACAGTTGCTTTGAGGGCAACGACCGCCCCAAACGAGATGGCAAAGCTGTCCCCGTGCATTTGAGCAACACTCACGGTCCCACGGGCAGCTGTCAGGCCCCCATCGTGCCCCCAAAGCTGCCGCTGCCTCTTCCTCACCTTGCAGAACGAGATGCCACAAGGCTTGGATTTCGTCGCACAGGTAAAGCAGAGCAAGTAACAAAGAGCTTACTGATAGACGAAATTACTGGCCTCAGCCTTCTTCAGTGACTCTGTGTTTACTGAAACAGTTCTATTTCCCCTGTATCTCCTTTAAACTACACATGCCACAATCTCATAACCTAGTCCTATTTTTGAGATTTTTTTTTTTTCCCATAGCAACATCCCACTCTGACTTACCAAGTCTTTGGCTGCCGCCGGACTAAAATGGGGTGCTGAGTTTACCCCAAACCCCAACCAAGACAGTACGGTCAAATTTGGATGCTTCACGTGACCCTTTCCAACCACATGCCAAGTCAAAAGCACGCTGACAGCAGCTCTGAATGCCATCAAAACCACGACGAGTCGTCCAGATCATTGCAACTACCTGCCTAGAAACTCCCGGTGTCCCAGTTTACACATTTATATGCTGGGCTATGATCCCTCATCTACATCTCCAAGATGCCCCATCCGCTGACCCCTGTGTTCCCAGCCTGCCTCCCCCAGCTAGGGCTGACCAGGAGGTCCGGGCTGAACTTGGTACGCAACCAAGGGACGAGCAGGGTGGCAGAGGACTGTCACCTGTGTCCCCTCAGCGCACTGCCCCGATCCTTCATGGATGTCTCCTGGCGTTACAGCACCCACCCTGTGGCTGTACAGGCAATCCCTAGGTGCACCTGCACGCCTTGCTTATAAAGCTTAACCAAACTGATGCTGCCAGAATTCATTTTTCGGTCAGAAAATACATTACTCTTTTCTTCCACCTAAATCACTGCAGCAGATAGAAAGACGGGTGACTCAGTACTGCAAACTTTGCTGCCTATGTTAACAGTCACCAAAAATCTGTAGGAGACTGCAAGGCCATATAGCAACAAGGCTGAAGGCAAAAAAAAAAAAAAAAAAAAACTTAAGCAAGCTGGTAACATGGTAGTTTTTATTACTTAGTACAGGACTCGGCTACCAACTACCCCAGCACAGGGATTCAGAACAGAAAGGCACTTATGGACAAGTTAATAGCCTAAAATCAGGTTGTGAAGCTTTAGAAGTGCCTTGTGAAACCAGAACATTGGTTAAGACAGGGCTGAAACCCAAAAGGATGTAGGATTTCTAACAAGAAATGAGCAGGCGGAACAGCCTGACGCCATCCATCACCCCTTCTTGATAAAAACCAAACCAAGCAGTGGTATCAGCATTCATCATGAAAACAGGCACTTCCAGGGTAAAGAAGTTGCTCATCTCACATCACTGATCACAGAACACACAAAATAAAGGATTTTCCAGATGACAGCAGTGACATGGGGCACCTCTGCCATTTTCAGAATCCCATCTCATCTCTTTGCTCCAGCACTTGAGACCTTTTGCTCACAAGGGACCGCCACGGGGGCATCCTCGATCCTTGGGCAAAGATCTGCAATTATCCCTACATTTAAGCATAACAATACTCATCTGCATAAGGATCTGAATGCTCAACCTAAGTGGCAAGCTCCTTCACAGGAAGCAGCACCCACCACTACACACCCACAAGGCTGGATTAGTGCCTGCTTCACCAACCCAGCTGAGAACAAATGCCCTCCCCGAGGAACCACCAAGGAAACAACGTGCTATAGAAATCTCACTGTGGGCACTTTGGGAAAAAAAAAATACTTGGCTAAGGTTTTACACCACAGGGACGTACCTCACCGCTGGCAAAAAGAGACCTGGGGAAATAAAACTAAGTACGGAGATGAAATCACTGCTATTAGCAGGTTTTGGGCTGCCTTTCAGAGAGCGAAGAGGTTGACGCAGATATGGAAAACACAGCTAACACACCTTTTCTACATCTACTTACAGAATCACAGAAAATTTAGGCTGGGAGAGATGTGTGGGCTGGCTGGGACTCCTCTTGGTCCACCAAGGACACGGGAATATCTAGGACACTAACGCGCAGAAATAGCATAAACGATGATGTCAAGTCTTATCCGTCTTCCTAACTCGCAGAACAATTTCACTCAAAAAAGCACTATTCAAGCCAAATACTGCATACAGGACACAAGAGCTGCAGAGCCCACACTGCCTTGCTTACTCCAAGCTTGTCACCGTTTGTCATGCTGAGAAGAAGAAAGGGAATTTTTCCATAGGTGCTAATACAACGCAACACGAAAGCGGTAAGCAAAAGCCACGGACTCTGCTGGGAGCCTGTTACTCAGCTCTAGCTAACCCACGTCATCCTGCAACCACCAAGAATTCCCGGTCTGCTCGCGCCGTGGCTTCCTAAAATTATTATTTCCTACGGCACAGAGAAACTCATTGACAGCAGAGTTGGTGCCTGTTATCGACTCCTCTCCTGTAGGAAGCAGAAGCACTTCGCATGCAATTTCTGGTCTGGAAGACAAGAAGGAAGCAGTGAGATAGGAGGGAAACGACCAAAGCAGCCATTCAAGCACAAGAAGTTGTAATAAGTTGTTAAAAGCTTCTCTTCTCCCTCTGGCTGTGGTTACTGTTCTCATCCTTTCCTTTCACAACTGAGTTGATTGCTGAGTCTTCATAAAGTGAAGCAAAAGGGAAGAAGGCAGTGGCCACGGTTACTTAAACATGCTGTCAGCACTCCACCCTTACGGGACACTGAAATGTTCAAATCTTTGTCTGATCTAATCACTCTGAAAAAGTTTCTGCTCAATCTTCAGAGATATGCGTGAATATTATGGTAAGCAGAAAAAAAATAACCAAAACCAGTAAGAGGAAAGTGGGTTCAGCTGGTCAGAAACTATTGCTCTACCTTCATGGTCAGCAGAAGAAACTGATTCTCAAGCATATTAACTGCAGATATACCTGGATCCTGAGCTGAAGAGAAAAAAGCTTTAAAAAAGTCTTAAAGTAGAGACCTTTTGGAAGAAAAAATTGAGTCCCAGTGTGAGAACAGACGCACTGTGCCACTCAGAGGCTGCACCAGCCCCAGGACGTACCTTCAAGACATTCATGGTGCATTTCCCCAAAGCCTATTCTGGAACTGAGACACTTAAAATGAACAAAAATAGGTTTTCAAATTAACACCTCGGCTTCAGGCCGTGTACTAATTTTGCTAAGGCAGTCACGCATCAGCAGATGAGGCTGGCACAGCTGTCACCAACTCCCTTCTGCTCCTCCTTGCCCACTGGCAGCCCCAGCTACCCTGACAAGGATCCAGAGACGATCTGCATGGGCAGCCAGGCATCTTCTGAGGGATGAAGAACGCTGTGCTCACAGGCTCATCACCCAAAGACAGACACACAACACAAGGGAAGCCTTACAAACTACCTATGAGAGTTACCTGTTGCTCTGTAGTACGGCTATTTCCTAACGCCACTTCTTATGCTCTTCTGACCTGCACAGATCAGGGTAAATACTTGAGGGACGTCCCCTCTCTGACTTACCATGTTTTTTAGGTGTCTGAGTTCATTAGAGCACTCCTTGGAGAAGGAGCGACACAAACCCACTAGGCACTCGTGTGAAAAGCCTCTTAACCGTGAACAAAAACATCAAACGCGAAGCAAAGAGAGAAGGTGGGAGATAATGTCAAAAGAGATAAAAGCACAAGAGGAAAGAGGCCCCATTACATAATGCTGAGGACAGAAATAGGTCTGTATTGCCTAAATCAACGAGAACTATGAACAGAAAAATCAGGTACTTTAATACCATGAACTCAGGAAAAACAAAAACACAAGTTTGGCAGAGCAAAGCTGTTAGCTTTGCACAGGTCCATTTTTCAGTTCAAATGAGAACCCAAAATGCTAAGCACAGCACGGTACTGCATCCAAGGGTGCCATCACAAAGTCAGTAACAATGCATTTATGACATTAACTTACCCAGACATCTGTATCTCATACTATCCCCAATTAACAACTAGTTAGAAAGGCAACTAATGTTCACCAGGAAAGATGCACAATTGGCTGAAATTGCTAAGAACTAAATTAGCACTGAACTGTTGCAGAAGGAAAAGAAGAACAAGTACTAAGAGGCTAAAAAAAACATTGCTTCTTAATGAGATAAGTGGGAACCCGTGGAGGGAGCTCACGACTCCAGCACAGGGACAGAAATAATGCTTCAGTGACTGCTCATCGCCTGACCCCGGAGAGAAAGTGGCAGTGGGAAACCAATGCAGAATGGCAAGCAAGGTCAGAATAATCTCTATTTCCCTTCCTTTTGAGTTCAAGTTTCATCTTAGGTTTCTTAACCTTAAGAAGTATTCCATTCATTTTCAATTTGTAGAGGAGCTGAAGAATCGACACTTTCCAGTCCGTAAAGTACATTTTCCTCCACCAACCTATTCCCCCTGCGAACGCGCGGCCACACCGCCAGCTTTAATGAACAGTTAAATGAACTCAGCTAACTGGACAATTACCCTCATAAAAAGATCAGTCCTTGAGTCAGTTTCTTACTTAGCTTTGTGAAACTCCAAATAAAAAAGGGAATAAATTCAGGTTAAGTTCACAGTGGCTGACTTGATAGCGACTTAATAAAATGCTGTTCATTAGCTGGATCCCACAGCCTGAGCATGTGGATGTTCATGCATCAGGCAGAAGCATTAGTGATCTCCGAATACTGCCTTAGACTATGGTTGTGAGGGTACCTTCGTGAGCACAAAATCCTCACTTCTGATGCAAATAAAAACCTGGCGTTACTCAAGCCAGCTCGAACCTTCTCCAGAGAAGGGCATGGCATTAAACCAAGTCAGTTCCACCTGGGAGCTGAGACACACATTGAAGCTTGATGCTTGAAGTCAGGCTATGTGACTGCGAGGAGGAGACTGGGTACTGCTGTTAACTCATGGTAATGCTAAGAAAAAAGGAGACATTCAACTCAATTGAAAAGCAGAAGACTTGGAATAGATGGACAACATTTCCTACGTGTGTTAACCCACAAGTGAATAATGCAGGTCATGTAACAGAGACCACGTATTCAGCAGGATTCAGAGACGGCTTGAACACTTACGCAGCAGAAATATTCACAATAGTGAAATAAATGGGAAAAGAGCCCACATCAAGAATTTTGGGAAAGTTATAACCCCTGGTCCTTCAGGGCTCAGTCCACTCACTAGGACTGAGACAAACCTGCTTTGGTAAGGTAGCAGCAGCCTGCTGACCACCCCTTTTGCCTTTTTCTAGAGCACCTCAACCATTGCCATAGGCAGTGCCAAGGCAAGGGAAGCACCACATGGAGGGACACGTGCCTGGGACCTGCCTGCTGCTGCAGCTCCACAAGAGCCGCTGCTGAAAAGAGCTGGAGACGTTCCTGGGGAGCACCAGGGGCACCAAAACTCTCATCAGAAATTCAGCATGGGCATGCCGTGCTGCCTTCTCCCCATACACAAAAATAACTCAAACCTCCAGCTTCAGGATATCGTGCTGCAGTTTGCGCTGGAAATCGAGGAAGTGGGAGATGGTCAGCTTCCCCTTCAGATCCGCCCCAAAGAAGTACGTCGTCAGCGCAGAGTTGAAGCCGGTCTTCAGGGTGTTCCCAGTGGTAGACCGGTCTCTGTGGCGCATGCCCATGCTGGTTTGGGAGCGAATGATGCTCTGGACCTTAAAAATAAGAGGGAGGATGTTAGTACCAAAACCACCATTGGGATTTGTCTTAACCAAGTATCCTGGTTAGCTGACACTAGCTCCAGCTAGCTCACATCCTAGGCACAAAATCAGGGTTTTTCTACCCAAGGGCACCCCTTCTTGCTGCCTGACGCTCTCTGCTGCAGCTGCAAGCTCCTCCGTCCCTGGGGCAGGCTGAGCTACGGGCAGGGGCTTCCCAATGCAGAGCAAAGGGCTCTTCAGACTGCATCAGCCCAAATAAACCCCCAGCAGAACACACACTACAAAGTATCTGGGTTATCAGCAGACAGATATTTGCACAAACACAGCCAAGTGTGAAGTCACGCACTGTAACAGCGATATCTTGCAAAACCTCTGCTCTGGGAATCATAGCAAACCAGGCAGCGTCAATGTCCCGGTCGAGCTCTGTGGTCAAGAAGCTAAATAAAACACCCAGAAAGTGAGAAGTCACAAACAGGGATGGGGGAGCAGCTGCAGAGACTGATACAGGAACATTGCATACAGCCCTGTCTTTAAAAGGACCAGAGAGTGCAGAGGAGAGGTGCAAGATTTAACAGAGGGTTAAAAAACTGCTGTCACGGTCCCCACAGCTCAGCCTGCTTTGTTTATTGAGAATGATTGCTCAACTATAACATATACCCATCTTAATGCAAAGAAAATGCTGTATACAGGAGTGCTTTCTCACCTAGCAGAGAAAAGCTGAAGCAGGACTAATGGCTTGGAGGTGAAACCTGACAAAGGGATGAGTCAAGGTGTGGGTTTTAGTTTGGCTGATCAAGGTTATAAACCACGCAAACATCTTCTTCCTCCTCCTCCTGAGCTCTCGGCAGCACGGCATGCCTTCTCAAATGCACCACCCAACTCAAACAGATGCTACGGGACAGGGCAAGGATACCTAGGACAAGTTCTCCACCCCCTAAGACATGGCAAAAGATCAAACTGAAGGATGCAACAGCTGAAAAAAAAAATCCAAGAACTCATTATCTGAAGTGTCCCATGCAAATGTGAGGGGGCAACCAAGCCAGATGCATGATGTCGTATATTGGAGGGACAGCCACAGAGTGAGAAGGGCAACAGATTGCTGGCTAATTTTCCACTACAGGGGAAATCAAGTCACAGGGAAAAATACAGAAAGTTTTATTTTTTTTTTGAAATATGCACTGCGATGTGAGGAAAGAATTTTGCCCTCTGGTTTGTAACAGCGCTGCAAATAGCAACTCCTTATTTTGCTTTGTGCTCCACTTTACCCGTGAGCTCTGCATGCACATTTGAGGCAAATATTTATAAACTGTCTGAAGCGATGCAGTTTACGACCAGCTTGGAAAACTGCCCCTGCTTCTGCAGAAGCAAATGTTTACCACGCTGCAGACTGTTCGATAGAGCGTCTTCTCCCGGGTGTTATTTATACGGCATCTTAGGCCACGGCCAGACCCGTGCCCCTCTTTCTCTCCCCATCTGTAACAAGTGCCAGACAGTCTGAACATCCATCTGTGGGCGCTGGAGCCAAAACGCTTTGGCTGCTCCCTATTTTAGGTAATTCTCCTAATACCCAGCAACACAGGCAGCCACCACAAGTTGTTCTCCAGTCCAACCAGCGCTGTCCTCCCCCACACCTCATCGATTGTACGACTCTACACAGACACTTTGCTGTCTTTTTTTTAAAAACACATTTCAGCCTAAGCACTTGATCTTTCATCTTTTGTAACAGACAAGGAGGAAAAAAAAATCAATGAAAATAGTTAAAAGCAATGGTTTGAAGAGAAATAAGTAAATCTGCCTGCAAGGTAACTACTTTTCATCCAACATCTTAATTAAAAATAGAAGCATAAACTAACAATTTCTGGTTTACATTCTGAAGGATGACAAGTTAAAGATGATACTGATGCAGGCACCAAACTATTTAGCGCTATGTACTGGGTATATGCATCAACAGGAAAAAATCTGAGGCTCTTCAGTGAGGCGCAAGAAATTAATATCTTCCTACTGGGTAGTTAAAGCCTCTCACTCGCACATTAGCTGCATTACTGCAAGTGATTTTTTTCCTTGATGAATACGCAAGGTTTTCAGATGTTAACGAGAGGAGAGACCTGCTGTTGGCTCTCTCCAAAGATGACACGTGAAAAGGGAGTATGAAATTCATTCCCATGTGCCCACAGCCAGCAGGGATGGGATGATGCTTTTTTTTTTTTATATATTTTTTATATGCATTTCTTTATAAGTGATTGTGTATGTGCTTATACACAAAAAAAAATTATATACGTGCCTCCCACTGAAGCTACATGTTTACCTTAATTCTGTTTGCAAAGTGCAGCAAAGCAGTCATGCCGATATGTGCGAAGAGCAGATGGTAGGAATTTGCTTTCACTAACCATTTGAGTCGAAAAGCTCATGTTCCCAAACACTTCTCCTTGCTTCAATATTGTCAGGTTCTTCTCACTTACCCAAACAGTTCCTTCATCCTCTGACTCAAAAGCTCTGGAAGATCAGTCTTCAATATATTCCGATGCTAAACAGTAATTTTATTCCTTTATATAGATGCAGTGACGCATCTAACAAGCTTAACAAAAATATGTTCCCCTTCCTAAGGATTTTTGTATGACTTAATGCACAGACAGCTTCCTGTTGCCTACCAAATTTCGTACTTTAATCTTCATAGCACTTCCAAAATACGTATCCTCAAGAAACATTCTTACTTTACCTACATATTAAAAAGCCTAGCACAACACCTGCATTAATACCTTGGCTTCACTGCAATTTTAGTAGGCAGTTCATTTTCCATTTTCCTTAAACTCATTTATCTACATGACTGATTTCATTTTAGAACATTAATAACTACTGTAAAACACCTTTTGAATAGTTAAATATTATTAGATGCCTGTGGTGTAGTACTATATTCATGTACTTGGCAAATATAGAAGGAAGAATAGTATTTTTGAATACAAAAACTTCATTTCCTATTTTCCATGCTAAATCTGTTTTTATGGAGACAGTGCTAAACAGCACAATATCCTGGACATAGCTGTGTATTCAGATTTGCACTCAAAGGAAAAAAGAATGAACTCCTGGATTTACATCACAAGTTAGGACTTCACAATATATCACATTGGAGATAAGGACATTCCTTTGTTATCGTAGTCCAAAGTTTGCATCTATAAACACAGTTAATCAGATCTATTACACAGCTCTGGAACAAACTAATGCACCAAACCCACAAGTAATAATTTAAGGAGGATGACAGCAGAAGATTGGAAGCGGTGGTGGTAAATTTAACAGACCTGCTTTGCCACTAGTTCTTTCCATTTACAGCAAATGACCTCTTACAGACTCTTCTGAAGTTAACAGTCAATCAACCTACGAGTAAGAATTCGTAACTAGATTGTTCAGGGCTGCTTTGTTCTCAGATACCACTAAACAGCTTTCCACTGCCTCCGAACCACAACATGTCCTCCAGCATAAAAAAGCAAGGGCAGGTTATTTTTTCTGACCATGAAGTCTTCTTTTCCTTTGTGCTGAAGTAACAACTTCCACCTGTCCATTAAACACACAGCCCCATGGTATGTGTGGTCAGGAAAACCATCAGGGGCCCCATGAATATTTGGGGGATTAGGAGATGAGAGGTGGTGACTTGTTATTAAAAGTACTGGTGATGGGACAGTTGAGTCGCGTTACAACTGCAGAGGTCACATTTTTCCCCACTGACAGCTCAAGTCTTTGATCTGTTCTCCCCACGGCAGTATCACAAATCATATCTTACATGAAGGACTCGCCTGTATCAGACATGCGGACTAAGCTCGTTAAAAAGTCAGCCTGCAAGCTCTCTGCTAATGAAACTTGCACGAAGCAGGAGAAAAAGCTAATGGAGACACCCTCTCAATAAATACATGTTTTTAGATTACATTGAAATAGATGGCTAAATTCTTCTTTGAAGCAGACTAATCCGGGTTATTCTCTGAACACAGAAGTAATAAATACAATAAAAGCTGTGGAAGAAAGTAGGGTCAGAATCCTTTGATACCAGTATATCTACTTCACAGGTGACACCTTGTAAAGGTACCTCTGAGACAAAATCTCAAGGAAACTGGAGTTTATACTTAAAGTTGTCCTGGTTGAATGAAAAGTTATGTCTTGAAATGACCAGTAAAAAAAGCAGAAACCAAGGCACAACAGCAGAGCACAGAAGGAAAAGCCATAAGCCAGCAGTAACCACAAATATCAATCACAGGAACATCAGAGAAGTGCTGCAGGGACGACTGAGACGTTGTTAGCATTAAGAAGTCAACCTGTCATTCAACTTGCCTGCTCAAACTCTTCCATGTCCACCTCACCGTCACCATTCAGATCAAACATCTTGAAGGCGATTTCAAAATTCCTTTGGGGAGCTACATTAAAAACACACAATAAGACAGACCAGTTAAAGAAAATACAAGCTCAAAAAAGGCACAAGTTAAATTCAGAATGACTTTATTTAAAAGCAATTTTCCACAATGCCTTTTTAACAAGAATACAGCTCTCGGGAACCTCCACCTACAAACTTCATGGTGCTGCTTTTACCAAAGGTCTAGACAAGGCAGATGAGGGGGAAGGACATGTTTCTTGAACAAAATTTATCCCATTACAGATGGAAAAAGCAAGAAAGCAAGACACCACCTCATATTTCTAATGACAAATCAACAGAAAATGATGCCACAGCAAGAGCTGAAGCCTTCTGGATATAGTGTAATACAAATTTGGCCAGGTGATGTCCCTCTGGTGCCTGCAGAGCACTCCGTGCTTTGTGAAGCAGCTGGTGGGTGAGGAGCAGGCCTGGACTTTGGGTAATTCTCTCTCAGATTCAGCACTTGTCACTGTGCAAATTTACACAAATCATTACCAACCCTGTCTCAGTCCAGTTATAAAACTGAGACGAGACGTGAGCTGGAGATCACCAGCTGAAACCCAAATGAGACAGCGTGGTACCTTATTTTTCATTACATTTAGTCTATGTTGTTACAGTTTATTTAACCAGAACTGTGCAAATGCATCACGCTGACAAGTTTGCTTCACAGCCACCCATTGCAGCAAAACCGCACTCTTTGCCATGCATCCCAAGGAATTTCAGTACATTTCCATTTCAGGCTCTGTAACTCATCAACATTTAAAGCTACAACACTGTGCCATAGGCTTTCTTCCCCCCAAATTAAGCTGGCACAAGAGAATTTATCTTGCTCTGCTACTTTCAAATACATGCCACCTACATGAATTTTGGTGCTTGCTGGGGTTTCCAGGGACTCTTCTAGGCTGTAACAAGTGCTCAGGTTATCTTAAGTGATCAGGTGAAACTCAGCCTGTCTTTGCTCTGAATGTGGTTTTTCCCCCCAGATCCGGCAGCAGGATGCAGACCACTGGAGAGGCTCATCCCCCTTTAGCCTCATTGGTTTCCATCAACTTAAATGTTTCTTGCAATGCTCAAAAATTAAGAGGGGTTTCTGCAGCCGCCCTTGTGTTAGGACCTCTCTCAGGGATGGGAGCAGAAAGCAATCACTCAAATTAATGCAGAATTAACTGAACTGGATTTTGCACATTAGTTACAGCTTCAATGTAAGGCTGGGAGATTTTTACATTGTGTTTTCCCCTTGGTATACTAAGCTGGAACACTTTATGGCTAAAAAGATTCAGCAAACATGTTAATGAGGTTAGTTTTCCAATCACTTTGAGCCTTACAAAGATGTAATAACACCATTAAACTCGATTGCAGGAATGGCCTGTCACTTACCACTTGATATATGCAGCACATGCAGTCCTGCAGTAATCATCTCTAGATTTCCAGTTTCCCCATGTTACATGCCATTACTTGGGCTTGAAACTCCAAACATGGAAATACCCCATGTGTAAGAGATGTCCTATAACCAGGGCAATCACCAGCAGCACGTGGTGTGTTATGCCCCTTTCCTGCACCATCCTGCAGCAGAAGAGATGCCTGCACCCTGCTGATCTGTCCCGTGTGCCAGGGCGGGGAGACCTCGTGGACCGGTCATCCCTAACACACGCCAACTTCACGCTCTCTCCAAAAATGCAATCTAATGAAGGGACTTACACAAATTCCCCTTTTCCTTGAAGACTGACAATGTTAAGCGCCTTCTAACTGCCCTCCTAATGTTTAAATAATGCATCCAATTTCATTCAATTTAATTGCACATAATGCATGAAAGCCTGTGGGCAAGTTCTCCTCATTAGCCCCAAAATCTAGTGCTGCATTGAAAGCCATTTGCTCTGTAAGGAAATATGGGAATATACAAAACTAATCCAGTTAGAAGATGCTAGGAAAAGAGTAATTTACAGGTCTCTCTTCCTCCCATCTTCTCTGCCAGGATACAATGATGTATATGCTGAGATTGCAAAATATAATACCACGTCCCATTCATGCAGACACAGGGTGAACAGACAAAGCAAGGTACTTAACTTACCCCTCACAAAGACCATTCCCTTCCTTTCCCTTCTCTAAAGGCATTTTCAAGAGCAGTTTATCAAAAGCCCCAGAGGAGAACATCACTTGCAAAATTAAAATGAACAGTTCTGCATCAAAATTCTGCAGGGTCATTATTTTCTAAGGACAGGACAGCAAAGCGTCTTTAAATTGGCAAATTTAATGACTTCATTCCTTTAATAAGCGAGACAGACCACTTCGTCCTCTGATCTGTGTACCTCACATCAATTACTTGTAACAACTCTCCCGTCCAACAGCTGTGAATCACAGAAACTAGAGGGCACCGAAGACGATTAGCTCACCCAGCTCCGGCTCACGAAGACACATTCGCCAAGATGCATGTCCCTGCTCTCCAAGCAGCCGAAATTTATCGGTCCCAAGTGAGATGGCTTCTGCCTCTCCTCTTGGGCACGATGATTCTGAGCAAGGTTTATTGGGAAAGAGTCATCCTGAGAGCAGCTAAACCCAGCCCTTTCACACCGTGTCCCATTACTCGTGGTTACATCAGCCTCTGCAACTTCCACTTTGCTTCCTCATATGCAGACCATAAAACCAGCTGATATCAGTTTGCCTGGCTAAATTCAGCTTCTTTTATTCTGTCCCCCAATTTTACTGCTCTCTATCGCAGTCTCTCTAAATTTCCCCAATGTCTCCTTAATTAGGATTGCTCAAAATGAACGCAACATTCCTCGCGGAATAATCACCAAAACCATTTAGAGGACTGTACGCTTTTAATACAGCCCAATAGCTGTCTTTATAGGGAAAGAAAGATTTCTGGCTTGTCCCAGGTGCTACGTTGCATTTCCAGCTCTTGATTTTGCAAACCATCTCCTCACGAGCCTTGACATTATTAAGAATCAAGGGGTTTTATTACAACTAATTTCCCTCGGGCAGCTAGTGAGGGCAACTGCCTTTTCTTCTCTTACTTTCTAGTCTAAGTGTTCAATAAGATACAGAGTACTATTTGCTCACATGAACATTTTAAAATTTAAAATTTGTTCACAATTTTAAACTTTCTTGAATCATTTGTCCAAATAAAGCATTCTGAAGCGAAAACATGATAAAAAAACAGAAATCACATGCAGCAGCATTGAGAAGATGACCAGCCTTCACCAAACAGACAACCAACAGCAACACTGCCCATGCTGAAAACACCCACCCAGACCATCAGTACAACGCCCCAGGAGACCTCTAAGTGATTAGACGGGTTGATTAGGCATCTTTAAAGCAATTACGTCATACCTCAGCAGCATGTGGTTACAGCCACATGTCTCAGAGGTACGAAATACTAGGAAATCTGTTTGAACACCCTTCTGCACTGACAAGATCAGCAAGCTAAAAGTTGATCCAGGCAAGATCAATCTCCTCCAAGCACTCCCAAATCCTTAGCAAACTGCAGTCATTTATATTTGTTCAATGTAAATTAATACATGTACACTGATGAGGAAATAAATGGAAAAACCTGTGCTAGAAGTAGCAGCATGGTGGTTTTCTTTCAGAAGACTCCCTACAAAGGCTCAACGAATGGAGAGCAAAAGATGTTTTTACAGTGGATACATACTCATCCACCACTATAATCATAAATTAGTAAGCAATTATGATCATAAGTTAGTAACAAGCAGACAGCAGGGCCACAGTTAAAATTTTAGGAATGGTGGTGACTTCTGTGAGTGC
This sequence comes from Anseranas semipalmata, assembly GCA_013399115.1. NCBI lineage: Eukaryota > Metazoa > Chordata > Aves > Anseriformes > Anseranatidae > Anseranas > Anseranas semipalmata. Next base: position 1,212,740 of record VXAA01004808.1, on the reverse strand, counting down.
TTTCCTGCAGGTACAAAATGGGTAGCATTTTTAAGGACCAGAGCATCCTCAGCTCTGCAGCTATCTGCAACACTCCCCACCACACCGATTTTTCGGTGAAGAATAAGCATTGCTCCTTTCAGATGTATTTGAAAAATTATTTGTCAAGGTAGGAGGTTTCTTTGGGGATGTTGCTTAGAGGAAGTAAAGCTTTTGGTTACTTTTGTACTCTTCTGGAACATCTTGTTTTTTGGTGGGAACTTCGACATGAAGCAGCTCAGGACATCAGTACCCATCCTGAAGCCCAGCAACTCCGCAAGCAAGTCCAGCGTGGGAAGAATGATCAAGATTTCAGTTGGGGAACTCTTCAGAAAAATTGGTCATTAAAAGTTAAATACTCTGATTGCTTCTTCTCCATCTATCCCAAAGTTAAAAAAAAGTATTTTTTCAGCTTCGGGGTACATATAGCTTTATAATCAATCCAGAGGGAAATCATCTACAGAGATGGCTGTTCAAGCCTTGCAGCTATTTTTTTTTTCAGACCACATTAAAAAGACCTTACCTTTTTCCTCCAAAGATTAAACAATTTTTTCCTTTAAGTTACATGAATCAGCATGGCCACTATTCTGCCTGACTCTGCACAGCGGTATTTTAGCCAAGAAACTTCTCTGTACATGTTGGAACTGGAACATTTTTGTCTGAAGGAAAGAATTGGGGTCACTGAAAAGCTCATCCTGACAAGACCATAGCCAGCAGCAGTTATCTAGTTCATTGTACAGGATTATACTGGTAGCAGGGAACAACTAGATGATGCAGTTTCACATAATGATCTCCAAATGCTGTAATATTTTTGAGAACGGAGTAGCAGCCTTATGGGGAAGCAACTATCCATAGAATACAGGTGTCTGAGCCCCTGCTGCAATAAACGTGGAGAAAGTAGAATATCCTCATATTCCAGATATTTTCCTTTTGAATTATCCCCTACTTCTGAAAGGGAACTCAAGTCCCACCAACCCAACTTTGTTTTTTACATTAATCCAGTAATGGAAAAATCACATGGAACTAGAGCTGAGACTGCCCCACAATAACTTGCCATTAGGACTGGTGTTACTTGTAATTAGTGAAGGGTTACTTCTTACCACAAGGATGAACTAGGGAAATAACACAAATGCATCAGTATTAATCTTAGTGCACAAACCCCACTAAAACACAGATTTGAGCATTAAAGCAGACTTGAAAACCCAGAAAATCAAGTTATTGATTTTCAAACTCCAGTTAAAATCTAGAATACAATGCTGCTTTCACGAGTGGGAAATAGGTCTTTCATACATGGCAGAAGTCCATCCTACTTCAATTATGAGCCGATGTTTGGGACAGAAGGCAGAAGAAACAAAGCTGGCAATCTTCTTCCAAGAGTCCTACCTAGTCATGCCAAGCTTTTCACATCAAGCAATACTCTCCCCTCAGAGCCACAGCAAAGCAACGCCTCACAACAATCAAAACCCACTCCTTCCTCCACACTTATCTGGACACGTGCCCTCTGCACAAAATTACTGGTAAAGGACAGCAGCTATCGCATGGTCTGACCAGCATGGCACAGGGAAGCGGGTAATAGCACCTGTAACAAGCCAATGGCTTGCCAAAAATGCTATTTCCCAACAAAGCTGGATGCCTTGGCTGCATTGTCATGCCTGGCTTGCTCTAAATCCAAGCTGCTGGTTCACTGCCTGGATCCAGGCATATGGATTCAACCCTCCTCGAGCACTGAGCCCGAGCTATTTAGCTGCATCCATCCACATTGCCACCTTCCCTGTGCTGACACAGAAGTTCCTTAAGCACTGGGTTCATGTGATGAGAGGCGTCCACAAGAGAGGAAGGGGTTAGCTAGTACAGCTGACAACTAAAATCCTAAATAAACTGTCATCTTGTACAGAAACGCAGGGATCAGACAAAAGGAACACCCAGAAGTTCCATCTGAAGCATGAGCACACACTATGACCCATCCTTTGGAAAGTAACTTCAGAACACACTGCCTCCACGTACAGAAATTGACTCCGGGCATGCAGCATGCTCTTCCTTGGAGTGATGTCCCAGATGACCCCATTTTTAATCTTCCTTCTATTTAATCAATTTTTAAAATTCCATTAAAGAAAAAAAAAAATGTATCGCTGCTTCACTTTATTTTTACTTCTTAGCTTATGAACCAAGGAGACTAATGCAACATAAAAATTTGTATTTCAGTTTTAGCATCAATGCCAAATGTACTCCTCAGTTTGAGATTTAAGAGAATCTGACAGCACCTAGGCTAGAGTACAGGGCTTACCTGTCAACAGCTTTTCATCAGTTAGCACAGGACTTACAGAACATGGCTGGAAATCAAGATTCTCTTTCAATGCTTCTCTGTAACATGAATCTGGAAACCAGCTGTGGGAATCACAGCTCCAGACGAAGGCCATTAGAAGCGACGCTCTCCAGGGAACCCCCAGGGAAAGAAAACACCCCCAAACCTCTCTGCAGGTTGTGGGACACTGCCACAGGCAGCAGAAAATTATTTTATTTCCTGATCTGTAGAAATAATCAGAAGTAAATTGCCAGAGTTTCTAAATAAGACTAACAAAAGCTGCACACTGGGAAATCAACTTGCACGATCTCCAGGCCCATCCAAGTTCCTTCCCCTGCATTAATTACGTCCTGAAGATGCTGAGATCTTGCACCCTGCTAAAGACTAAGTTGCATGGTAAACCATTAGAAGGTATTACAATAACATGAATTTGCTGTCAAGTTTTAAGAATGTCGTAACAATCAGGAAGTCTCATTAATGATTGCTAAGCTTATTTTGGCTGGGAGAAAGCACCAACCAAAGAACACCAGGGAGAGGTAACATAGGAAGGTGAAGAAGCCCTCACCAGGCACAAAGGTGCCATCTTCCGTGATCCAGGAGGCTGGTGGGAGATTCACCGGCTCATTGCTCCGTGTAAACACAAGGGATGAGGAGATGAACAGAGACCAAGTGAAGACTGCAGGCAGATGGGCTGGTGGAGCATCCCATGCCCTAACGTTGGGGTCTCTGTGCTGCTCAGATACGTCTCAGACCCCGCACAACAGCGACTAGGCTGGCAGAAAGGTCCTCTGCCTGCAGAGCAACCTCATCTTTTCTTACAGGAACGAGCTGTATGGCATTTGGCGTTGCTTTGCAGGATTAAAACACCATCAGTAAGATTACAGATCTCACTTTGGAACAGAGACCAACGGAATGCTCCGGACGCAGTCAGAAAGCCATTTCCAGAGCTAGACGGTTTGCGATTTATTTTCTAAATGGGAAAAAACAAAGGGAAGTCAATCTATCCCACGCAAGAGGCTTCTCACAGGCCATTACCCGTAACGGCACCGGGAATTTGGGTCACAGCCAGGGACATGGAGCAGGGAAATCAGAAATGCCACTGGCTGGCACGTCGAGCTCCAGAAAGAGCCCGCGGGGCACAGGGGAAGGAGCGGGTCAGCTGCAAGAGCGCTGGCAAAAGAGTAATTCCTTTGGCGTGAGCCCACGTTATTTAAACCTCCTTCCACGCGGAGTAAATCCAGACACAGTGACAGTCCAATTACAGAAACAAGACCAACCTATTCTTTTAATGCCCAGCTCCTTTCAGTACCCGTTAATCAAGCAGGCATTAGCACGCCTGGCCAACGGACCACATTCACTCTGAAATTGCAGCTGCCGATGACTGAAAGGCTCCTTCGCCCCTTCCCCGAGCTGTCCTGCAAGTCCAAAAGCAAAAGCCTCGTTGGTTAGGGAAAGCAGAGACTGCTTTCCACTCGCTTTCCTACAGCACCTGAAGGAATGAGGTGAATCCATCTACGTTTTGCTTATTAGACCATATTTCACTCATCTTTGTACCTCTGTCCCAAAATATGGGGAGCAGCCGAAGCCGCGTGGTCTCCTCGAGGCCATTCAAGCTCTAATTGCCTTTAATAGAAGACTGACTTTCTGAAGCACTTAAATGTTATTTTATCAGCTTTTTAAAAATACATTGTCACAGAAACGCAACAACTGATGAGAACAGACAGTGCTAGAGCGAGAAATGACTTGTAAATAGAATATGGTGACAGACTTCATTCTCTGTGCAACACGCCAACAGATCTCTGCAAGCACTGTGCCGATGAAGTCTTCAGCCCTCTCCTGCTCTCCCTCCCCGATAGCTGACACTCAAGCCTGCATTTCAGGGAAAATAACCAAAACGAGCTTCGACTGCAGCTACAAAGATAAAGGAAATTAAATGCTCTGGGAAAGCTCTACCAAAGCCCAGCAGCACTTTTGGTAAGGACAACGAGATGGGCACAGGGAGTGCAGGATGGGCACGAGCCACCTCAGCACTCACTGGACATCACCTCCCCGAGGAGCATAACAAGATGCAGCCCTGCTATTTCCTTGGGTTTTGTGTTCTCCAAGGGTATCGGTTTTGATCATTGATCAGTTCTGAGCTCAACGAGCCAGGCCAGACCACGATTGATGTCTCCCCATCGCTTCTGAGCATGGCAAAAGAGCTCCTCTTCCTCCCACCGCACAGACCCAACTTCACACTCCCTTTCTGACGACCTTATTGCTCAGTAAGCCATTTTCCTTTTCCAGTGTTCTGTGACTTCTAACAACTTGATGTCATCTACAGCCCTTTCTTGTCTGGATACATTCTTAATGTTTATCTAAACACTGAGAAAAACAATCTTGAACCGTTGGGTTCAAGATACACTTTCTTCATTCTATTTTCTTTTACTTCCTAGAAAAAAAAAACAAGAACTACTGGATTCCCACAAGGTAACATTTACCACAGGCAAGTAAAACAGGCAGGGTGGCATAACAGTGAATTGTCTATCTTTACAACAGGGCAAGGTTTAGTTTGATTTTAAAAAAGCAAATGCTTTAAAAATGAAAGCAAAAGTCTTACTCGAGGGAACTGGTGTTTAACAGTAGCTCTAGAAACATTCAGCATGGCTCTTGAAGGACAAACCACCCCAAATACCTAAAAGGCAGTCCTGAAACACTTTTTTCCCTTTTTGAAATCTCCTACCTTGCATGCCCTTCACATCATTCTTCAAGGTACAAATTACCCAGTTCTGTCTCCTCTTGTTAGTCTGATTCCCCAGTAACTGTGGACATGTTTAAAGCCTGAGAATAAAAGAGAAAAACCGTCCTGCCTGCACAACACTCCAGTATAAGGCTGGCTGCTTCTCTAATGGAGAGTGGTAGTTTTATTCTTACAAAGGAATTACACCAAAGCAAGAAGAACTTATCTATTTCCATTGTCTGTGGAAGTACATGCAGTTCATTTTGCATCACGCATACGTGATTAGCAGCTTGTTCGCACAACTGGTACAGCCATAAAAAGCCAAGGGCATCAATGTTTTCTAAACCACATTCAGTAATTTGATATGATAGATTTGAGTCTGTCTGCAGAGACTCAGATTAAAAGCCCTTGCTATAAACGTAAAAAAATACCTTGGATAATTTTGGCACAGTCTAGACTAATAGAAGAACAGAATGGCAAAAATCTTGAGTCAGGTCTGAGACTCCGAACGCAGAAAACCTAAAAGAAAATCCTTGGCTCAAACCAGTGTTATCTATCCGTGTTTGTTTTTGCGACATGAAGGTCACATGCAAGTCTTCCCTCACCAGGTCAGCATGACAACAAACAAGACCTTGCAGCTTGCTTCTCCCTGTAACAGAGCCTCCAGACCAACGTGCTCAGTAAATGAAGAGCCACCTCTTTCATTCGTCCGTGTTACAGCATGCAGGACCACAGGAAAAAATAAAGCACCTGTTGCTTCCACAAAATGTCAGTGAATTACCCGACTGACTCCCTGAACAGCACAAAGCAGGGAGTAGTGAGGGTTTAGAGTAAAATGTCAAGTGCCCAGATTTGGTTTTTAACCAGGTTGTCATACACTATTGGAGGGCCAAACTTTTCTTGTACACAGTTTATGCTTTTTTTTTTTCTTCAAAGTCTGAAAATAAACTGTCTCAGTTCATTTGAAAAGTGGCATGTTTCCTTCCAACAGGACTGAAAAATAACAAATTTGCTGCCTTTCCTATTGGTGATAGGACACTGTCTGAGGTGCTCTACAGCGATGGCTGAGTTTGCTTGCCCCACGAAAAAAGGCTAGAAATGCCATTCGACATTACCAAAGGCTTCAGTTTCACTGTTTCTTGCCAACAAAGTAAACTTAAGTCCCAGTACCTCAAGAGCAAGTGATTTTGCTGGGACAGATTAGCAGATCACAGAAATATCACAAATGCAAGTCAAGTGCGGCAGTGTAAGAAGACAGAAGGTATCTGATGATCCTTGTTGGAATGTAAACTGCTTAACTTCTCTCCTCATCGGATTACATCAAGCACAAGTGTGAGCTGACCAATACAGCTGGAGAAGAATTTGTACAGTTTTGTAAGAACCAGTGAAGAGCTGGAAAGCAATATTCATCCAAACATGCAAATATCATACAGTTAACACAACTCAAGAACATCTCTCCGCTTACAGTTTTGAAAAACGGGTCAAATGACTTATTCAAAAAAAGACATTTTTAAATAAGAAATACTTCGGAAATCATAGATGCACTTATCTTTCTGAACTACTTGATGCTAAATCTGAAATAGATGAAGCAATAGCAGTTGTTTACTCAGCTCAAGTTTCGAGCAACTAACAATCCCTTTTAGGGAAATGTATGCAGAATACAATAGAAAACTCATTGCTGGTAAGCTTTCAAAACTTAAAAGCAGTAATAGCAGGGAAAAAAACTACTTACTGGACAGGACTGTTGTGAGGAAAATGTAGTCAGAAAAAGAAATGAGTCCACATTCTCCAAGTGCGTAAAAGATGCTGTCTTCATCAGCAAACTTCTCTCGCTCCTGGGACAACTTCTATTTATTCATCCGACCCAAACGCCAAAAAGAGAAAATAAAGCAATCGATTAAACACTATCAGAAAGTTTTCTTTGTATCCTTACCACCAAGCCATTCCACGTACACACAGCCCTACTGTCACCATTGATATTCAGTGGACCTTTTCCAGCCTTCAAATCTGTCAGAAACGGTCTGCAAAGGTCAGTGCTTCCCTATCTCAAATCAGGGATAAGGAATTGCACAACAACTGGCTAAATTTAGCTGAAATACAGATAAACTAGAGTCAATTTTGCTTAATATTGTCTGAATCAAAGAACACGGTGTTAGGAAAACCAGATTTTTTAAATATAGGATTCAAAAAGGAAATTGCTAGATTTCACTAATGGCATTTTCATTTTAGCTGTACTCTGTAGTAGTAGCCAAGAACAAACTATTTCATATGAATATTAAGTATGATCAAAGTTACTGGAAATATGTAATTAGCAGAAGGATACAATTCAGGAATGTGTTCAGCAAGCTCACTAGGAAGGACCAGGACCGAAACCGTACTCAAACTTCCTTGCTCCACTTCACTTCCAACACCTTGAACTTTTAATAGAAAATACCACATTGTGTTTTATCACCTAATCTCCCTTACTAAGCTACAAGTCCAAGCCACTTTGATCCGCTGAAGCTTCAAAGACTGAAAAGGATCCATAGAACTGTTAGGAGCTGCATACTGAATTCCACGCTGGTGACCCATTTTAAGAACATGGCAGGAGGAGGCACGCACACACACGCACACAGAGGAAAACAAAATTAATGTGAAGAATAGGCGTGGATGAGGTTATTTCATAGAAATCAGATCATGCAAGCATAGAAGCATGGTAAAAGCAGGCTGAATTTAGGAACGGTTTTAGGAAAAACCACCAACAAACACCACTACACGAGGGTCCAGCTACACAACTGTCCCCCACCATTACCTCTGTCTAGCGGAGATCCCATCATATACAAGATAAAGGAAAGAAAACTGGTTAACCAACAATAAAACAAGCAGGCAAAACATAACATCAAGTTGAACAGTTAGACTTGCGAAGAGCAAGAAAGTTTTGAAGCAACCAGGTGGTTGCTTTGACCAGCGGCTGCTAAGAAGCCTAGGGACACGTCCCAGCAAGAGTTAGCGCGGAGCCTCTCGGGGTCAGGCCCACTGTCTGCAGCTGATGTCTCTCATCCGGCTCCGTTTTTGAGAGAACTCACCATTTTATGTGACTGCAGATTGGGGATGAGTTCAGCTAATAATTTAGATGAAAATTTAACCCGTATCTGGCTTGGAGACCACAAGAAAAAGAGACAAAAATACAATTTTCAGGAAAAACATTCAGCTCTATTGATCAAATACAACTCTTGACAGCAGCTCTTCCTTTACTATCAGGACAGCATCAGGAATTTAATAAAAGGTGCACTGCTAGCAGCAGACAACACTAATTGCATTCACTTCATGCAAAATAACCAATTTATGCTTACAGGATATCAGGCTGAAGTACCATTTACTAAAAGGCTTTTGCCTCCCCTTCCCATCCAGACGGATCCTAAGCAGAGTTGCCTTTACACTGGCACTTACGTTAAGGACAAATGAATGACGCCTGGCTTTCCTTATAACTAAAGGAAGAATATGTGGAGAAGGCAGTTTTTTGCTATTGCTCCTTGGCAGTGCTGTCAGCTGTGTCTCACCTGCTCGTGTGATTTATTGCCTCTGATCATCTCCAGCAGCACGTACCATAAACTAGCTGTTAGCATCCACCAGCTTCATCCGCTCTAAGGACCCCATGAAGAAGCTGCAGAGGTTGGTTTATTAATTTTCTGGGTTTCATTTCTGCACTTAAAATTCATAGCCAGCAAACAGCTCAAAATAGTCTCCATAAGCTTAAAAATCACATCCATAGACTAACAATAAAAGAGATATTAAATGAGCTGCTTTCTGAAATGCAAAGGTTTAGACAGATGGGAGGGAGAAGCATGTATTCATTTGCATCTTACTTTGAGCAAAGAAAGAAAATTTTAAAGCATTTACATGTCACGAAGCTGGGGAAGGAGAATGTATGCTGCCACTGCAGTGCCTGGCCTGCCTGCAGCTAGCGGGAAAGGGAATTTCTCCTACTGAACTTAATAGGGTAAATAAAGTGCTAAGCTGCTACGATAACAACAGACCTGATCGATAAGATTTTCAGGCTCCCAGCACTGGGAGGACAAAAGTTTTCAAACTACACAACTCTCCCATTTATTTTCCTCGGGCTCACTGGGGAGCTGTGTTTTACTGCTTCTCAGAGCAGGTGGGAAGCTCTCCCCACTACGGGAAAGGCCGGCAGCATCCTTTTTCCTCCCTACGTTACAGACCTTATTCTCCAGAATTATATTACGACCCCCATGGAAAAAAAATAAAAATCCATCCTTCACTCACGACAAGTGGATTTAGGAGAAGCTGCTTTCTGCCATCAGCTAACATACCCCGGGAGCTGCGGGGGCAGCTCGGCACTCCTCTAACCAGAGGTCCATCATGGAGTTATGAGGGTTCGGAAGAACCGGAATAATTGGTTAAAATCATTCAGCGCTGCCCAAAACACATCCGAAACTCAGCGTTCACAGGTGAGCAAGCCACCAGGAAGGGCTTACAATTATGATGTCTTCTTTAATCAGGCAGTAAATTTGTATTAAACAAGCACACAAACAAGCAAACATCCAGATTAACATATACAAAAGAGAAGAAAACCAAATGTACCAGTGATTTCAGCACAAGCATGGCTGTGTAAGTTCGGCGAGAAGCTGCCAGTCTCAGTGGAATAACTTGTTACACACATTCAGGCAAGTTATCCGACAATATCACCAAACACCAACAACAGGTAAAAAAAATTGAGTTGCTTTTCAAAATACAAAGCTTGGTTTGCCCTTTCCAATTTAGAAACGAGCCCAGCAATCAGCAGCTCAGAGAAGTGTCTCTAATGAAATAGCTGATTTTTCTTTCCCCTGCATTTCAAGCCACGTGGGTTAAACATACGTTTCAGCGGTACCCAGTAACAGCAGCCAGCCTCCCCCAGATCCCTGGGCTGTAGGAAATGAAGCTGCAAGCCATACGCAGACAACTCCCCAGACTTGTGTTTATGGACAGAGACTGCAAGCAAGCAAAGCACCCGAAGATATAACACAAACTTCACATATTCTGCCCCCAAACTGACCAACTACTGGAGCATCCCTCATGCCAAATGCATGATACAGCTCCCAAGCATGGGCAAACATACACGAGCTGAACCAAAGCTTCCAGGTACAAAAGATTTGGGGAAAAAAACCTCTTGTTCATTCCTTTGCTTGCTAAACATTACCTTTACTTTGGGGAAAAAAAGAAAAAGGCTTTCCCAGGGCTGAATTAATAAAGAAACGTGTTGGGGAGGCATGGGAGCCCTGCACCAATTCTGCCGCACAGGGCGAGCACCCACGTAAGTGTTGTCACCAGGAATAACCCCTGGTTAATAGATCAAAGCACATGCTCCATCTTTTTAATGCTTAATTAAGCAAACCTGGAAAAAGAGGTAGTTTTGCAAATTAACGTCTGCCTTCTCTGCAGAGGCAGAGATGGACAGCGAGAGCAGCGGTGGTTGCCCTGCACTCCTAACGTGCAGGGAGAAAAGGAGAAGCCTCATCAGCAAAATCCTTGCAGATCCATTTCATTGTGCATTTCAAAAACTACTTAATGAGCAGCGCTTGATTTGCCACTTTGGGAAGAACATATTCTTGATAAGTCACTTGAAGTTGACAGTTTGTGTTTCAATCTGGAGGAGAAAACATGCATTTGACACATTCATTCACATAACATGTTTGTTTCAATACCACCTTTGTACTTATGTGCACCAAAGCTTCAGGAATTTATCACCATTATGTGATCACTTAAGTGACTTATGCCTTCCAAAACAAAAAAATCTAAGTGCATGCAAGATAATGAGTATTTCTCCAGAATCAGAAAGTAATTTTGTAAACAAGTGAGGAATTTGAGGTGAGCCATAACAATCTCCTATTGACAAATGTCATACCAACTTTGTTCCTTTTTTTTTTTTTAATAAATCTTAAGGCTACAAGTATTACCTAATATAAAACCACAAATATTTCAAATGGTGAAGTCAGCTTGCTGCAAAGCAATTCTCTTTCAGTCCCAACTGACCACCTTCAATGATGCAAACTCTTTAAAACTCATCTACTCATACATTTCTTTTATGGTTAGCACCAGACAGAGGAAAAGTTAAAAATGAGGTGTGTTCAGTGTAAAAAGAAATTTTCTTTTTTGTCCCCCCACAGTAGGGGTTTCACAAAATCTGTATCATAAGTTTGCTTAATACACACATTCAAAATGTCTTTGCTCGTTCTGAGTTTCCTGGCTTTATAAGGTGAAGATGACCTCCCATATTATTGCAGTTTTGGGATACGCATCTCTAAAAATGAAGCATCTCTAAGAAGCAAGGGGAGATGGTAATCTAAGAGTATTCGTCCAAGATGTACTTTATAGAGAGCAAACCCTTGAGATCTCACAAATCTCTTGCCCACTTTTATTTCCCTTATAAACACAGACTGTTTTAAACTCACTGCTTAAATCCTCAAGCTTAACATGGTCACTACTGATGAGCTAGGGAATTTTTTTGGGGGGGAAAAACACATTACTCCTTGTGCACAAAACGTTAAGCAGTACATATGGAGCTGATGCACTATTAGTGCATTATGCTGGCATGCAGATTGATACTCTGGGCTTAACACAGCAGACAGCACCCCTATAAATAAAAGGCTATTAGGAACCCTTCTAAGGATGCACTGCCACTGGAAAAACAAATCTTTCATCAAATTTATCGGACAACCCATTTAAGGAATGCAATTTAAATGATCTTTAGCACCTACCGCGGGCATTATTTAAAAACATTAGCCAGTCCTGGCCATCTCATTAATGCTGTGCCGCATTTAAATGGGTAGCAATGCGGCTCCAATTTGTCTGGTCTACCAAATCCTGCATGACAGCATCGGGCTGGCAGGGAATTATCGAGCTCCTTCCCAGGCAGGACCTGGAAACGTATACGGAGACGCTCGCTGCCATTTATTTAGAGATTTCATGATACAGCTCATGTTGGCACCTCACTAACTGCAATAAGAAAAGTGAAAAAAATAGAAATAAAAAGGCTTTCAGAATCAGATTAAAATACGGAGCCTTTCAGCCCAAATGTTCAAAAGCCCTACGGGGAGAAACATGCAGGGTAGGTTCCTCTGTGCTATAAAACAAGGACAAAAAGGGATTTGGGAGAGAATAAAGGGATTTAGTGTTTTTTTTTTTTTTTTAAAGCTAGCTTTATAATGTGGATGTAAAAAGCCACTTTAGACACCTCCTGGGACTTTGTATCACTTTTGTATCACTAAAGAAAACATTTTAGAATTTAAGGTTGGGATGGAAGTCATTACAGCCCAAGAAACTAACTCAACCCCCTTTTTGCAGTGGAGAAACTTACAGTATCATTAGTAGCAGCTCCAGATAATTTATTATCAAGTCTACATATTAACACAGGCAAATGCAAACAGATTCTGCATAGCAAATTGAGGTGGGTGTTACAGCATAGGAAGATGCTTATAATTTACTATCAGCTGATAAATGCTGCAGCTCATGACCTTTCACAAATACATTTTAATAAAGAGCTTTTAAAAACCATCTACTTCTGGGGTTATTTATTCATCTCTATACACAGGGGGACACAAATTCACAGCTGGACATAGATGAAGTTGTTCTGCATATATCTTTCCCTCCAAATTTGAATTTGGACCCATACAGAGAATCAAAAATCAGGCAGCAATTATTACTACGGGTGGTCTCCTGAGACTGGAAAGAGACATTTGCATTCGTTCCATCCAGCAAGGCTGTAAATATTCATCACCTTTAAAACAAACGGCACCTGAAACGCAAGGCCAGCATTCTGAACAACCAAGAAAAGAGACACAGACTTCCCAGACCCTTCACAGGCAGCAAAACCAGTCATGCACAGGAGAAATCCCTGCTGGGAAAGCCAAAGGAAATGCCTCTGAAAAGGGACAGCCTACGCTGCTGCTCTCCTCCGCTGCGGTGCCGCAGTCCTCGGCAGGGTAACAAGGCGGGCTCCATTAGGAATTAGGTTTATGTATCCAATGCTCGCTTTCTGCTGCTTCAAACAAACGAGAGGACTTATTTATGGTCATTTTTTGCTGTAATGGCTGCTTAGGAATAGCTCCTTCGGAATAATATTTAATCTTTATCGACTACACACTTGTAATTTGTTCAAGTTCCCCAAAATTGCTCACAAATGGGAACTTAAAGGAGATCTCATCTGCGAATGTAAATTGTTTTGCACACAGGGGAAAAGAAAAAATCCCCAGGGCTGAGGACAAACTTCTGCAGTCCAGAGATTTTCTACCAAAAACCACGGGAGATGAAGCTCTTCTATCCCCGCTGTTCACAAGGCAGCAGCACAAGTCATCCAGCCTTCCTGGCCTCCTCGCTGTACTAATCAGGAGAGCGCACATCTCTCCAGGAAAGACATGCCTCGCTGCTTTCCCTACAGCTGGCTCAGCCCCAGCTTAAATTCTGCCCAAAATGGAACTGTATTTTAAAAATTCGCCTTGCTAAGTCAAATAATCAAAGCCAAGGAGATGCAGCACTCGGGTTGCTTACACAATGGCATTTTCCCCACGCTGCTGCTGCCCTGAACTGTTCTTATTACGTGATCACACTTTTTCTCCATTAAGTACAAAGGAAGGCAATGCTAGGGAAATAAAGCCGAGCTCCAACACAGACACGAGGTGCCTGTAGGACCATGGCAGCATTTGCCATGGAAATTCGGTGGGGGAGGATTAAAATGAAGTCCCCGATGTCCCAAATCATGCTTCTGAAATGAGCTGGCTTTTGACATCTTTGAATTTAAATGGCTGCTTACGTCTCCAGATGGAAGATCGGGACACTGCCTTACAGCATCTCAGACTGCGTTATGTTTATAAACGGTCCTTTCCTCCACAAAAAAAAATCCAGTGAGAAAGCACGAGGAAACTCATAATTCTGCATAGAATGCTTTCAGTTTGCCCTCTAATTTTGTGAAATTAATGAAAGCCACAGGGAAAGCTAGCAAAAACTAAGCATTTAGAGCACATTTCCCTCTTTACTTACTAACACTAAATGATCTTCCCTCTGCTTTCTAGTTCCTCTTCCTAGAAACCCTTTTATGAACTATAGCATCTATGTATCTTCTTGTTCAAATATTCCTGAATGTAGTTCACCCTATATAGTTCTGTACCTTTAAAAATTCAGGAAAGTTTGCAAAAATCACCTTCCCCAAATTCAACTACATTCAAATACCTGATGTTTCCCTCAAGCATTTTACAAGCCTTGGCCATCGAAATGCCTGTCCTTTCTCACAAAATAAAAATAAATCCATGGCCTCAAGCGAAAAATGTCATTTTCCAACAGAAGCAGCCCACTGCTGCCTAATAAAACCACAAAAAAGACAGAGGCCTCAAAAGATAGGAAGAAAACAGGAGGACAGGAAGATACACCCTGGAGCACTGCCCAAAGATGCTTCCATTAGTAAAGCCACGTATTAAAAGTTACCCTGAGGACTGTGTTCTTACCAAGCCAAATTGGAGCATTTGGCCATAAATCCTCTAGGCCAAGTATCAAGGAGAATGAGTTCAGCATTATTTCTTAAAGGAGCAGGGAGAAGGGGTCAGCATACACTGTCCCTTTTACATGAAAAGTGCATATTATGGGGTCTGAAGCACAAACTAAAGCACATGCTGTCTGCTTTGTACCTGCCAGAAATCCTGGTGGAAGGGGAGAGGGTTAGAAAAGGGAAGAAAATGAGGGAACGCTTGGTTACACCAAAACCAACCAGAGTTAGAATAAAGACACAAGTATCACAGATTAGTATCTGGAAGAAACACTCGCTGGATACCTAGAAACCAGAATAAAAGAGCACATACAGCAACCAGAGCATTTTAGCAGGTTCTGCCAAATGAGCCCTGTGAAAACGAGCAACAGGATTAGGAGGACAAGACAACAGCACGTGTAGCTCCATCAAAACTGAAATATGCCACAAACATTTGGTGGAGGAGGTACGAAAGGATGAAGTGTGTTCTGTATGTGGAGGTAAAGCAACCCTGATGTTTGTGTGCCATGCATTTACCTATGTCAAATGCAACTAAGCATTTTCTTTGATATTAATTTTTACAAAAAACAAGAGAAGTTTAGTGCCCACACAGGTCCTGGTGAACCACACACAGTAAAAGGCAATGAGGAACAGAAAAGTTAACTCCAAACTGCCAGCCAAAGCAGCTGGGGGCCACGTTTGGCTGGGAGAAGAAAGCTAATGAGCAAAGAAACCCACAAACATGGGCAGTGGTGTCACTGACACTTTACATGGATTATAGAACAGGATAGATGAACTCCTCAAGGTACCTCCAAGCCATAAACCAGACAACAGCTGAAACTGGTTACACCAGGGACTCATTTCAAATGCTCTTACAAAAGACAAGGGCAGGACCTCACACAGTTGAATTTATACAACTCCTCAACTGTTTCATTGCATCTAAGATAAAGCACCGAGGATCTCGCTCAGTTAACACTGCATCCTTCTGAAGGGAAGTTTCAGAGGCACTTAAGCATCACAGAACTCAGAGCTCTGCCCCGGTATCTGGCTCCTGAATGAAAGCAGGACTTGGAGCTTGTCTCACTGCAAGCTTGGGTCTACAGCAGCTTACACCACTCCGCTGCGAGTCTCATGCCCCAGCCTCAGATCATACACAAAGCAAAGGATCCCAGAAATTCAAGCTTATCAGTGAAGGACCTTTTTTATTCTTTGTTTTCAAAATTAGCAGCAAGATCCTTCAATCCACCAGAAGAACATGTACTAAGGATGGTCCATTTTCCTCCAGTCTCTTCCGCAGGGATTCTTCCTGAGCACATCTTTCCAGGCTCCTGAGATGCTCTTTAAATCACCTGGCATGAAATCTTCCTCCTGCATTGACTCCCAGCAGCTCTACAAGGTTTACTTTCAGGGCAGCTCTTTAATGGACACACACCTCCAGTTACAGGGCCTTGGCAGATGAATGCAGTTTAAGCTAATCCTTGTACTGGCCCCTTATACAAGCCTGCCCACCTGGATGATGGATTGATTTGTGATCAGAGGTTCTTCACAGTGGAAGTGTTTCGGATGTTTTAGTGGTCCTTACCTGATTCTTCTCTCCTTACACTTCAAGCTCAATGAAGAACATCAAGGAAACCAACACAAACTCACGTAGTTTTGAACAAATTGCCAAGATAAAACAGAACACAAACTTACATCATAAGTTAGTAGCCAGAACATCTGGACATGCTTACAAATAAACCACCTTCCTTTTTGTGAAGCAATAAGGACTGAAATGGATGTCTGCAGGCTACAGGCAACCCCACCACCTCTGGTAGGGACTAACTTCTTGCTACCCAGAGAGGGAAAATTTCTTCAAGGATAAGGCACAGAAACTATCTGAAGTGTTCGCCCTTCCCTTCATTTTGTTATTGCTGTGCATTACTCTAAGGCACCCCAAAACATCTAGAGATGCAAATACAAATGCTGGCAGGAAATACTTAATTCATAAAGTTTAATTAGAGGGCAGTGAAAGCCTCTGTAATTACTTGCTGCAGCAATGGTAGCATGAGGGTAAGCTGTTGCTGGTAACTCGTGGGCTTTTGTTGGTATTAAGCAGTAGCAAGACATTTTCCTCCCAGGAGAACTGAAAGGGCAAGTCAAGTTTATTGAGCATTAAGCTAATAAGCCAGCTAGTTTTCTTCTATGCTGTGCATCCACCACATCCTCTTCCTGCCTCCACTCGCACCTTTAGATTGGGCTGCGCACATCCACTGATGCAGGAGGAAAATCTCCACGGCCCTCTCCAAGGTGCTCTTTCTTAAGCCCCGATGAAGATTACACAGTAGGGGCAACAGCACATGTGAAGTTAAACAGGACTTCCCTCCTACCAATGACACCTTTAAAGATGGTAAAACAAGGGACCAAAGGTAGTTCTCCTGCAGCACTGATGAGCACAGTGCGTTGCTGATGGGTTAAAAGCATTTGCTTTCCCACAGCCAAGCTGCAAGAGGAAGAAACGGGTTAAAACTGGAGCAGAAGAACAGTTACAGTCTGAACACCTTAACTTCACAGCATCCTAAGCTACAAGTTAGATTTTGTCTAGTCTCACATCAGCCTTTTCACTAAAACTCCATCACCAGCCTACAAGCCTATCGTGGGAAGGTACTTAGTGTTCACGCTTAATATGAACACTTAAACATTGACAAACTGATTTATTTTTCCCCCCACTGAATGAATAGTGATCAACGCCTCTTTTCCTCTTGTTCCCAGAAGCTTGCAAACAAGCACACAGACAAAAATGGAGCCAGGGACAGAGCTGCCTCCTTAAGTATTCAGCTGAGCAGCACGTCAAAGTATGAGTTCATGTAGGCAAACAGATCTGACCAAGGATTTTCGCTGGATGAATGTCTCTTGGGTTTTTGGTCTCAGAACGAGGGAAGGAAAAGCTTTTAGGTTCAGATTATAGAAGCATAGCTCCCATTAATATGGCAGTAACATTTATCTCCCTCTCCAGCCACTCTTTAAATCATCACTAAAAAGGAGCAGGAAGAGGGAAAAAAAGAGGTATTGTGTTCTCACCGTAGCATTCCATCACATGCACAGCAAGATGCTTCAGAAACCCCACACAATTACAATAGAGGCACATCACTCCAAAAATCCTTTGGCAAGACCAGTCCCAATCACTGCACAGCAGCCACTTAGTTTTGATTGTGATTTTAAGTAAATAAAACTTGTTCTGTGAAAAGAGCAGCTCATATCTGCATCCTAAGGGTGCGGCATTTAAATCTCAACCATTTGTGCTCAAAATTCACACCAATACTTTAAACTTTGTACTGTAAGTGAAATGCAACTGGCTGCACAGCTTAATTTAGAAAAAGATTCAGTAAAAAAGATTATTTACATGTAACCCTGGGTATAAACCTTTGCTTGGAACTAAAATTCTCTTTTCTACTCTTCAGCCAGTATCTAGCTTGCACATTGCCAGTACTTTTTAGTAGCACAGCTTGCTTGTCTGAATGCTCACATACTCTTTTCACCTTAAAAAGGAAATTTCCAGTGCACAAGTCTATTACTTTCTGAGTGCACGCCTGTACCACAGGTCCCATTACCTCTATGTGACATCTGTAAGGATGCTTAAGGGAACAACAGACCTCTCAGCCTTCTGCTTGAGCTCATCATCTCCACCAACGCACGGAATGAAAGTGCCAGAATTGCATCTTCACAAAGGCAGAGTCACAGCCGAGGAGAGTCATCTCCAGGTAGACGAGGCTTTGACTCCCGAGAGGAATAAGTAGGTGGAAACGGGCAAGAAGGAAGTGATGCAAAAGGATTTTATCCCTTGGGTGCCACTATGCAACTCAAACTTGGATGGGGAGGGTCAGTCTTGCAGCACCTCTGGTGGTGCTTGACTGAGTAAAGGCTGTTTGTTTTAAACTGAAACCTAAAGCAAGCAATAAAGTGAGAACAAAGTGCTATCAGATCAATCTACTGTCAGCTTCTTTCTTTACCAAGGGAGAGCCAAGGCCAACTTATTTTATGCTCTCCTCAAATCACTGTCTCACCTGGACATTACCAGTATCCTAATAGCCAGATTTAGTCAGTCCCAAGGCACCTTTAAGCAGACAGCCAAACAAGAAGCTCTATTTCTTCACTTTCACCAGAGCAAGCTGCTTCTAGGCTGTTCTTAGACCATGGAAAAACCAGGTCCCAGGAGAAGTCCGCTGCAGCACCCTAAGCCTGCTGCCTCACTTTCAGACTACCCAGATCAGAGCACGTAGACATCCAGGTGCAGCACTGACATCTGTAAGTTGTATAAAACTTAATTTCACTCCTCTGCAGGTCAGAGAGGAAGACTTAGTGCTTAAGGCTGCCAGTGCAAAGGGCTCCACCCTTCAGTCCACAGAGATGCCCACCGTGCTGAATGGCAACGGCCTGAAAGCACCGATGGGGATGCACAGCACCCCGACCACCGGCTGGGGGTTCTCAACACCCCTCTGCAGTACCTGTGTCCGTCACAACCGACTGCGTCGCAGTGCAAGTCCTCAGTGCTGAGGTGCAAAAGAACAAGAAGTTGAGTTCAGCAAACTCTTCGCCTTCGTCTTGTACCCAGTATGATAGGAACTGACTGGAGAGTGCTCAGGAACAGAAGAGCTATTAGCAGAAATAGTGTGGCTTTCAGCATTTCCTCCCTACAAACAAATCTTGTTTATGTAAAACCTAAGGGATGAACACGATAGCTTGACAAGATAAAACGATGAAAGTGAGCTGATGCAAAACAGACTGTCACAAACCAGAGAGAAACATTCCTTGCAAAATACCACATATGTGCTTTATTTTTTTGAATCATGAAAAACGGACATCATGGCTGCGGTGGTGGGGAAGAAAGCAAGTGTTCACAATCCAGTTTTATGCGTCAGAAACAACTGGCAAAATACTACCTTCCAATTGTGTTTTCAAGCAAAATCTTGCTTTGCTGCCTGGGTAACCGGAACACTCGTACACCACAGGTGACAGGGACCCCGGGTATTTGATCACCTTTCTTTACCTTTCCTTACTAAACAAAGGAGTACAGGAACTGCAGGCATTCAGCCCATACCGTGTTCACATAAATCTTTAAACACAAGTTTCTTTGTCGAAGCTTTCTGGAAATGCCTGACATGTCAGGTACATCACTTCAGCAAGGACGGGATCAGATGCAGACTTCTCTTCAGAAAAAAGTTTTACTTTCAGATGATGCAGATCAAATGAAAGCATTGCTAAAAGCTGAAGCACCAGTATGTGCCCACAGTGATATAATGGAAAATTAACTAACCTGCAGTTATCTGCATCAAGCCAATATGGGCTGGTAGTCCTGGGACCAGAGCCACCTCCCTACCAGTGGGATTTATGGTGTGGTGAAATGGGTTTCCAATTTGCATAATAACAGGTAGGATGCCACACACTCCACTGACGCAGGCAGACAAAACTACATCAGAGCATGCTCAGCATTTTACCAACATGTACCATGACAGCACAAACATCCAGAATAGTTCTGTGCTGCTGTAGAAAGGACCTAGGGTTCAAAAGGGGAATGAAGTAAGGGTATTTGATGGGGTGGAAATACATGCTTGGGACGCAGATAGAATCAAGCGTCTCCAGGAACCTGGAGACAAGTCTGGAAGGGAAAGGTCAAGTGAGTTTTCCCTGAAGACGCATAGCTCATGGGGCTCTCAGTCATAAAGAAGCAGCAAGGAAATGTGATTACAACATATAATTTCCTGGCGTACCAGTACTAAGAGGCAGCAGTATTTTGATTGTAAACATTGAATTAAGCTCCCTTTTAAACAAAACATTTCTCATTCACTGTCATTATATAAAAAGCACTGCAACGCTACTAAACAACAGAAAGCTCAGAAGACAATACTTTAACTTACAGCTACGTTAAGGTAATAAAGGACACTAGGTTAGAAAGGCTCCTGAATAATATACACTTAATAGTCTAACGTACTCACCTTCCCATCATAGCGTTTCACTATAAACTGATCCAGCCCCAGATCTGAAAGAGAAAAAAACTACTTTAAAAATAATGGTCTTAGAGCATAAAAGCAAGCATTTTGTGGGCTTTCTGGTTCAATAGGGATTAGAAAGTAAAAAACAGTCTGAATAACATCACTAGGAAGTACAAGAAATTTTTTAGTTCTTTGCACATTGTATTTTGATCACAGAATACATTCATAGCATCAGAGAAGAAAATCTTCATCTAGCAGGGACGAGAGCAGCACAGCTCACAGCATCTCTCTCTTGAGCCTGAAATAGCCACCCCAAACTGGAAGATTTCTGTTGTTATCAGGTAAAGATTTTGCCCATGATGCCCCAAGTAAATGCATGTTCATAAAACTTTTGCTTTTAGTAACACCTTCTGAATGGTTCACAAATGGAAAAACAGAATTGTTTCCATAACTGAGAAATCCTCAGATAAATCCAAACCTTGTTTATATTTTAGTATAAAATTGCTCATAAGTAGTCAGGTGAAGAGCTGTAACTGCATTCATGAGCGCTTTATTTTGGAGAAAAGCAGGGAGGGAGGTTTTTTATACCGGTAAATTCAATCTCATACCATCACAAAGTATTTTTCCCTACCCCTAACAAGGGAAAAAAAAGCATTTGCAAAGTTAAGGAGCAGAGCCCTCCATCTAATCAGCTATGCCCAGAAGGCTGTACATACACTGATGAATGTACATATCAGCAAGATTACAAAAATCAGGAAGATTAATTATTTGAGCTTTGCAATACAAATTCAGAAAGATGCATCCTGAGAGGAGATTAAGCAGAACTCAAATGGAGCAATTGCAGTAATTCAGGAGCACGAGGGCTAATTTTCAGTTCTCTGAAGAATAAAACCCCTCGGAGCAGCTACATCCCATGCATTTTCTGCCACTGTTTATGATAATTATCACATGCTCGTTTCAATTTAAATTAGAAAATAGATGGAAAAACTAAATAAAACCTCTTCCATCTCATTTGGAGGAGCAGCGAGCAGCCTGCTGCATCACCTGCTTGTGAAGAAGGATAATAAAACAATTCCCATCTATTGAAAAGGTTCATTATGGTTACAGTGCAGAAAATGGAGTAATTCATCACTCCGGGGTGACCTCCTCACCCTTTCTGAACCAAAGCAGCTAGAACTCCTCCGTCACCAATTTCAAAGGTCAAGACAGTTGTCAGAGGGCTTTCTGGATTCCTGAATATTCAAGGCAGAAAGCACCTCCTCAACGTTTTGCATGCCTGACAATAGAGAGAAAATTGCATATTCACATTCAGAGTTTAATTTTTTCTTCTGAAGAATTTTGTTCCTCCTCAAAGTTGTGTGCATAAATGCAGTAGGGTAAAAATTGTCACACTTAGAGGCAGGTTTTGTTTAATAAAATGTGCTTATTTTGCTAGAGACATTACCTGGCTGGAGCACACCCCTGACTGCTAAGCTGAGCTTAGCTTTGCATCATGCACTGTAATCAAGTTATTTCTCTGGCACACCTCACCTTCCCATGCCAGGAACTAGTGCCCCAAGACATATACCTGACAGGCCAACGTCATACACGTACTCATAGGAAGCTAAAAAGGGACACAGGTTAAAAACAGCAAAACAAAGCCGTGACTGGAGGGGCCTAAAGCACCACAAAGTTACAGCAATAGGTAACAGTGATGGAGTCAGCAAAAAACCCACACTGCTGAGGTCAGCAGTTCTGACTATGGGGTGATTTGCCTCTGGACTGGGGTTCAGCCCAGCACAGATGTTTGCTTCCATGCATTTCCTCAATTGCTATTGCATGACATGGGAAGCCAAAACATCTGGGTAACCAGATTAATCCTGCACAGGACACAGCACTGGACCTGGACACAGCTACAGCTTTTCTGTAACTCCGTCCTAACATTCAGGCTGCCCGGTCTGTCCCCAAGCTGAGGAGCTCAGAGTTCTTCCATATTTGTTGAAGAAACTGCTCACAACAGCATAGTTGTCAGAGAAATGTAGATATTGTTACCCAGATCATGTCAGACTCCACCACATCTGAAGAGAAGCAAATAACCTTGTTTTATGCATCTTTCCATGGGGAAAGATTTATATGAAGATGCAGCACAAAAACGTGTCACTTTTGCTGCCCTTTTTGATGTCATTATATCAGCAAGCACTGGAAGACAGCGTTACATACTGCAAGCACAAGAGTATTGGTTCACATCGCTGTTTTATGTTCATCCTGTCTCCCGGCTACGCACGGCATCCCTTCTCCGCGTTACCTAAGCTGCGCACTTAAACTCACCTATAAAAATCCCCGTGCAATAGCTCCCGACCAAGCTAATTCAAAAGCTGTGAAAGTTAAGCCACAAAGGCATGCGTATGATCAATGCATAGTTTTACTGCACACACTTTCCCAATACAGCTTTTTTATGGGCTTCACTACATATTTTTCCCGTAAGTCCTTAATCTTAAAAGTCAACAAAAGGAAACCAAAGGACTGTTGCCTGATGTCTGTGTTCTTTCTTTACATTGCATACAAAAACCAAAAGGCTTTTCCCTCAAAGACTTTTACAGAAGGAATTCAGCATACGCATAAGGCTGGAAAGCTAACTAAGAGCCAGCAAAGTGGAAATACTGCATGAAAGAAGACAATCAAATCTGAACAAGGAAAGGAAAGAACATTAGTTATTAAATTTCTGTTATTCAAAAGGCAGCATGCTAAGTTAAAACCACTGTAGGATTCAGTAAATGACACGCAGCCTGGGTTCGTAAAGCAAGTATCCCCTGGCTGGGCTATTACCAAGGAGCTGCAGGAACACAAGCTAATAGGCATGCTTAACAGTGGAAGAGCTTTTCCACCATTCCCTACGAAGCAGGGGCTGAAGTGCCGTTCTCCCAGAAACAGATTAAAGGATTTCTTCCAGGAGATGACGATGAAAGCCAGAAATTGTTTCAGGAGGGTACCTGCCAAGCACGCTGCTTCGTTAAACGCCCCTGCCTCTGAAAGGCAGCACAAGGTGCGCCGCGAACACTCCCAATTGCAGAGGGAGCCTCTGAAGCAGCTCAGCTCCAGGGCTCATCTCTGCGTGAAACAGCCCCTGCAGCAACCACGGAGAACACCGGGAGCACCCCATGCACGAGACAGGGAACGACCTTTTGTACGAAGCCTTCGGCACGTCATTCAGCCAAAGTAATGGACTTGAACTCCACAGAAGAAAAATGGAAGAAACTCCTTAGCATATTCTCTGAAAAACACAGTATCACTTGAACACAAGCCCAGAATGAACTGATTTCGCAGGCTTTCTGGGATTTCTCCTGCAAAGTCATCCCATGCCAAAATACAGACAGCTTTCCTCAGCTTGATCTCATTACAGCTCTTTCAACCTCCTGAAGGAAATAAACCCAGAGCTACGATCTATCCCAAAATGCACCCTTTATTTACATGGAACACCATGCAGTGCCTCACCTTTCACTGCATACCCAGATGATCGAAGCTCCTTTTGCTTACCCAGCCACAGGTTCTGCACCAGCCATTCGCCTTCAGCAGCATGAATGATTTGCAATGATTTCCAAATCCACCTGCCACAGCCAGCTTATTTGTGGTCTTCAAGTACCACTGTGTATTACTCCTACAAATTCTGACAGCACCTAAAATACAATCATGGGACGAAACGAAACAGCAGCGCTGCCACGGAGAAGCTAAAGAAGTAGCATCACCATTAAGTGCTGCTTCACATCAGATTGACACCACTCTGTCACCAATATTAAGAATATATGACTCCACTCTTATCCATGTGATGATAGTTTCACAGCACTAAAAATGTTTCAAAATAAATCAAAATAACTTGTACTCACTGCCTGCCACGCTGGGGAAAAGAGGCCGTTCAGCAGGAGAACCATTCTCTGTGCACTTGCTTCTTTCATTTGGAGGTGGAAGGGATGTTTTATGGAGAAGGAGATACAAAGGGAAAAAAGCAGAACGACCTGCTGCTACTCTTATTCAGCCCTAATAAAAACCTAAAGTCAAATGCTTGCTCTATTTCTATTGATTAACAAAAATGTACATTCCACAGGTCCATGCTTGATAAATATCTAAACTGCTACTAAGCTCTTCGTGTTACCCTGGAAAGAAAGCCATGGGCAGCAGTTTATAGACTGCAGTTCTAAAAATTATTTAACAAATGAGGTTCCAGAAGAACAATTAATATTATGCCAAGGAAACAGCTGAGATCAATTAGAATCCATAATGATTTCCTCTGGGATGCCAACGGTTTTCCACTGTGATGGAATAACCTTTTCAACTCCCTCCAGTCTTTATATCCTTGTCAGATTTTCCACATTGGTTGGGTAACATTTACTCGACTGCTTCACCTTTCCCACTGGTTATAACAACACGGACTCCTTCTTGCAAGTAGATGAGCAAAAGGGCCAGTTACGACTGAAGAGCCTGCTAACCACACGTGCAACACGCTACATTAGGGAAGAAGAAAATACTGGAGTTTTCCCAACCAAAGCTGTAACCCAGCTTCAAGTTTTGTATGTTTTCCCCTGAATTTAAAATGTAATCTGCAAGCCCTTACTTGCTTGTCCTTGGCTAGGTTTCTGGGGCACTACGGGGCTCAGAGATGATCCTTGCTTAAGGATGACATTTTTGCAGAATAAAGGACAAGCACACTGGTCTTGCAAAGGGCTGCTAGGAGCCACGTGCCCTGGCAGGAATCAAAACCCAGATTAACAACCACCACAGCCAAGTGTAAGTGATGTTTGGAGGGAAATAAGGGACATTTCTTGGCTTCCAAAGAGGGACAGCACAGACAGCCGAGTTCCCCAAACTACAGCCAGCTCCAGACACGCATTAAAGCCGCTACAATGAACACACACGTTCTTGGCATCACTGGCCAGTTTATACTGGAGCTACCAGATACTTCCACCCACTGGTGGAAGTCTTCAGTCCTTAGCCAGCCTCTGGACTAATCTGTTCACCCTCCTGCTCTGTGGAGACAGCCGCTGAGTTACCTCCTCACATTGGCATCCTTTGCCTGAACACTTCCCCCAGAACATCTGCCGGGGAGAACACAGACCTAAGTCTCCATCAGCAAACCAGAAGGCAAATTCAGCACCTCTAGTTTCCGTTTGGGTCTTAGACATCATGGTTGCAGAAATTCTGGGATTTGTACAAGCCTAGGGAGTCCCTCGCCTCACCACAAGATGGGGTGAACGCTTGTCACAGCTCTGCTTGGCTATATACTGACTGCTTGTTCTACAGAATGTCAGATCTGTCTGTTAGAAACCTACCTCCAACTAACAAATAACCACTCAGCATTGTGACAGTTCAGAAGCCACCTTGTACTCAGCTGTTCATTAAGTCCAGCTACGAAAAACAAACCATTTAAAAACCTGGAATTAAGCTATACAGTCCGAATAACGCCTTTCCCCATGCTCCGTGCAGAATTTCAGAGAATTTCTTCCAGTCAGGCCACTCCAGCTCCATCCTTCCTCATGCATCCAAACTGAGAAGCACGAGATTTTTGCTATGTGCAAGAAATTAGAAAATTTTTTAAGTCCAGCACCAAGCATTCCATAATGTGGCTCTACGTACTCCAAACAGTGATACTATGCCTGAAGAGCTGTTGCATGAAGCTGATTTTTTTTTTTGCATACATAACCTACATATTTTTCACAATGCTCTTGAACAGTGTGGCTTCTTTAATCAACTGCTTTGAAGAGATCAAGCCAGAAGACATCAGCTCTGTTCTTCACAGCTCCTCTCCTCCAACACCATCCCGCGCGCAGAGGTTGCAGGGGCACAGCTGCTGCTTTTGGCAGAGCTTTGACAGCATGTTCCTGGTTTCTTGCAGGCAAAAAGAGAGAAACATCCCAGGGCATTTCCAAGACTTCAGATTTTTGAACCACTGCGGAGTGTGGTGGATCCTGAAAGACATCTTTCATGCAGCAAGAGTTTGGGTTAACCAGGGATGTTAACAAGGATGGAAAAACAAAACTGGTTTGGGTACATCTCTTCGTTACAGTGCGCTGCTTTAAAACACAAAGCCTTTCTTTTTCTTTTAATCCTTATTACAAAGACCAAAAAACTGGTACTGGCTTAGCACATCACAGTTCCCTTTCAGTCCAGGACACCACAACACAAGATGCCCGCAGGAACCCTATCGATGCAGAAAGGAAACAAACTTGGAGAGTTTCAGACAGGGATAGAGGGGAGGGTACAGGGAAGGCAGACCGCTTGGTCAGGCCACCAGTGAGCAGCTCCAAGCCCTCAAACCCATGCAGGCTAACAGCTGCGTAAGGCTACAGAGAGCACACCAGCAATGACCTTCAGGTATCAGGCACGGGTTCTGGTTCCTGCAAAGTACCATGGCTATGTACACCTTTTCCAGCAAAAGCCCATGCTGTCTTCAAAAAACTGCAACATCTAAAATGGAGCTCAGCAAATCCTTGCCCTTTCCACCTGGGACTGCCCAAGGTGCGGCATTTTCAGTGGTTTTGGGGCTGAAGGAAGCAGGGATGCAACCATCCCCACTCACACAGCCTCAGAGCCAAGCCACCTCTCGGGTGCAAGAAGAGGTGGGAGGAAAAAAGACAGGACTGCAGGGAGCAGATATCACTGCCCACGCTTCTGTTGGCGCTTGGACTTCACAAACAGCACAAAAACCTCTTTTTTTAAAGCAGCATCCAAGTTGGATGCCATTCTTCTTCAGGCTATTCTGACAGACACTTCCAAGCTCAGCAGGAGTGTTACAGCTCAAGCACTGCTTGTCTGCTTGCTTGTGAGCAAACGGCAAGTCAAAGCTACAGCAGAAAGTTTTACTGAACTACTAAGAGAAAGCCATCTATATGAGCTAATGAATTAGCATTCGTTTTCCCCAAACTAACCAAAGTCTAAAATTAGGTTGACACTTAATTGACAATAATTCAAACTTTCCCCGTACGTAATCCGTGAAAGTTTGCCAGGTGTAAGACACCTCACCGTAAATTAGCAGTTTAAAAATAAGTACAACAGGTACTCAGACACCTTGTTATTCCACATGGCTTATATTCAACAGTATTTTCTCTCCATAAAATAGCATACACAGTGAAAAGTCACTCGCTGACATGACAACTGGCCCTTGAGCACATACAGCATCCCCTGCCATCCTCACGCCCCGGACTGCTTCTGGGGGTCCTTTAAAACTGAATAGATCAGGTAACGATGAATCCACGTTCAAGGTCTACTGTAGGACAGCTTTCAGACATCAGGCGGAGTCACGCACAGAAATTTTCAAGGAAGGAAAACATGTCTTTTCTTTTCCCAGAGAAAAATGAGCATACACACACCAATGCCATAAGGAACACAAAGCAAATGGAGACAACAGGAGGATTTTCACAGCCCAGCCTAGAGACACGCTGTGATGAGCACCACCATCCCTGCAATGCAAGCAGGACGTGTAGGGACAGGACCATGTTATTTCACTAGAAGGCGGTCACTTTGCAGCACAAACCTGCCAAGAAACACCACTCGCAGAAAAACTTGGGGTCAGTAGGACTGCAGAGAAATCAGTATTTCAGGTCAAGCATTAACCTATGATTACAGCTGGCCATGCCACCACCCGATGGAGGTTTCCAACGGGCGCTCTGGGACGAAGGCAGGATGCTCCAGCCCCAGCGGAGGGCACACCCGAGTCATGACTAAGGGAGAAAGCAGCCCCAGCACTTCCTTAATAACCTATGATCTGGATTTTCCTATGAGTCAAAAGTACAAAACGGATGTTAAGTACAAAAATAAATCAGCCAGCAGGTAGCAGTCTTTGTCTTAATGTAATTTCTAGTTTTAAAACTAGACCTATCTTCTTTTACTATCAGCTTTTAAAACATTTGGGAACAAGGCTATGGCTGGTTTGACTTTACTGTAGCACTAAATGTTTTATTCTTCTAGAGTTCATTATGTATTTAAAAATCACTTACCACGATTGGCACGATCTATAGCGCTTGTAAGGAACAAACAACCTAGAAGTAGCTTTGTCTGTAAGCAAATCCACGACAGTAATGGTCGTCAAGACAGATTTTCAAGCCAACAAGACATAACACTGCCTACACCCCTGCTTTGCCTGCTGATGGGCAGCCAAGGCCCAATTTCCATCCCATTCCACTTTCCAAGAGTACCTGCATGAATCATGAAGGTGATTTTCTTCCCTTATAGGCTGCTTTGTGGCACTGACTGGCAGCTTTTGCAGGCACTTAAAGGCTGTGACAGGCTCCGCAGGGCCATTTAAGCAGCTCACCTAGCCAGAATAATAGTTACGGGGGAAAGTTAGCTGCTTATAAGACTGAAATTATTCACCTTTGCTTGTCTCCAAAGTTGATATTGCTGAGCACTCTTCCACATTCTCTGAGCACACTTTGAAATGCACCAACTACACGTATTGCATAGTAGAAGAGAATCAAATGTCTTAAAATTAAGCCTAGATGGTTTCTATTTTTAAGCAGGCTGACAAAAATAACTTATATGGGAAGACTCACACTCAACCAGGTGCTACCACAAGTACTAATTCAAAGAGCTTTAGATGTATAAAATCATAATGCAATTTCAGCATCTATGAACATTATCTGCCATTTATTGCTCAAGCCACTTCAACACTGATGGCAAAACCACGTAATTAATATGAAGAACTATCGCCATTTTCAGGACTTGAAGACATGAATATCAGTTCACCAGCACGTTTTAAGACTAATGACAGGATTATTTTTTCCTTCCCTCCCGCACACACTCCACATTGTTGTTTTCTACACACAATCATACACAGTATTTATTTAGCAGCTGTCACAAGATATCAAAACAGTTTCATAGTTTGTATATAAACCCCATTCTCATAAAGTTAACATCTGGGGGTTGAGGTTCTTCATTAATGCCTGCAGAGAAGAGTTTTAATTTGACAAAAACCTGTTCCATTCTTTGAGATGCATTGTGGGAGACTAAGAAACCTGACTTCCCACACCTCACCCAAAATACAAGTCTCCCCTGAAACAGGAGAGATGTAAAACCCTCCCGCCACCCCACAAAACCCAACCTCTTACCAAGCGTTCAGGATGGCTTTTAGACTAGAAACAGCAGCTGCTCTCCAGCCTGTGGCCTCCCAGACCCCTGCAGGAACTGATGTGCTTCACTGCAAACAGCAGGGAACTGGAAGCAGGCAGAGATGTGGCCCACACTGGTCAGCAGCATCACAGCTCAGCCAGGCATGTGAGGCTGCCTGTACTCCTTTATTCCTGAAGCTTTTCTTGCCAAAGCATCCTCCTTTTGTAGGTTTAGGAACAGTTCTTAAAGTATTTCAATTGAAAGTAATCTTTCTCTGTTAAATATGCAAGAAAGTCATCTCATCTGCTCCTCAAGGGCTCATAGCAAGGAGATCTACTACGCTGCAATAGTACTTCAAGCAATGTGGAAGGGATTAGGCCCAAGAACTGTACCAAGACCAACCCTTACAAACCTGAATTATCACCATTATTTAGCAGCACCGCAAGACAAGCCATTACAAGCTTGCATGGACAGGCTGCAGGCTCTGCTGGAGATGAGCGTGGCTCACGCATGGCTGCATTAGTAGCCTTCTGCCTTCCTCATCTGTTCATCACATCTCCGTTGTCCCCTCGCACTTCATCGCGTTGGCATAAAGCATGGGTTGAGAACCCCTCTGTTATTGTGGCAGCACCCCAGGCACTAATCAGAGAGCAACCCCCCGTTTCTGTGCTGGACATGTCAATATACACAGACAGATGATAATCAGCAATGTAACTGATGGGAAGTTTAAAGATCAAGTAAGCAGAGACTGCAGAGTTTACTCCCCTTTGCTGTGTTAGTTTCTCCAATTACTACACACATACATCACTTACTTTCCGGTTGTTTTTCATTAGGTGTTATCGATCTCACGAAATCCTGCGGTGTCATAAAAACCTCAGATTCACCGTGCTCGTTTATCACTTTCAAAGTGGCGAAGTATCTGAAGATTTTGTCTGGCGTGGAGTAGGCTCTGATCCTGTTCTCATACTCCATCACCTGGGAATGAAATTTAACCAGCGTTAGATGTGCAGTTTCACCCCAGACACCTAAACTAACAGCCCCTGCAAGGGTTTTGCCATATTGCAACAAGGTTGGGTGCAGCAGCAACACACAATGCTGAAAGGGTCAAAAATCCCTCCGATCCTCAGCCTTTGGGAGCCAGTAATTCCAATTTTCCTGGTACCTCAGTGTCACAGGATTAAGAACAAACACCACGAGCCCTTACTAGTGGTAAGTTTTGTTTTTCCTCTGCCATTGTGAAGAGTCAAATGAAAAAAAACTGAAGACACTTTCAAATATCAGTCCTAAACATAAAAAAGCACTAACATCAAAATTTTAACGAAATTCACAATGTTGAAGGGTCTGGTTCATGACTAATACATGAATTAAAAGAAAAGTCATCAAGAGATGGGAAAGAACTTCCCTTTCAAGTTGAGGCTTGGAAAAAATTACTTGGAGCCACAGCTGGTTGCTCAGTCACCCAGCCTCTTTTGTCCTCTTTTCTATCACCTTGGAAAACTCTGCAAAAGCGTTCTTTAGGCAGTCTTCTCCATACTAATCCGCCATTTGCTAATTCTGCCAGCAGTGATTTTATACCTAGAACTATTTTCCCCAAAACATATGGCTAGAATTAATCAAAGAGAACAGAAAGCTTTTATAAACAAAATCACAACCTAAGGGGAAAAAAGGTACAAAGACCTACACTTCATTATGTATTAGAGCAGAAAACTTTCCTTATTAGTTTAGCTTGTTATTTGTGCGTTATTTTACACCATGTTTAATGGTCCATCTTGTACTTGAAGCCTTCAGTACTTCTGGCCAAGAGCCACAGAAAAAGAAAACACTCTATTAGAAGAGACCAGGCAAGATCAAGGGTACTGCCAAGGCATCTGTAAATAATTTACTTCTTTGGTGCTGTTTCAGCCTTGTCCCTTCACTTGAACACTTTCTCCACCCTGATGTTTATCAGAAGGAAAACACCCTCTCCAATCTTTCGTATTTCTAGGACGCAACGAGCCAAAGGCTCACGATCCCCCCCAGGAACACAGAGCCTTCCTCCGGACACGTCTTCCAGCTCGGCTTAGGGGCAGCCTGCGACTGGGGGACAAGTCACCCCGCAGAGGGTCCCACCTGGCACCAGCGGTGGTACTGGTACAGCTTTGACACGATCTCACGCATTCTCCCCTCCTCCTAGCATCACTACAGCTTTTTCATATTGATTATTATGAAAAAGCCCATCAGGAACACAGAAATACCCTTGCATCAGCCCACAGAACCAGCTCCCTCTTTCCTGCAGCCACCTGCCAGTTCACAGGACACTTCTGTCACCTGTCCCTTTTGTTCCTGGCCTTTGCACCTACAGCCTACAAACTTAATTTCATTTTTATTGCTTCAGTCCACAAGGTCCTCAAAGATATGGGTACTGAATAGAGATCAATTGTTTTATTGCTAAATTACAAGATAGCATCTACCAGCTAGACTACAGCTGCGCTTTCCCAGCTCTCTCCAAATGCTCTTTGCTCCAAATCCCCACCTGGCAGCCAGTACCTCGTTACACCAAAGGGATCTTTTGACTTGGGCATGCAGGCCCATATCTGACTCACCTGTAGCATGACCTGACCCCACAATGAGCAAGACCGCACCCAACACGCTCAGCCACGATGCAGGCAAGCGCTCCTACCTTACAGTAAGACAACTCAACTACAGAACCAAGACTTTGCTATGCTCTGCTTTGACTGGACACAGCAATTTTCCAGCACCCCATTCACATCCACGCCGCACCCTCGAGTCCGTCACGATCGTTCCTGGCAACAGAAGCAAAGTACCTATTTACTACGTGACCCCTTCCACCCCGTCTTCTATCCACACATACCACAAGAACAGCTTCTTCGGGTAGCTCCCAGCACCCACGAGGAGCGGTTTTGAACACGCAGCTCAGAGCGGGGTCACTTGGTTGCTCAAAAGCCACATACGGCTTCCAAAGCAGCGCGAGGCGGCTCACAGAAGCCTGATAACACAGGCTAAGGAAAGGCCTCGCGTCCCCACACGCGGATCTGCAGACCCAGAGGTTTGTCCCCAGGCAGTCCGGGGTTTCCCAAGGAATGTAAACGGAGCACAAAAGCAGCCGAGTGAACACCTCTGGAAAAATAGGACCCAGGAGTGCAGCAGGAGGAGAGCTGGCCTCATTTTGCATTAGGCCGGAGCAGCAGACAGCAAAGAAGGAAAGGAAGGAGTTCTAATGGCAATGGTTTTCTGATGTGCCACGTCTGGCAGAAGAGAGCGGAGCTGACCCACCACCCCCGGGTTAAAGCAGCCCCTGAACCCCTCCAGGCAGAAACAGGCGTTATCTGTTCAGCGATTTGACTTTCAGATCTGAAGGGCATGCAATCATGCAGTAGCACAGCTACTCAGAGTTTCATGGAAGCTACTGCTAGTTTTATTTACATTCTTTTCAGTTCCAGCAATTAGCCACTATAAACACAAAACCCCACAATTTTCAGGACAAATGCATTCCTGAAAAATAATACAGAACAAGCTTGAACAATTCAATCTGGACCAGAAAAGTCAAATCTAAAACACCTGCTTAGCATCTAACAGGCTGTTCTCATCACAAGTGAAATCACACAAACTTCCCAGAGAAATGAGCAAACACAGCAATACATCTTCCCTTTTGCCCACAGCTGAGCTCACAATTACCTCATTTTTGCTAACATGATCTTCCTAACTGGCAAGAACTAACAAATACACTCCAGCCTATCCCTCTGACTTCGCGACTGGGCTAAATGCAAAAATCCTAGCCCTGTCCCCCAAAAATCGCAGCCTCATGCAGTCAGGGCCCCCCAGAAATATGCTACCAGAAAGGAAAAGTCCCTTTTTGGGGTTTATTACTAGAGCATGTACTGGAGAAGAAAGCTGAGCAAGTTATCCCTTCTGCTCTACGACACCAAAGCTACTGCCGAGGCAGCGTTTATGCTCAGCCTCATGTTAAAAGGAAAAGAGTCGCATGCAGACATGTTAAAAGGAAAAAAATCCCATGCAGACCTGAAAATAAAGCTCTAAATTAACATCTCAGTTCTGTTCCAGAGCATCCCTGGGGCCTCCCTGACTGTACAGGAGAATGGGATCTCTGGCAGCCCGGCCTCACTGCACACCCTGGGCATACCGAGAGGGTAGGTTAATTAGCATTCATTTTCATGAGGTTGCCTGCTGTGATGAACACCAAAATGAAGTCTCAGCAGGACTAACGCTCCTGAGGCAGCGTACCTGCAGGACCCAGCAACCACTGTGCACATCTTGCTAAGGCAGTCCTGATGTTGCATGCAAATTCTTTTAGCAAATTAATCAATCAGCCCACTCACATCATATATTCCTGCTCGTTAGCCTTTGAACTATAAAAGCACTTAACCTTTTTTCCTGCCCTGTGCAGTCAGGACCTATGCAGTGCATGCACTGCGACACAACACGTGCCCTGGACTCATCCACGCACCGCCCCGGCACCAGCTCCTGCAGATACCCGCTGATTTATGTTTCAGCTTCCTCTCCACTGAATCACCGCCCAGAATAGCAATGTCATATCTAATTTATTATTTCACCACTGATCAACTTCATTAAAAGCAACATTTGGATAACAAACAAGCGCTAAAATTAAGCTTAATTGAAAGTGCTTCTCTCAGGGAAAACCCCACGCTATTTTTAATTACAGGAAGATCTGGAAAAAGGTTTTTACTGTATGATTTTTTTTTTTTAAAAAAAAAGATCTAGAAGAGTCAGGAATTCCCTAGGTGCTACACATGAATGACAGGGGAAGCAGTACGCCCTGATTTTGGGCTAGGAGCCAGGGCACACCTTCCTCTGCATCAGAGCCAGGAACAAACATACCTCCCGAGCTGACTCACTGGGGCAGCTGCTGATTAAACACCAGCCCACAACAGATCCGCTCTGCACCTGGGAGCCCACTGCTTACACCCTGCATTAAATGAAGCAAAAGCAAGACCAGCATTTGGTACAGAAAAGGCACATTTGGTCTTAAGGCCGGAGAGAAAAGAGCTTCTGTTTGAAAAATGATTGGGAGAACTGTTTTAATCTGTACTCTTCCCACTGAAGCCGCTGCTCCCAAGTCAAGCGCTGCGGACTGAAGGCAGCCAGGCTGCACACCGTTCCCAACATACCCCTCACCACCCTCCACGCCTGCCTCGTGTCTTATTTGGAAAGCAGGACCACGTTCCTCCCTGCCTAGTATGGGAAGGAAAGAGCTGGTCAGTGTAGGCACGTCTCCTGACAACCGGAATAAAAGTCCCTGCTTGCAAACAAATGTTCCCTGGCTTCCCCAGCCAAAGCAACCAGCCACATGAGACAAATCAATCATTATGTTCACTATATTAACAAGTGTTCTTTTGGAAAAATAAAAGCGTGCACGAAGGTGGATCATGTCTTTGCTCTTTGCAACCTGCCTCCATCCACTGACACTGAAAAAAATCTACTTTTCTTGAGTGGTACCAGCAAGAGTCCAACTTTTGCTGAAGCTGTCAGACCACCTGACACCCATTTGCCAAGGAAATTAGCAGAAGCTGAGAACCCATATTCCCCAGACAATTCTGAATATCTCAGTGTAGTAACTTGCAATGTAACCGCACCGAGGTGCCACCAGGATGTCACAACAGGGAAAGTTCGTAGCCCCAAACACCACATGGCAATTGCAATTGGTGCAATCTAGCTAAGAACAGGATATGATTCAGCAACTTCAAACAAAACAGTTATTTTTTTATGCAAAGCTGTTAAGCCACTCTCTGACAATCCACAATTTAACATATAATGAGATGCAGCCTCCAGGATATGGTCTTAAAAATAATCATCAGAAACAAATCATACAGAAAAGGAATTGTGAAGAGCACATACTCCCGTTCTCTCTGGCACTGCAGAGATATTAAATCAAGCACAGCCCAATAAAAGCAGCATCCAGACAGGTGTAAAAAATAAAATACTGTGGTCTGCCAACTCTCAGTTACAGGACTCTCCATCAGGCCAAATTGTACATCTTGTAATACTGGTGATTACAGATCGTACCAAACTAGTCGTTGGACACTTCTGAAGAACCCAAAGCTCTCGGGATTACCCAACAGTGAACGCAGGTCACAAGTTGACAACAACTCATTACTCAAGCTTTCCTCCTCTTGAAAACATGCCTGATATGAAAATTAAATAGGCATGTACTTCAACAACTGTATTTACATGGAATAATTATAAAGGAAAAATTGAAGTATCTATTTTATACATTCCTCCCTTCCACACTGATCCTCCTCTACTTCCTTCCTACACACACTGCCTGTTTGCCCATGAACACATACACACAACAGACTTGTAGGGAGATGAGCTGGATGCTCAACAGTTTTAAAGCTTTTGCACCGACTCCCTATTTTGCATTCACCATCCTAATTCTATCAGTAGAGCCATTTCTCAGACATTCAACCAGAGGTGGATAAAGGGGTGTCCCATTTCAGAGGATGTGTGTGCTGTATTTTCTAAAAAGGCAGGTTTTGACCCAAAGAAACTCAAGGTATCATGCCAAGAAAGAAGGTTCCTGAAATAGCAAAGTCCCTTAGAAAATAAAGACAAGCACAGACCAAAAGCCAGACTGAACATGCGCTGTACCAAAATGTGAATAAAATGTCGTGCACGCTCTCTCCCTTTTTCCGCTGCGGTGCAACAGCTGCAGGTATAACATAACCAAGTTCTGCACCTTACGGTCCCTGAAGCCAGAACGCTTCTTCTTCTTCCCTTCTGGCTGAGCCTCCTCGCTGCCCGACGCGACGGCCTTTCCACCTTCATCGCCACTGCTCTCCTCCTCCTCCTCGTGGTGCTTCACCTTCTCACTCGGCTCTGTCCTTGGATCGTGTTTCACAGAGGAAGAGTCTTCTGCATAGGCTCTGTAACAAGCAAAGAGAAAACACCATTTTAGGAAATTGAGAGGGGTGATGAAGCTACAAAAACCCTGCCAGGCCCTCCCTGAATGAAACACTTGTTCCTGTTCTGTGTGGACAACTGCAAAGCCAAAAAAAAAAAAAAAAAGGTCAATTTCCTTGGATTATTGTGCTCATTTC
>VXAA01004808.1:1149152-1176034 GCA_013399115.1 Anseranas semipalmata | reverse complement strand
CCACTAAAAACCAGCCTAATAACCACAGCAACTTTTCTCAGTCCGAGGAAGTTAGAGCAACTCACTGTACTATTCCCTCTCCCAAAAACTACACAGGCAAGACTGAGACTGGGAAGGGTACACAATACTTCCTCTAGCTTTAAATTCCACCCATTTCCCCCAAAAAGATCGATATCAAAGTGACAGAAAAGCGTTCTACCACCAGCACTGCAGGATTCAGGAAGAATAGGCTTTGCTTCTGCACATTTTTTTTTTAATCTCCAACAGGTGACAGGCTGTTTTATTTCCCTCTTCTATCAATGACTTATCTAAATTCCAACAAACTTGCAACAACAAAAACTGACCTCTTTCATCCCCAAGCTGGAAACGTAACTCGGCAGGCAGAGCAAAGGACCCCTTTTTGCTGTTCAGACAAAAATCTTCAGCAACCCTGTTCACAGAGACAACACTTGAAGTTGCTCTGAGCAACTTGCAGAACAACCAGCGAGCAGCGGGGGTGGTTGAATTAAAAGCAGGATCACCCCACAAGCCAAACAATGCCACAGCTTTCCTCTGTCTTGTAAGGCAGCTTATAACCAGACAGAGCTCAGACCACACCAACATCACCGAAATTATAATCTCTAAGGATATGTTAACACATCACAAACAAAGCTAGCTGTTTGACTGAATTATTTGGCTTTCTAAAGGGCTCAAACAGCTCAGGCAAGCATCCTAGCCTGCCTCTAACTTCAGCTAAGGCCCTTTGCTTTTGCATTCCTGGAACGATCACAGCACACGGGGCTCACACGCTGCTAGGTGCTGCTCAGCAGCCTTCCGATGAAGGCTGGTGCTTTGTGCTCCCTGCAACTATGAACGTGATTATTTACAACTGCGTGACTGCCTTTGGAGAAAAACAGAAGCTAAACAAGATTTTGGAAGTCCCTCAAGCTTTAAGCAAAAGGATGTGCACATTTCTTCCCACCAGCTTCCCGGAAAACACAGATGTGGTGTGCAAAATCGCAAGAAAAATCTGTGTAGGTCTCCCCAGCAATACACAGCCTGGCAGCAACCTCAGCACATCCTATTCCAAGAAGAAACAAGGGTAGGTGCTCCTTCAATTAATTTAAACACTACCAAGATAAACAACAACTTGCTCCCTGCCACCATCTGGTAATTCACTAACAGTTATACTACAGGATTAATTTCTAAGGGCTAAAAATCACATCCTTCCCCTGTAGTGATGGGAAATAAAACTTTCTAGAATAAACTACCAAAGAGTATGCTTAAGAACAGAGTGGATCATTACGAAAGCAAATGAACTTCTGTTACTATTGTGACAACTACTTCAGCAGAGTACCGAAAGGACTTGAACAACTGCCACCAAGTTCCCAGCGTTGCTCCAAACGCAATAACCCGCTGCAACACGGCTGAGCTAAAGCGGTTCAGAGATTCCTAGTCCACAGTGGGACAGAATACAACTGCATTGCGAGGGCTTGATTTAACAAAACACACAAATGCTTGGTGAAGAGCAGTACAGTTATCCTCTCACATACTGAACAACCTTCCTTTTTTCAGAGACAGGATCCAAACCTGCATCCTCTGTGAGCATCTTAAGGTAGGGAAATTAAGTCCCCAGCAGAGCCAGGCAGCTGATCTGTCGCTTGGAGCATGGAAGTCCACACTGGCGCTTCTCCTGAAGCCCTTCCTGGAAGTTTAATCAGCACTAGCACATCCTTGCAGAGCTGTGGGTTTGGCTGATACGCGGTTTGCTCGAGTTAGCTGCTGCCAGAGGCTCCAACAGCAGCGCTGACAAGGAAAGCCCTCCTGCAGGGGAGGCACCAGCCCCAAGGAGCTCCGAAAGGATCTCCTGGGAAAAGGTCCTGGGGACAGAAAAGCAGGAGAAAAGATTGCTCCTCTACACAGCCAAGCTACTCTATCGACACGCCGAGAATAGCTGTATCAGCAAAGATTTGCTCCTGCAGTGCTTGACTGACAGTTAGCAAACCAGGGAAGGGACAGATAAAACTTAAAAATCAAACATTTTCAGCAAATCCTACGTGTTCCTGCAATCCATCATGCTGTCACGCCAGTTGGCTACCGTGATCCAGACATAGGCTGTCTGAATACAGAAGGCTTTTCTCACCCCCTTTAGTTTACCTAGGTAATTAACTCTCCTCTACAGATGGACCACCTCCCTACCATACAAGCAAAGTGGGATAAGAGAATAAAAGCAGAATTTAGAGCCTGCTTCACAAGCAAGGCTTTAAACTGTATGTTATTCCTCACCTCCAGGCCACATCCCAAACTACTCACTGAATTAACTGCTGAAGGTTAATTAGTTCTCCACGTACAACCATGCATTTTACATCCTGCACAATCACCCTGTGTTTAAATTCCTGGCTTCCATCACCTGCAGCGTCCACATAAAGGAGTCTTTCAGTGCAGACGCCAGCACAGCAGCTCCAGAAGCACTCCCTGCTGCAGTGAGCGAAGCCTCTGCATCCCTTTTTGGGGTTTCCAGCAGCAACCCCGCTCCCGTTCCCTCCCCGAGGCTGGCAGCGGCGGCACGCCTGCTGCTACAGCTTCTGGGCGAAAGGGAGATGAAAATAGTAAAGACTCACTTCGCTGCCTGCCTAGACAAGCTGCCAGCCTCCCTCCACGAAGCGTGCCTGCCCTGGGTCCGAGCTGCCATGCTTCGAGCCTTCTGGTCTGCTCAGGGATTTTCCTCCCTGCTGAATTGAGTTGAAGGCAAAGAGTATTTCCCACCTACCTGGAACTCTCTTCTTTTAATCCTTGGAGAAAGCCAACAGTCAAGCCTAAGACCGCATTCGTCCTGGCCAAAGAAAACCACCGAGCTACCATAGCTGACTACTCGCTGCTAGCTTCTCGCTTCGCAATCATCCTTTGGGAAAGCCAAACACATGCAACCATAGGATACATAAACATGAAGGATCCTGGGACTCATACCAGGGATTGTCAAAATAGGCTGCAATTTTACCAATTAAAGAAATTACAATCCCTCACTTTAAAGTATTTTTCTTTGAGAGAAAGAGAAGCAGAACAGCGTGCTAAAACCACAAAGCTTTGTGCCAGAGATAACAGTGCTGTTATCCCAATCCTGAAGGCAGCAGAAAAGCACTTAGCTACCAGGTGCCATTTAGTCTCCGAAGGAAACACAGGGATTTAACAAGAGCTTGGGCATCTAAGCCCTTGCCATAAACAAGCAGCAGGAGAGGTGAATCCTGCCTGACAGATGCATCCTTCAGTAGACTGGAGCTGCAACACTCCTTGCACGTACACATCTCATCTGGAGACATCCAAGTGAGGTTTAAAGGCACTTAAAGCTTCAGGCTTTCGTTCTGAAATGCAAGTGAGCAAGCTGTGTCTGGTTTGGACACAAAATACAAAAATACACATCCTCCAAGGATGGGGAGACTAAGCAAGGAGCTCTGTCTCATCCTCAGCTCAACCATAATGAGTGATTAGTAGGATATTAACCTAAAACGATGAAGATCCACAGCCCAATTTTTCAGGACTTTGTCTCTCTCACAGGACTTTCACTACTTTGCATCCTTCCTTACCTCTCAGTACTTGACACTGATACGAGTTAGCACAGGATTTGTGGCCAGAACTGTAATGAAAATACACCAAAATTAAGACAGATTCCAGAGACTAACATGAAGAATTAGATTGAGAAGACAGCTCTGGATGCTAGCCATAGCCCGAAGTAGGTCCAAGAACATAAGGAAACGGCAGCATAGTCTGCGAGATGTGCACGTCCTTGCTTCCACCCCAGCCAGCAGTAGGAACATCCTGCAGAAAGCATGTTCAGCTACTAAAGGTGCATTTAAGGAAAAGCTGGACCAACTGGAGAAAACCCAACAGAGCAGGAATAGTGAAGGGTCTAGTTAGGAGTTCCTCACGCTGTGAGGAAAACTGACCTAAAGAGGCCAGCTTGCTGTAAGAAAGATGGAAAAGAGGAAGCTGAGATAACTGCAATATTCATAAAACAGCTGCTGCAGGACTTATCTTGGTCTGGTGAGGACAGGACAAGAAGCAATGTGCTCCAGGACATCATGAGGGAAGAGACTTGTACACGAGGGAAAGAGGGAGCAGCCTGTGTATACGTACATACACACACAAGCTGCTTGATGTAAGGACAGGGAAGCACCGGGATCAGCTGCTGGGGAGGATTTATTCCATCCCTGCTCTCTCCATCACCAGCAAATTGCTAAAAATAGGTGAGACAGCTGCCTGTCAGGACTCGGCCGGAGGCAGCCAGCCTTGCCTCGGCAGCAGACCAGCTGATTTCTCATGCTCCCTCCCACTCCCCTCTGCTGCAGCCCAGTTTAGGCACTGGCACCAGCACGTGGGCGCAGATGGACAGGCCAGAGCATGAGGACCTCTGCCCCAAGCCCCTTAAAGGGCACTGTTCTGAAGAAAGTGACCCTGAACTGTTTTAGGTCAGTCTTCTCATGCAGGATAACATGCAGCTCCCTCCAGAACTCTTCCTGCCAGTCTGCAGAGGAAAATAATGGCTTTGCAAAAGGTTGTCAAACCATAATGACATGCTGGAGGCATCCCACTGACGTTATCCTTGTAAACCGTACCTGCACCTTAAGTTCTTAAGCCACAAAACACTGCTCAGCAGGGGGATAGAGGAAGATGCCCCCAGGCCGCAGCTGACCGCCGTGACTCGGCTCCATCTACCACATAGAGAATCAAGCCCAGAGCCACAAACCTGCGTTCCTCACCTCCCAGGCATGCTGCTCACTTGAAGTTCTCTTAATCCAAGCTGTAGTTGAAAGGCTGGCAGGCTTGATAGCTTTTTCCCCAAGAACACAACAGTTGCTTTCAGTCACTGCTGCGACTCCCCTTGTGTTTGCTCCCAGGCATGCAGATGGTCCAACGAGGCAAGATAATTCTATAAAACTGCAAGGCTGGCAGAGACGGCAAGAAGCATGAGGTAGGATGACCACATGGACTCAGCAAGATCAGAGCTGGTATCCCATTCCCCATTCCTGGTCCTCCCAAAGACAGCAAGCTCATCACACTTCATGGCTGGCAGTCACCAGCCTTGGCTTTCAAGAAAAAAACAGCTTGGGTGGGAAAGTAAGGGAGGGAAAGCAGAGTCTCCAATTCCCCAAGCTTTTTCAGGTGCCCTCAGTAAACACAAAGCAGCACACTCAAGGCTTGTATAAACCTGGCTTTTTCAGGCTGAAAACTGAGCCAGATGAAAAGACAAGCAAGTCTGACTTAGAATGACAGCCACCAACTGCTGAAGATTGTTTTATTGGATATTTAAAGCTTATACCCAAGGGTGAAAAGGATGCCAAAACTACTAAAAGAGACAAGTGAAAAACTGCAACTTCAGTTCATAAAAAAAAAACAGACCCTGTAGAAATAGGGAAACAAAAGAAACAGGAAGGCTGGGAAGGGAATGTTAGATGTAGTCCACAAATTAAAAGCTAGATACTGTACAAAATTGATGAGGGACACAAACACCCAAGCAGGAAGCAATGACCAACAGAACAGTCTTTTTATTGTCAAAGAGCAACAAGGAACGCACAATAAATTGAGATTGTTTCCTGTGTTATTGGAAGTGGCAGAACTATATAAACAGAGTAAGCATTCACTTCGAATGATGAGGGTTTATATTCTGGATCTTCTCTGGAGATCAGAGACTCCCCTCCACTGAATCAGTAGCTGAAATTATACATTACACAGCAACACTACAGGTATGTATTTTCTACCTAGTACTAAAATCTTTTGCAAAAATAGGAAGCTTAATTAATTTAAGTTGGCTGACACCTTGTGCCTGACTGCTGTTGATATTCAGTAAGCTTTTGCTCTTTTCAAGTATTAATGACAGCAAGCTATCAGGGCAACAGGTGTAATGATAGGCCTGTTAGACTTTTTAATCAAAGGAGGGTAAAGAAGAATTTAGTGACAAGGGCTTATAGAAAATAAGTCTTATGCTAAATAAATGTCATTTCTGGATGAGATTACCAGTGTTGTTGATAATCACAATAACATTCGTGTAATAAATGCAAGTTCCCATATGGTATTCCTCTTGCTACTAGATGATACTGTGATTAATAAACCAGAGTGACACAAAAATCAACATGACACATCCAATCCATTACAAACTGGTTAATAACATGCATCAAAACACCAGCATTTGATTATCAACGAGTGGCTGAGTTTCTCCCAAGCTCTGACAAGGCAAAATTCCTGGCCCTACACCACCTTTTATTAACGACCTACAGGATAAAGTCATCAAGTCCCCTGTGATCCATCAGTAGAGATCCAGAGATCCAGTCTCACCTGCTCAGTAAGCTGAGCACAGGCAAGCACGCAATACTCATCAAGATGGCCAAAGAGCGAGAACATCCAGGAACAGAGGTATCTACAAGACAGGTTTCATCCACCCCACGCCTGCAAAAGCCACTTGGTGGCTTAGTGGATCCTCAGTTGAGCGGAACTCCCCGCAAATCATCACAGTTGCAAGGACAAATGCAAGCCTTGGACATGTAAGTACAGGAATCTCGCATTGTCTCACTATTAAGTATTGTTCCTGTTCAGCACCAGTGCAGCCCCACCTCAGACACTGATCAGCCTCCTCAGCATCTTGTCTTCCTTCTAAATCTTACCCAAAAGCCACAAATTAACTATTTAGCAGGGCACGTTTTTCCAGAGTCAGAGCTTACTCCTCATGGGCTATCAAAACGCAGATGAAGTAAATTCATCATAGCCTACACCCCTGCTGGAGGGACAGGCTGGGGAGTTCTAACCAAATAAATGGCTGGAAGTAGGCACTAGTATACACCGAGGCCAAGAATAACGCAGAGCATTTTTGACAGTGCAGACAATTAATTTCCCTAATGTTCAGATTCCCTGCCCTCAATGGTTTCTC
The DNA here is from genome assembly GCA_013399115.1 of Anseranas semipalmata. NCBI lineage: Eukaryota > Metazoa > Chordata > Aves > Anseriformes > Anseranatidae > Anseranas > Anseranas semipalmata. Next base: position 1,169,139 of record VXAA01004808.1, on the reverse strand, counting down.
AAAATCCAGATTGAGTGGGTTCCTTCCCCTGAAGCAGGAGAGCAGCAAGCTCCAGTCCAAGCAGAGCTATTAGACAAGGCAAGCAGTAACTCCGGGAAGCTGTCTGCATTACGTGTGTTCTCACCTTCAGCAACCACATAGCTCGTTTGCAAGGACGCACTATTCATTTAACAGACACATTATACACATCAAACAGCAACTCAGGAAGAACCGATGCGATATTTGACTTTCGGTATTTATTTACGCAGAGTTCCTTGACAGTATAGTTTCTCTGAAAACAGACAAATCAGGTTTGTATAATAATGTAAAACGTCAACACAAGTTTATTAATCCAAAGCACATTATTCCCCATCAAGCTTAATGAGCCTTTATTAATAATTAAGCATTGTGAAGAAATTTTAAGCAAGACTGACTGCAGCACCCAGTTATCTGGCTGTTAGACAACATGAATTCGCATCCACACCTGTGCAACAAGCCATTAACCAAGGATTAGCACAACATTCGTCACTGCAGCATCTGGTTCTGGCTCTGCTTGCAGGCACAGTCCTGCAAAGCAAGAAGCAATCGGTGAGCCTGCCCACGTGCACGGAGCAAAGCATGTGTTTCCACCCAACACCGCCTCTGTCTACCTGACCGTGCTACTCGATTCATCTTCATTTCCACTGAGGACATGAGAACATGAGAGCAAACACAGAGCTAAGATAAGTGGTGTTGCCTGAGGACTGCAATTATTTCCAATGGTCTAGAAATGAGGACAAACTCAAGCAAATCGGTGGGGGAGAAAGGGAAAAATGCTTCGAGCATCTGATCAATGATAGTTAACCTGCAAGATGGAGTTATTTAAATGCAGGGAAGAGCTTCTTGCTTTGTATACCTAAAGGAATGGGAAATCTTTAACTGACTTATTAGAAAAGAGAACGCTACAGGATCCTTGTTGGGGGAAGCGAGATCCCTTCAGGTTGCTTCATTCTCTTGGTCTTTAGCTGAAAGCAGACAGCAGGGGAAGATCAGATGAGGTCTGAGACTGGGCTAACAGCTTGCAGGCCACATAGTTATCACATCTGGAAGCCCAGATAAGGTTGCATCTGGCACCACTTTTTGCTCTCCAGCTTGTGACGCGTTCACAGTTGCGTACTGCAGATAATTCGTCCTCACGCTCTCCAGACCAAAGTCTCAGCAACTTCAACTGCAAGTTAACAAGGGAGCAACTCCCCACTATGGCTCATATCAACAACTAAAAACTGCTCTGCTGCAGCACAAATCTTAAAGAGTACTGAATAGCATTATTCCCTTCCTAGGCAGCACCTCTTGCAGCAGACGGGCTGTGTCACATTAAATGAAGCCTCCTCAACCTCACAAGCTTTTTGTTCTCTTTAGCTGGCCCCAAGAGCAGCAGCAACACATGATCCCATACGTGGTCTAGACACCAAATAAAGAGCATATCACTTTTACCAGCAAGTCTTAGCAACAACCAACTGCAGGTGAGCGGGTGTTTCCATTTATTCAGCCTAAAGGGGAGGCAGCAGGTGGGAACTTGGCCACCAGAGGGCACCCATATTGTTTAAAAAAAGATTAAAAAGTGCAATTTCAAGTGACATTAAAGACCCAGGGTTCAAACAATGCTGATCATGTTATGAGACAGAATTCAAAGTGTAGTCCTGTAGGAAAAGCTAAGTCTCAAGACATTTTGGGAAGCAGCTTCTGGCACTGCCAGCAGGCTTCTCTGCACAAAGCCCAGATCCCATTTGTTATGCAGTGTTTAAATAAGATATTGTAAACATGCACATGCACTGATCCAACCCCATGGCTGTACATGTAGGACAATACCTGTGCTTCAAGCTTCACAGTTCAGCTGAGGTCACTCCCCACGTAGTAGTTCAGATGTTTTCCTAATTGACTCCAGTTTTGACATTGGCTCATTCCCCAGCATCAGATTCTTTCCTTTCCCCTGATGCTCATGGGTAAAAATAATGTGAAGCCAAAAGCCACCAGAAAGGACACAGTGCTCTTTCAAGACACCACTCATAGATCAATGTGTCTTCAAGCCTTAGAGGAAAATCCTCAGCACAGCAGTCTCAAGGATAGTCCTTAAGTCTGTCACCTCTCACAATGAGAATTAAAAAATGGAGCACAGCTCAAAATATAAATAGCTAAAACAGGTAGTATCTATGTTTTTCATCTTCTCTCATCAGGTCGAGTAGTACCTGATACAGCTACAAAAAAGGTCTCTCCCCTCTCAACTACAATTTGTGGTATCCTTCGCTTTGCTAGAACAATAAAAGTCAGTTTCAGCCTGCATAAGGTATTTCCAGCAATTCTGCCATTAAAAATGTATTCTAAGCAAATTATTCTAAAGCCCCTACAACTCTGCTGGAAAAAAGCAATGTATTCTTAAACAGTTTGCTACGGGCAGATCTGAGCATTAAAATTAATTCCAGAAGCACTGAGAGAAAACCCACGCAAGGAAGACAAAGCTGTGAAGGTCAGCAAAGCAAAGGGGATGAAGAACAGGTATCCCCTACCGAGCATCTTCCAGGATAGTCACTGGAGAATTGATGCAGGATAACTCAAGAAGAAAAGGGTGGAGGAAAGGAGGAAAGAAGGGAGGAAGAAATGGTAAAGATGAAATGAATTCTCAAGCTATTGCAGCAGAAGTGGCAGCCAGCACCAAAACAGCTCAACTTGCCAACAAGGAGTAGAGCCTGAAAACCAAGAGCTTATAACAGAATGAGGATATACCTTCACAGCTGGGAGATGGGTATCTCACACCTGATTGCTTCAACTTATGCCCAGGAGGGGGCAAGAACCAGAACAGCATGGAATAAAACCAAGGGGATACATTAGACAAACACACGAAGGATCTCATTGCTAAAGTTCCAGGGCAACACAGGTGCCCTTAGCACTAATATATTTGGAGAAGGATAAGAAATAAAGCATAGCTAAATACTTCCAGTCAATCAGGAACAGCACTGGTAACTCTGCTTGCAGAAATCCTTCTGCATCCCCAAAAGGTACCTTTGCTCATTCATGTCATTCAGTACTGGGTTGGACTGTAGCAACAAGCTTCAGCACTGAAATCCCAATTTAAGCACCTGCAGATGCCCACAGATTCAGTCAGCATGGTTCATGACACGAGGATCTGCAGCCACTCAATAATACACCAACTTGGTATTTGGAACTACAAATAGAGAATACAAGTTTTAAAGGAGTATCAGTGGTGTTTTCCTATAAACATCCAGCTTGCTGCAAACTGTAAGGTTCAGTAGTTCCCATACATTAATGCCTTCTTCAGATTAGCCAATGACTGCACCAAGATTTATTTCAATTAATTAATTCAGTTCATTATAATAATGCCCAGCTACTTAATTGCTTCTGTTGCCAACAGGAAATCCTTTGGGTGTAAGTTATTGCTTAGAAAGGGTAAACTTCATTAGTCTTCTAAGCTTAGTTATTTGCATTGCCAAAGTGTACTTTGCCACCGCAGAACCGAGCAGCACTAGCTACTCGCATCCTACGTGATTTAGATGAGATGCACAGCACCAAGAGCAGGCAGCAGGAGCTCCTGAAGGACAGCAAAGGCAGCAAGCCCAGCACCTGCAGCGGGCAGCTACGCAGACACAGGTCCAACATGAGGATCCCACCAACCTGCCCTCAGTCTCAGGAAGACACAACATGAGTCTTCCCCATCTTGTGTCACACAGCTGCTAGGGTTTATGTGTCTCTTTTCCATCATCCACTTCTACCCTCATCTAGGCTTGCTTATCCCATTTGCTCCTGATGATGCTCAAAGCATATCCTGCAGAATTAATCTGATGCATGTTGGTTTCAGGCTGCACATGAGATTTGTAAGAACCACCTAAGAAGTCCTGTCTGTCTTCATGCTGCTAAGCAGCAAGGGCAAGTTCAGATATAGGCACCACCATGTTAATCCCTTTTTTTGCAATGTTCCTCACCATCAGAAGGACAAGAACTATGTTTTTTAAAAAAACACACAACTTTTGGCTTCAAGTACTGATCAAAGATGCGTTGCTGCTTTCCCCAGGTCAGTAGAGAAGTGTTAGGGCATTTACACACTGCTCCACGCTGAGGAGCAAAAAGAACCCAAGTCAAATAGCCTTTTCCCATATTACTGCTCTTCCTCTAATGTCGCATTATCTCCTAATTACCTAGTCCAAGAAGCATAAGATTCTCAACTGCTTCTTGATTTAGCCTATATATCTAATGCTTTAGCATTAAAGAAATTAAGCAAAGCAAAAAGAGGGAGGCATCCCACAAAAGTGTCATCTTAAAAGAAAGCTCCACTGATAGCCTGCAGAAGAACATCACTTACTCAAAGGGCAATGAAGCATCTCAGCTCCCTTAACAGACCACCTACGGTTAAGCAGAATATTAGCAAGCACACATTCCTCCTTAGTGTCACTTACCATCAAAGGGACGTTACTTCTTTGTGATGCTAAGAGAGCTACACTTAGGAAAGCTGGACCCCTCAGGAGACTGTGCTGCACTGCAAGGTTTCATAACCAAAGCACAGCTGCTTAACTGTAGGAAAACAAACATCACATCTCTGTCTGGCAGCCTGCACCAACAGAACTGGTTACACAGAGAACCTCCCTAACCTGGCTCCCATTTAAATACTGATTCAGCATTTAATAAATCAAAATAACTCATTAAACATAAATATGGGCACTCAGATGCACGTGTTTTTCACTGTAGTATATAAATAGCATTTTCAGTGACATTTTGCTTATTTAATCCCTGTGCCCCAGCTAGACGTATTTTGTATTTACCTTTTATAACTTAGTCATTATACTTACCACTACTTACTGCAGTAACCCAGGATATGATTACAGAATGTTTTGTATTCACCTGTGCTTATTCTTAAACTCTACTAATCACCCAATTTATGTATTGTGAAAAATTGGAGCTTCTCATCTCTCATTTATTTAAACAGTGTTAAAATGCTTATCTGAAAGGTTATTGAAAAGTCCTACAGGTGTCAATACGAAGTATTTTCTATACCAAGCATCAGTTTTGTCCCTCCTTATTTAACAGCTGTATGCCAAGTAATTAAATGAATACCATAAGCCTGGACATATTTCTGTTTTACAACTACAGGCATTGTGGATTTACTTAACAGCTCATAAAGGAAAGGAAATCTTCAAAGTCTGTACAATTCTGTTTCATGTTTTATAGATTTATAAAAAAACAAACAAGAGTGAAGAAAGGAAAAGTCCCTCTCTGCAGATTGATCAGGACTCAGGAGATCACAGACCACACCACTCCAGAGATGCTGCCTGGTTGCTTTATCCAACTTCTATTAGCGCTCTCAGCTGAGCTAGGTCACACCTGGTCACAGATCCCAGGGGCCTCAGGAACAGCCAAGTACTCCAGGAGCTAAAACCACTCCTGCAGATTACCCCGAGCCAGCACTCAGCATGCCATGAGCAGCTCTGTTGCAGGAAGCACCATCCTCCTGATAAAAGGCAACAACCTGGCTGTTTTTAAAAGCAGGGCAAATCTGCTGCAGGATGGAGACACTAACTGCATGTCTTTGGGAGAGCTTTATGTAGGACATTACATCCTACCTGCTTGACAATCATGCAGAGGATGTTTTAAGCAGAAAACCAGCTCATTTCCCTGCCTGAAAAGGGCATTATCTTGGCCATCACCAGAGGCATTCAGCCTCCTCCGTGTTGCAAGGCTGCGCATCCAGGTCCTGCAGATAAAGATGCGCTGTGTAACTGCAGATTATTAGTAACATGTAGCATAAGATGACACTGCTGCATCGCGGTGTTCTTCCTCGACCTGAGCAACTCCTTTTAAAAGGCAACAGCAAGGTTTGATAACTCTAGGAATAGACAGAACAATTAACCTTCCCTCCCATTATATTAAAACTAGAGCTGCCTAGCCAAACATGCTAGCAGAGAGCCAGCAACAAACCACATAATATTGGAATAAAAATAAGGCGGGTTTTCAGCAGTGACTCCACTTGCAGACTAATTGCAGCCAAGAGCTCAAGTGGCATGGCTGGTGCCACACTGCTTTCATGTTTCAGGACAAGTGAAGGGAGTCCTTGATTTATTTCAGATGTGGCATGGGGCCAGGGTTCAGTGAGGGTCATCGCAAGCAGGCACAGATATCACTGTTCTCCTTGCAGTTATGAGATCAAGCTTTGAGCTTCAGGAGTAGGTATGCTCAGCCTCTAGCCCTTTAAAAAGCAGGAGTCTTGCTTGCAGCTACCTTACCACTGAAAGATGGACCATCCCCTTCTGCTCCTGTGTTTTACATGTCAAGCAGCCCGCAGACTACGAAGAAAACCAGCATAGCATCCCCTGGCCAAGCACACTGTCCTTAGCAGCCCTCCCAGAAGCTGAAAGCACATTTTCACACATTTTCAGCTTGGTTGAGTCAACTGATTTGTTTGCACAGCACCACAGAGCCATGCAGCATCACCACGCAGGAAGAAGCCCAGCAGCAGACCCCACCAAGGGCAAACAGCCTGTGTGGAGGATGGCTGCAAGGAAAACTCTTCAGCCCTGAGCTTTTGTGCATCTCTGACTGCTTAGAACAGGAAGAAGCTCCAGGGAGGGTCACCAGCAGCATATCCTGCTCCTTCCACACAGCAGACACAGGACAAGCAATAACACTTTACAAAGTCTCCCGCAGATCTTAAACCCATCTGCAGGTACTTACCGCAGGACCTAGAGCTGCAGGAGGTCCTAGGCAAGAAATAAAAACCCTTACCTCTGCCAAAGGAGCCTGGCACTCGCTGTCACTGCAGTCGTCCCTACGAAAGCTGCCACCACGAGCCTACGCCTGGTCCTGGGGTGATGTGCTGTCCCGTGGTAGCGCCGCGAAACAGCAGACAGTCCTGCTGCGATGGGCAGAAGTCGAAGACGAAACATCCTGTCGAGCAAGAAGAATATATTACTAATGGAGCAGTTTCCAGTGGCTGACTCTCACACTGACCCTCAGCATGGAAGGATGCTAGAGTCCAACCAGCAGTTTGTCTGTTTTCCTAAAACGGGAGAGGTTGCACAAAATAACTGTCACAGCTGGTCATTAGCTGTTCTGAAATAATAATCCCATCTAATAAACAGCAAATTACAAGTATACATCTTGGCACACACCTAGCTAACACACCTTGCTGTCACATCCTACTTAGCTGCTCTTACAGCATTTTTTCAATTCCTCTTCAACCTTTCCCCATCAGATTTCATTACGAGGAAATACTTGTACACTCCTGTTCAACTGCCAGGGCACAGAAGATCCAAGCAGGTCTTAAAAGCAACTACAGCAAATAATAGCCATTTGGCCAGAGGGAGAGAGGTGGGTTTTAGGAGGCAAGTTAAACCAAATAACAAGCAAACCAACCCAGTAAGAAAAGCCTCTTTCATTTGAAGCTTCCCTAAGAAAACCCTACTGTTCTTAAACCAGTTTTTTTTAGCTAGCCTGGAGCGAAACATTTATATTCAACTTTAAGTAGCAGGCAACTTTCAAAATGTCAAAGCTCATAAAATACAATCCGCACCCCGTTACACACACAACAGTACAGAGACAAATGAGAAAGCAGAGCTACAAATCTAAACATTATTACAATGGAGAAATTTGAACTGCAAAAATGTCACCCAATAACACACACAAGCTATAGGAGTCAAAGCAATTTTTGCTAGCTCACAGAATTAAAGGCTAAGGGCAAATGTTCACTTTAAAAAGGAAAGCTGATGCTTTTTTTTAAGGGAAAAAAGGTTTTACTTCTAACAGATGCAAATTCAGTCTTCTGATCACAGGGGTCAACACATGCATGACAAAGCATGGAGAAACAATTTAAAAAAAGTTGGAAGCAGAATGTTAAAAGAATTCCCAAGGCCAGCAAAAACATTGGAAATGGAAAGCAGCGGCCTGATTTTTTTCCCCCTTTGATACCCATTCTTGCTGTTCTGCTCATATACTGCCAGACGGTGAATAAATAACCACAGAAGTCAAAAACAAAGTTACAACTAGTGGTTTCTATTTGCTTTTGCAAGACAAGATGCCACCACGCAGTTTTACTAAGCCATTAACTTTCAACAATGAGAGTCTTGGGACCGTTTTGCACAAGCACATCTTATGTGCGTGGTATATTAGCCCATTGAAGCTACAAAGAGCAGAACATATTACTGCATGTTTCCTCCAATTAAAGCAACATGCAGCTCAGGATGTCAAAACATGAACTGGTGATGTGAACATCAGCTACAGCAGCTGAACAGCACCGATTTTATATTTGTCTGTGTACCTATAATAACTAAGCTTGCAGTCAGCATTACCATTTTGTTTATTCCTTTAAAAACAGGCTTAAAATTAAAGTTTTAATGGAATTCAGCAAGCCTACAGTGCTTATTTTCCAATCCTCTGCAGCATGGAACAACAGAAGATTTTGTTATGAAAAACAACTCTTATTTCATATTATTTCCATCCTACACAAACCTGATGTTCCCGTTTCTTCTCCAGGGACGAATTTGTTGCATATGCAGAGAAAAATCTGCAAGTGTTATTTTCACAGAGAAGCTAATGTTGCCCTTGCTTGAGCTTCCCTTCCTAATTACAGCTCTATGTGCATAAGACGTAATGGATAAGGGAAGCGTCGCCAGCATCATTTAATCAGTCAAAACGAAAAATCAAGCCCCACAGTGCTAACTCTCGAGCTTTAAAAGATTTTACAACATTTCAGATTGTTGGCTTTTGTACTGCATAAATGTACTGTGAGCCCTAGGAGACACCAATTACCAGCTTTGTCCAAGTTATCTCCACTCGTGATGGTGCTGGGATATTCACCCAGACAGGGCCCACTTGGTAGCAGCCGCCTGGGAGTTAAAGCAGGCGGTCCCCATAGCTCAAAAATAAAGAATATGCTTATCTCAGAACAAAAAAGAACTCTGGAGGCTGAATTTTCATGCTTTCCATCACTTTTAAAGAGATTAAAAAGAAGCATCTTGCCCTAACTGCAGCAACTGAAAGCTTAACACCACCATCTCCAGTCGGATAAGGACCAAAACTGGGATAAAGAATAAAATTCCCAAGAACTGATGTGGTTATAGCTCACTGTAAGAAAGTCTCAATTTTTGCATGGTTTAATACAATAAATGATTTTCTTGTACAGATACAAAGTAGCTCAGAGAAAAGCCTTAACCTGAAAGCATTCTTGCTTAATGTGGATGTTTTACTCTCCATAAACAACAATCCTCTCTGGCAACGTGTTTTGCAATGAAATTCAGACAGGCTCTCTGCTCTCCCCCTCATTGCATGCCTAGAGCATCAGGAGCCCAGCCCTGCATGTTTCACTGCACGTAAGATCTCATCTCCTCTGTAATTCTTCATATGCCAAAAGGAACAAAAAGACTTGCTCCTGCTTTTCCAGTGCCCCAGCTAGCTGATGGTTTCAGGGCTGAAAGCCCAGCCTGGGGAAGAGGGACTTCTTTGCACTTGGGTGCTCCACAGAACTGAACGGAGTCCTTTTTGACAACCCAAAGCAGCCGCTGTTTCCAAAATAGAACACTTGAAACAACTTTTTGATGTCGAAGCTGGCCTCAGTGGCACAAGCATGTGAGAGGAAGAACAGTAACCGATAAGCTGCTGGGTGTTTAATTTTTAATCAGAGAAGGGTTCGCAGGCACTTTTTATTTGAACAATTTTACTAGGACATGGTAAGCTTGCGCATTAGTGCAGAATGTCAACTGTAAATTTAAATGAAAAATATTTACGTAGTAAGATCTTAAAGATTTGCATTTACAAGGCATTGCTTAGGCAAAAAGTCTTCTGCAAGAATTTCCAGAGAGTTTATTAGAGAGTTTAAGCCCAAGCAGGACATGGTCAGAGGGCACCGAGACAGCCCAACACGCAGCAGCCGCCCTAGGAAAGCTCCTCACCCATTTCCATCTCAGACACTGCCAGTTTCACCCCATGAACAGGGCCAGTGCATTTCCCAGTGCAAACACAGGACAGTGAAGCACACTGCTGCTCATGGCTCAGATGCATTCCTCCATATCAAGTACTTACAGCCACGACACATGCAAGGTAACAATCCTGCATGGGTCATGAGTATTATTAGCCCCCAAATTAAGTATTAACCCCGACAGACCCCACTGCAAAACCCACATGGAGCACTCAGGAGTACAAGCTCCTGTGCACATTTCATGCCTATCAATGACCATTACTTCTGTAACCTGCACAGCATGAAATCAGACTGAACACAAGTTATTTTGACTTCTCCTCGCACCAGTTCTCCGTACTTTCCATGTAAATCCAGTACCACTGAGAGATCTGTACAAGTGTAATTCAGAGAAAGTCTGCCCAGAGGTGAACTCGAGCTACAGAGGAGTCTGGATCCATTTCTTCCCCCATCCCCAAGAGAGACCCAACTGCTCCTGCTTTTTTCCTTCCTGTAGCTCCCAATTTTCAGCCTACCTCGTGCTATTTTCATCAGATGGATTACTCACATTACTGAAGTTATTAGCTTGCTGAGACTCATAAATCAGTTTTGAGAATGAAGATGAAATCTAACAGCAAAAGTAATTTCTTCTCAGGCACGAGGCTGGGGTAACACTTGATCACATCCATTTCACCAGAGAGGGGAACTACATTTGCTCCAGAGCAGAATTCAGGCTGATTGATAGTCTGCAGAGCACCAGTTCCTCACACAGCCAGACCTTTAACAGAAACCTAGACCACAGCTTGGCAATTTCTTTCTGTCATTTTAGCAATGGTCCACTCTTCCTAAACACCTCAGCCCCAAAGATGAACTAGTCAAAAAAATAAATAAATCAGATGATCTGAGCTCAAAGATTTCCCTTTATCCTATCTTTTATCCCTGTACTCTTTCCTGTCAAACTCTGGAGCAGCTTGCACCCTGCTGGCAAGGAGCTCACACGTGCCACGGTGGGAAAGGCACAGGACAAGGGCTTCCTGGCTACATTTTGCTGCTTGTGGAGGTCAAAACCTGCACCAGCCAAACTCCTCCAGCTTCAGCACAGCTTGGTACCCTTAAACTGGTAACGATTCATGCAGAAAACCCTTTGTGTTGATTAGGAACCTCTCGGGAGCATGCTATGTACTGTACCACCCCAAAACAAAGGAGCCAGCTTTCTGGTCTAGTTTTTGGAGGCAGAGACATGTTTCCAGAAACTGGATTCTTCCAGCAAACAGCCTGAGAAATCATCAAGAGACAAACACAGGGGGGTTTCCTCCTCTAGATTTCTCTTGAGATGAAACAAGCATCTGCTATTGAAGTCATACCAGTGTATTTCAGAACATTTAACATTTCAGCCTAACGTTGCACTGGAACACATTTGGGTATTCAGCAATCACCCTGCCATTAACGTGGCTTATTTAGCATACCAATTTACCCAGATGATATCCATTAATATTCCATTATTTATGGCATCCTCATCTCATGAGTTGCTTTTATTCTGTCAAATGGATCCATTTAGCGTTATAAGATACTCGAAGCAAAAAATAAGACAGCAAAAACACAGCTAGTTGGAATCAAACCTGTTCAGCTACCACTTGTATGCATAGGGATTCTCCCCCCTCAATTTAATGCATACATCCACACTATTAGCAGTATTTGAATTACGTGAAATGTAGGTTTGTTATTATCAGTTGCTCTAATCCCCCCCTGTACCATTTCTATAAGCTCCCTACACTCCCACCTGGGCTTGTATTGCTTGAAAAACAAATATTTTGCTAGAAACTACAGATCATACTGAGATAAGCAGTTCCACTCAGAATAACCCCTTTTCCCTCGGGCTGCACAAGTCACCCATGTCAGTTTTTAACCAAATCTGCTCCCACAGGAGCTTTGCCTTAGCAAACACTGACCAGAGACAAGTAACGAACCCCAGCCATACAAAGTGTAGATTAAAACCGACAAAACTGAAAATAATTCCACTGATTTTCAGTGCTGTGTAGAGAATACAACATATATAAGCTCACATATATAAACTATATGCTTTACACTGGCACTGAAAATAGCACCTTCAGCAGGGATAAAATATGTGCTTGCTGTGTGAGACAGCCAGTCTCCAGCAAGGCACACTAGCTTTTTAAGGGCCAACTACAAACTTCCACAGAAATGAATGCAACTACTACTTTTCCCTGGTTCAAGTCTTCCTTTTCTTCTCCCCCACCCAAATGCAGCCCATTTCTTGGGCTTTCTACATAGAAACCACTACCATAATCCCCAAAAATGCCAACCTCCTCTGAAGCATTTCTACAGAAGCTAGTAGGTAACTAGCGGAGCTGTAAAAACAAAACAAAAACCCAAAAACTTACCTTGTCCCTTATTAAAGATAATGACCCTGCTTATTGAGCTGCTTCTACCTTCATCAGCCCACAGTGAAATCTTTTTTCAAATAACTCTTCTCAAATAATCAGGCCATCTCCGCAAATACCTGACCAGCCACAGAAGCAGGCACAGAGCAGAGGCATTTTCACTGGAGGAAAAAAATTACACTGATTTGGAGGAGCAAGGGTTTGTCAGAGAGCTGTTGGTACATGGGCAGGAAACAACATCTGTGCCTTTCTCTGCAGAAAGCCACAGCCAGCAGGAAAACATCTGCTTAACGACCCCAGTGATTTAACTCGCCTTGCAGGGTTTGTGCTGATGGGATGTGATCTAGCAATTCGAACCAAGCAAGCAGATGTTTGGGACAGGGAGAAAGTGAACTCTGTGTAGACACACTTGAACAGAGTAAATGCAGTCACCTTGGGCACCCCACTGGGAGGAAAAAAAAAACAGCTATCTGGGCTATAAGGAAGCCTCAGAAGCACTGCAAAGGACCCATTTTTAAAGAACCCATTATGAAATGATAGCAGAAAGGGCTTTAGTTTTTTTTTGCACTTGTTGCCCCTTTTTCCTGAGAATTCTTAACTTTCACACCAAATGGAAAGATCCTCCCTGAAGCTTCTGCTGCTGCCAGCCACCTACCTGTACACCACAAGAACAAATCCCAGAGCAGTCGAAGGAGATTTAAGAGGTGTTCACAGCTTACTTGGCTCTAAGAAAAGTGATTTCAACTCTGAACAAATAAACATTTCAAAACAAAATGCTGGAAGAAAAAAAGTCTAAAAAACGGGAAAAAAATTAAAGCCTCACTACACTGTGAAGGTGCTAGATTTGAGATACCTGCAGATACACATTCAGTTCCAGAAAGATATTTCTTTTTGTAGGTAGGCAGAGGACCATCTCAGATTTTAGTACAGTGCTGTCTGTACCTTTTTTCCTGCTACAACGTGGAAGAAAATGATTTATCTCATTGAGAATTTCAGTTTGAGTATCACCCTCGCCTGGCCAGAGAGCCACACTTTGATTTAATATATCCAACTAAATTTTAAATACAAATATTACCAAAACAAACACAAAGGTTACAGCATCTGCATTTCATCTACCAGACAGGAATTACTTGCTAATTCAAGAGAAGAGCACTGATCACCAAAAAAAAGGAAAAGCAAGCCTGATCTGTTGCAGCTCCTTTCCATCAACAGGTTATTGGATTAATTCAAACTTGAGAAAGAAGGAGACAGGTAAGCCTGCTTAGCGCACTGTGCTTTTAGGAGAACACGAGCTGCCTGAGATCACCTCCAGCATTCACAAAGCAGCAACAAATACTTGGCTCTAGCCAAGGTGGCCAGATAGATGCACGCTCCTGCTCATCTGGAACAAACATCCCACCGAGGGATGAAGCAAAGACCCCGAAAAGTGGGTTATTGTAATGGCAATAGCAACCTTAAAAGCACATGATCAAAGCCGTAATTACAGACTGGAAGAGGTGAGAAAACACCTCTGCGTGTCAGTGCTGTAGAAGTTAATGACTCAAATGACAGCACGCACGTGCCATGCGGTGACAATCCTCCTGCCCTCCTCGGGGTCGCCTTGCATAAGCCAGGAGGCATAGCGGTGACCATCACCAAAAGACAACTGCTCTTCTAGCTCCTGAAGCAAAAATGCCCAAGGGGGAAAGGTTGCCGCACGCTAACGAAAACACAGCTGTTAAGTTCATGTGGTAGTACCTAGCACAGCCCGTCGATACGGGTTTCAATATTTCTGATTTCGTGATTTCCGATTTCAGGATTGAATGCCTTGTCTCCATCAGACTGACAACAAATTATGAGGTTGCACGGATTCAGTTCTCACATTTCAAGCGCAGGCCAGCTGCAGCACTGTCCATCTCAAAACAGTCCTCTCTACTGCTACTTGATGGTCTTGGGTTTCATTTTAAAGACCTATAAATTCTAAAAGTAGCAGGAAAAACCCAAGAACTTGAGCTTGAATGACCCTGGAGACTTCAAAGGAAACCACACACACCAGAGAAGCCAACTATTGTCTATTTAAAACACAAAACCTGAAAACCATCACTTGAAGCCACTGATTTGTTTTCTGGGGGATAGAGGAAAGGTGACAAGCTGTCACAGACCACAGGGACAGCAAGGAAACCCTGCAATGAAACCAAGGCTGTTTATACGAGACATTTAAGGCCCCACGTCCATCACAGACCAGCACAAGCAGCTCGCCTGCCCCTGGCTGTGCATTCCCACCGTGGTGCTGGCCCCTGGACACCCAGCTACCCGAAATTCCCAGCTGCAAGGAGCAGCGCTTTGGGCCTGTTAAACCTCCTCGTGCCCCACGGCAGATGGCTTTGCTTGGTGGTACTGCAGCTCAAAGCACTGGTGCAACTGCAGCCGAAAGCTCTCGACAGAGGTTAAACCCAGAATGCATGGAGGAAAACCCCGTGACAGGTTTCCTTGGGGAGAAACAGTCACTGCAGTCACAGACAAGGAAGCGGGCCAAGATAACTCAGAATTTACTGGTCAAGGACTTTTCAGACCATCTCACAGAAGCTGCAGTAAAATACTATATGATCTGAACAGTCCAACTGCCTAGTTTTTCTATTTTATAGTACCTTAAATCTCTTTCACTACAGACAAAGCTGTCAAAGACTTTTGGATGGCATGTGCTTAGCACAGTTTGTTGCAACTCAGACTTTACTAGGGCTCCTTGTATTTCTTACTAAGTGTTAAACATCACCCGAAAGAGATGGCCACCTTCTTCATTAGAAGGTAGCCATGCCATCTGCTGAGCACTTTTCTCAAAATCCATCCTGTTTTGAGAAGGTTTCGACCATCTCTAAGGCATACCACACAGGCTACAATATTAAACAGCCAAAGAAGAGACAACCCCAGGTAACAGTTCCCTATGATTTATTCCAGACAGCACCACCCCACCCAAAGTCACATCCACACCAAGATGCTTTTTCCACTCCCAACACCCCTGCGAAGTCCCAGAAGGAATGCACAGCACTTAGAAAATAAATCAGTTTCATTTTGTGGTACACAAGCACCCCCAGAGATACCACATTGAACTGTGTTAAAATACTGTGCACAAGCCACTGGAAAATTGGAAAGGCTTAAACAAGTATTTCTATATCCCAGTTCAGGCCATTTCAAGAAATGTTACTGCAGCAATGGAACAGCATCCAAAATATTTTGGTACTAAACCTGATTGCTACACAACTGTTATTCTGCTTGAGAAATACAGGAATAGTTGTTTCCACATTCCAGATCTAAACGTAACTGATGGGTCCCTCAAGTATCAGCTGAAAAATGTAACATTTATGGAATATTACCTCAAAGCAAGACTCTCTCCTTTCAAAGTAATGCAGTAATATTAAATGTTAGTAAATTAAATATTAAAATGTTAGTAATACAGCAAATGTCACGATTATCCTAAACTGACCACAGCACTGCCATTTGCCCCCCACACCGCTCCCAACGTGAAGAAAGCCAAGTAGCAGGGCCTGCCCTGAACACATGCAGCGGCATCCCCCGAGGCCCTTGGTGCGCCACAAAGTGGAATCAAGTTGGTTTTAAGCTTTGCAAAGGGTGCTACGCTCTAAGCATGGAAGTATCTTCCTATGGACATAAAACTGCTCAGTGGTACCAATGAACCAAACACTGGAGTACTTTGCTAGCCTGTAACAAGTGCGGCTTACATATGCTGTTGAGGACAAGCAGAACAGACCAAATGAACGGGTGTAAACAATGCACAAGGCAGACGTACGCCTTTCAAAACATATTAATCTCCAGAAACACCTACAGCACTTATCCCAGGCCTCCTGAGACTTCAAATGATTTGCAAGTCTTGCACCTTGTCCCGTGAAACTGCCCGAGGGTAACAGTACCATGTGGCCTCTGAAAACACCACCACGAGCTTATCCAGGAAGCCGACTTCCCAGCCTAGGAGGTACAACAGGAGCCTCTATGGAGAAGTCACATTAGGACTAACACAACAGGGAGCTCCAGAGAGAGCTGGTGGGCAGAAATGAATGATAAGCAAGGTATACCATTCATTTCCCTCTAGAGCAGGAAATTTCAGTTTCTTTTGTTCAGGAAGTGTAATGAGCACCACAACAATTTCTGCAGCAAATGGAGAGCAAGCAGTTACCATGGGTAGATAAAGGGTTACACAGACTTAAAATACACTGTTGAATATGTCCATTAGACCCTAGCATACCACTGAACACCACAGCACTCAAGCAGATGTTGTAAGCCACAGGACCCTACGTGCCCTTCTCCAGCAGCAGCTACACTGGCTGAAGATGCTGCCCGACACCAGTGGCCACCACCACCCCCAGCATCCCAGAGAAGTGGGCAGGGATGATGCCAGAACATATTTGCTGCATACCCCTCAAACAGACAAAGCACACAGTTTAAGTATCTTTAGTTAGCTATTTTTAAGATACCTCCCTATGCTCTAAAATGTTTAGCTTAGCACATACAAAGAGTGAGTTACTTTTTTGTTTTATATTTCCTGAATATGGTAAAACCGGGGTTGGGTTGACAGGGAACACCAGGCAGAGCTCTTCCACAGCTCACTCCTGTGCCTGCTTCGCTCCTCCTTCCACACCCAACAATGCCAGCACAACTTTTCACACTGCAAAAAGGCAACCTTTTTTCCTACAGCACGAGGAAAAATCCTGGGTGGACACTTCAGAACAAGAATAATTCCAAGCAGGGCAGCTTTAGGGGTAAGTATCTGCCAGATAATTAGTTCAGCACAATTAAAAGTAACAGAAACAAGCGCCCCTACAGGCAGCAGTACCATCCTTACCTGTATCGTGTTTGCTCCCAGCTTGTTTGCAGGTCAGGCAGTCATGAAGAATGCAGGGAGTTATTTCTTAGCGACTGTAGGGCTGCGTTCTAAAAATGAGAAAAAACATAATAAAGATTATAACTTGGCTGCCAGCAACACGCTTCACACAATTCCCCTCCTGGCAGTCATGCTCTGCATATCAGTGCTCATGCACATCATCCCCAGTACTCACATTGTAGCAGTTGCACCTCACCTGCCAAATAAAGCCAGAAAGGAAAAAAGTGGTTATAAAGATGAAAAAAGCCAGCCAGGCTTTTGCTTTAACTCAGGTCTGAGGTGGCACTTGGGTTTCTAGAGGAGAAAGCCTAAAGAAGTCCTGCCCTGCTTGGCCTCCCTGCCCCTAGTCAGGGGAATCAACCAGGATGACTTTCTGTGCTGAGACACTCAGTGGTTTCCATCTCATCAACGCCTAACAAATTCCCTACAAATATCTGTTCTCCACCACCTCAGCACCTAATTTTTCTCCCACCTTGATGCACAGAAAAACCTGCCAACTGCCTGGAGAAAAAAGACTTTTCTTAATCATTCACCCCAAATTCACCCCACAGGTCTTTCCAAAGACAAACTGCACATCAAATGCAGTTTGGCCATTCAGTGAAATCAAAGTTGTTTAATGAACAAGTATTAGGAAAAATGTTTTGACATTAGCTTTAAAAACTAAATTAGCAACAAGTCACGTAGCCCTGGCAACACTGTTGGCAATTACTCGCAGTAACAAAAATAAATCAAAACTAGAGAATAGAGACTCAACACTTCACACAACACAGCACGTTGAGAGCTATTTCTGCTCCCTCTTCTCCCTGCCCCTTCCTCGCCATCCCACTCGGCTTTTCTAGCAAAGTCCAAAGACTGGTGGCATAAGAAAATTATTTTTTCCTCTAAGAGTCTCGCAGACAACACATACCAAAAGAAAATCCCAGTGATAAGGCAACTCAGCAGCCTGTGGAGGAGTGCTGTGGCCTAACCAAGAGTGCTTTAAGACAGTTCTGCCACAGGGAGATGCAGGGGAAGAGCAAAGTCCCTGTACAAGCTCACAAGCTCCAGCTGTTCCTTCAGCAATGGGTTTCACCAAATGCACATCAGATGGCTGCTTTGTTTTGGTGGGAGTCCTGCTTTCCCAGCTGTACAGAAGCAGCTTCAGGTTGGCATTCACTGCCAGCTGGCTACTCAAGCAAGCTGCCACTCCTAAACCAACAGCAGCTGAGCACATGAGAGCTGCACTCACATTTAACACACTCACAGTCCCTAAGCTCAGTCATGCCCTCCCAAGCCCATGCCACTTGCCCAGGCTGGGAGCCATCCAGCAGCAAGGGGACACCTCCTAACTCCTCCTCATCCAGCCAGCTTTTGGTTTCTTCAAAGGGGAGACGAGATTTTCAGCTGTGCAGCCTTCAGTGAGGTTTCCATGTCACACTCTGGGACAAAGTGAAAGACTCAAAGAGCCAGGCAGGGGGTCCTGGCACCGGGCAGCCCCCAGACCCGAGTCCTGACACCTCCCTCAGCATCCACCCCACAAACATCTCAGCCTCTCCTCAACCCAGCCACACACATCTCACCTGCAGGGCTGCGGAGATACAAGCCTCACTCCACCTATGTTTTTTTTCAGGCAGGAAAATCTGAACACTGCAATCTCTGTACAAACCCTAAGGTTTATTAATAAAGAAATCACAGTTACTGCAGCAACATTCAACAACTAGGTACAAGAGAAAGAGAAGTATGCCAATGGCTTATTTTGCCAGCACAGTTCCTTCAGCCTATAAAACTTTCTGAATACATTGCAAGACCCATTAAAAGCTTTTTTCCCACCTCTCAAAGATAAGCCCCATCAACTGCTTCTACTGCAACAGCACCCAAAGGCCTCAGGCCACCAGGAATCCACAGTAAACAACCCTCATTTAGCACCCAGCTGCTTTCCCACAGCATTTACCAAGTGCATATTACCACGCACCCCGAAGCACCGGTGAGGACACAGCTGAAGGCCACACACTTTCGCCTACTTCTCACACATCAATAAAGGCGTTTACCAAAAAACAGCTCGATGGCACACTGGGAGCTGCCAAAAAGCACGGTTTCAGCTACTAAAAGCTTTTATGATACCTAATGACATACAAGAGAGAAAGTAAGCTCATTTTAGATCTGGCATTGACTTGAAGAAAACCTCTTTATTGGCACCCAGGCTCTTTTATAGACGCAAGTCAGCAGCTCCCAGCAAAATAACCTCCAACCTCACAAGCAGTGCTTGGCTGCCGGGGGGGTTCAGTTTTGACACCGACCATCCCAGCATCCTCGTATCTGCTGCCACGTAAGTAAGGCAGGCTCCGCAAGGACCACGAGGACTTTTTGGGGAGAAGGCAGTCCCGGAGCAGGACCACTGCTGCCCAAGCATTTCTCAATCTCGCTAAATCGGTGGAAACGAAAGGCTCCAGGGAGCTCCCCCGCCAGGGGCTGGGTTTTAAAGCCCCTGGGAGTTTAATCCTGCGGGGGAACCAAATAAACACAGTAACAGGTTAAATTAAGGCACGGGAGCTGCCAGGCTCTCGCCCTCCAATATCCCAGCACAGCCCTGGAAGTTCTGCGTGCCTGAGGTACCGACGGACTTTAGGGACTGTGAATACAGAGGAAAAAAGGAAAGAAACACCACAAAACCCTGCGGCTAACACAGGGGTCGGGCGAGAGTTAAACGAGAAGAGAAAATTCACCTCAGGACCCCACCTCACTTCACGCGCCGGAGCTGGCGGCGCCGCGCGGCCCGGCCAAACCCCACGACGAGCCGCAGCCCCACACCGGACGGCTCCCCCCACC
>VXAA01004808.1:1087027-1144460 GCA_013399115.1 Anseranas semipalmata | reverse complement strand
GGGGGGGTCGGGGGGGGGCCGCGCCGCTCCCCTGGCCTCGCGCTGAGGTACCGGGGGCGGCCGCCAGGTGGCGCGCGGGCAGCCGTTGGGGGGTAACGGCCGCGGGGGGCCGGGGTCCTGTCAGCCTCGGGCCCCTCGGCGTGCCGGGCCCTCGCTGAAGTCGTGCCGCCAGAGCCACCCCCTTCAGGCGCTCAGGGAGGAAGGAAGGGTTGGCTTGTGTCCCGCGGACCGGCGATTGGAAAGTTCTGGCTTCGAGTGCGGGTTGGGCTGTGCCGTTCGGTTCTTGGCGACTTGGCTGTTGCCGGTTTGTGGCATTGCAGTGAGGAGGTTTTGTGGTTTTTTTTTCCCCCTCTTCAGCAGGGAGCTTGTACACGAGTCAGTTCACTCGGTGTTGAGTGGTGAGGTATCCCTGTGAACGTAGTAATGGAACGAAAGTTTCCTCGAGCAGGTTGGTACCTAGGACACTAACTGTGACTTCTGACAGCAGCTGTAACGCGCCTGTTTGTCTCCTCCTGGAAAAGATGAATTATGCTTCGGTGGAGCAGTGGGAGAGAGTAGAGACCCGGGAGCTGCACAGTCTTAGAATAAATGACCTCCAAGGAGGAATTACAGGAACCGGAGCATTTCATAATGAGGCAGGAGGTTGCTGCAAACAGGAAGCAGAAAAATTTGTTCTGTGTTGGGTAGGAAAAGTAACGGGCTTGCTTTGCAAGAAGAGGGCTTCTGTTAGACGTTAGAAGATTCACAGCACCTAAGAGTAGCGAAACAGTGAATTATTTCTGGGAAAGCTGTTTAATCTCCAGTGCCGGACAGATTAGACTAGCATCAGTCAGGTAGGGCTGATGAAGAATTGATCCTGCCCTATGAGAGGACTGGACCATATAAGCTTCCTGCGTCTGTAGGTTAGATTAGAAAATGGGTATGAAGAGGTTGTATAATATAGGCATAATTAATAGAGTGATTATATTGGGTATGTCTGTGCAGTATTGGTTTTGGTACAATAAATTCTGCTCGGTTACTTCTCAGGATGGCTTGTTTCT
Organism: Anseranas semipalmata; assembly: GCA_013399115.1. Lineage (NCBI taxonomy): Eukaryota > Metazoa > Chordata > Aves > Anseriformes > Anseranatidae > Anseranas > Anseranas semipalmata. The sequence continues at coordinate 1,143,420 of VXAA01004808.1, read as the reverse complement.
AGCAGAAGTGATGGATGGGCTTTCCCGAAAGAGGGTGGAAATGGTAAATGGCCTTATGGAGGAGTCCTTTCAAAAGGAATAGACAATGTGCTGGAAGAGCCAGCACCAAATGACTTGATGACTGTGAGGGGACAGTACTTAAAAACAAGGAAAAACCCTCTCAGAATGGGTCAAGTGTAAGGAATGAGGTGGTGATAACACCGAACGGTAGGGAGGGCAAAGAGGTCTGAACTCTGGAATAACTCCTTGGTTTATGAGGGTTATGATGGCAATGCAGGCTATCGGGAGGTACAGGACTCAAATGAAGTATTAGAGCTTTCTGAAGCGTTCTGGGAGCCGGGAGGGTTCGGGAAGGTAAGCGGGCTGACGTTAGCACCCCTCCAGTCTACTTCTGCACAGGGGATGGGCAGGGGGCTGCAGCTTTGGGGAGGAGGATGGGCGAGTCTTTGTGGAGCAAGACATCAGTGGGGTTGGTGTTTGTTTTATGTCGGTGCTGTGTGCGTTTCCTCGTCGGGAGGGAACTGCCGAGGTCTGAGCATTGCTGGAACATCACGCCTGAGTGCAGATGGTGAGAGAAGCAGTTAATTTCATCAGGCCAAGGTAACTTCTGCTGGTGGGAAGACCAGAAATGGCAAAAATCAGTATCAGCAAGTAAGACAAAGTGGGAGAAAAGTATTTGGTGTGGTTCCTTTTCCTATACAACGGCTACACGAAAGGAGTGGCGAGCAGTAAGCGATGGGGAGAAGCCTGGCGGGTGCTCGGCAGAAGAGGTTTGGGCCGCTGCGAGGTGTGCCGCGGCAGCGTGAGCGCATGATGCCGTGCACCGACTTGGTAAGCGGTGGGGATGGAGCTGAGCGCCGGGTGGACAATCAGCTGGCAGTTTTCAGGCTAGTGGTGTTCACTGGGTTAACGCCAGCGGGAGTCGTAGCAGCCGTACATCCTGACGCTCCCTGCTAATAAGGCCTTTGTCCTGCAGTGGTTCCTGGTGCTTAAGGCTTGCTGCTCCTTTCCTGTTAGACAGCGTGTCCTCAGAAGCGTGGAGAGAAAATTGAAGTGGATGTTCCTGAGAGAAAACTTCCCTACGAAGCAAGAGAAGCCTGCTTGTTGGCTCCCTGCTCGTTCCCAGTGGTGTGGGTGTTAAGGGTAAGCTGCTGAAGGTAAAAGCTCCGCACCGCTGAGACGCGGTGGGGGCGGGAAGCAGCTTTTTGTGAGAAAGGTTCATAAGGAAGTAAGCTAGAAATGTTTTTTTTCAGATACGTGGTCGTAGACAAAGGACTTAAATAAAATACTCTGTTTTGCATGTTGAATGCTTAATCTTCATGGCTTTCTTCCTATAAAGATTAGTCTCTTGTTATTGTATTTCTTAGCGTATGTAACCAGGTGGCTCAGTCATGTTGGATTAGCATGTAATCAGTTGTTTCAGTTCTGGAGAAAAATACCTGCGGAAAATCAAGGGCTCGGCTGTGTGCGGTGTTCCTATGGTAGTTAATCCCGGTGATTCGGAGCAGATAAGCATTGTTCAGTAATAATGACTAAGTGACTTCTTTTAGGCCTAAAAAGGAGCATGGGGGGCTACAGAGACTGAACTGAACAGCAGCCAGATTTCAAGCAGATAGCAGCCAACAGGAGGGTTTTAAAACCTGCCCTAGGTGAGGACCAGGGTTACCTATGCCGAGCGGTAGGATTTTGGTGCGGGCACTCCCGTGTTAAATCCCGCAGAGAGGTGTCCTGGGGCATGGGAAATCGCGGGAAGAAGATGCAATGAGCGTGGGTGCTGGTAGATACAACAGACCTCCAGCTGTATTTGCAATGCTATGGCTTAAACTGTTGCGGCATCAGCTTTCAAAGAAGCTGTTGGTCAGCAGTGTCACCATAACGTCCCCGGTGGGCCCCGTAACCGCCTCGTGCCCTCGCTGTGACAGGCAATAGTTTATTGCCATACCATCGTCTCTCTCTCTTGAATCAAATTTATTTAATGGATGAAGCTTGGGGCTCACAAAATTCGTGCAGTGGCGGTGACTGACTGCCAGGACAGTAAGAGCTGGAAGAACATTTTGGTGTGGTGTCTGTATTTTTGCTGAGGATGGAAACTAGAGGACTTCTTTAATTAACTGGGCTTTTGTTTTCCTGATCGTGCCTGCTGCTGATTGTAATTTTCAAATGAATGATTAAAAAGCTGAAGAACTATTGGTTGTCCAATGGATTGAAGGGGCATAAAACAATTATGCTCGCTGGATCTTTGCCTACCCTGACCTCAAACGTTTCCCATGCTAGGATGCAGAATACTAAATTAAACCCTTCCCTCCCCCAAGACTTTACTATCAAAGCCCACATAGAGATTTTACGACAGTTGGTTGTCTCTTGCGATCTCTGATTTTTTCCTTCGCATTGGGTGGGTGGTGTATTCATTTTCATAGGAGCAGTGACGTGCAAGCTGTAGAACAAAAGATGATGCACGGTGTCCCTTCAGAAGTCAAGATGGGATGTGGCTCGAACCGGAATATGAATAGGTACCAACGCAGCTGAACCTTTATAATGCAGAGCCCTGGCAAGTGCTGACTGAACTGTAAGGATGGGTCTCTCCAAAGCTCCCTTTTCTCCTCCTTCTTTCCTCACCTCCTTCCCACATGCATGTACTTGCTGTCCTGCTGACTCCTTGCTCACCTCACCCTGGCAGCGGGTGCCTAAAAGGTGACAATTCTTGTAGCTGTCATTAGCACTTGCTCACTTCCATGCTGCCAAAGTTGATTAAAATGCAAGGCAAAACAAGGCCTGCTGCCTCGTACCAGATCTGGTGTTACAACAGAGGCTACAGCCCAACGCTGTTTTAAAGGTTCAAAAGTAAAGAGAACTTTTTCAGCTTTTTAACCTCATCTGAGAAAAGGGAATGTACCCTTAGCTAATTATACAGCAGTGGAACTAAGTTGGACATCTTGTACTGCTTAGCTTTTTTTGTCAGATTGCATTGGGATTTTTTGCACAACCCAAAACTTATAGGGGAACGACCAGGAAGAGTTGTTTGGTGTATGAGAGTGGCTAAAATGTTCTCTTAATCTCATTCATTCTTACAGAGCAAAATAGGTTCTGAAGGGATGCAGAACTGAATAAAAGCATTTTGTCCAGCTTTTGATGTGCCCGTGACATCCCATTCATTCGGTGAACGGGAAAAAAGCTTTGCTTTGTGGTGTTCAGAGAGCACCCTTCTGGGGCTGCTTATGTGAAAGATGTGTGGTATTTAGAAAGAGCTAACTTTTTTTTTTCTTTTTTGGTGACAATTACTTGATGATTATACCTTTTTTTTATAGCTCAGTCTATGGGAGTAATCAAGACTGTGTATGTAGGGTATGCGATGGGAAAGGAAGTTACGGCCGTGGTAAGGTTGATCCAGTCACTAATAGAAAATTCCAGGACCGATCTTCTTCCATACAGGGAATGTTTCTCTGCTATCCTCAGATAGGATGGCTACAGCTCTGCTTACAAGAGTCAGGCCTGAAAAAGACAGAAAAAAACACTTCTGGTTTTTGTTCATTTTCTGCAGCTGTTTTTAGCCTCATCGTAAAGATAAGATTAGCTGTGAGATTAGGTTGTAGGCAGTCTTGAGGGTGAAACTTGACTTTTATGACTTCATTTCAGATTTGTGCTATGAGTCGCTTGCCATTCTATAAAGCAGCATGCAGATGACCCAAACCCATAATTTAAACTACTTTCCTCTTTGTAAGTGCTTGCTGTCCATGGAGACGCAGAGATGCTTTTATTTTTTGGGTGGCTTTGTTTTTGGTTTGGGGGCGTTAATTATTTGTTTATTGAGCAAGTATTTGTACTGTCGGCTGGTGGTCAGCTTCCCTGAGAGCCCGCTGCTGTTTGTGCTGCCGTTGCCGCAGGTAGGCCAGGGCAGCGCTCTCTGTTTGTTGAGGAGGAGTAATTGTAATCTATTCCGTGCTCGCTAGCTAAGAGACCACCTTTGATATCGTTTTGTTGTTGATCATGTTTTGGTACTTGCTTTTTGAGGGCAAATCAGCGTGAGCTGGCTTTACGGACTGTTTTGTCCTTGAGTATTTAATGTTAATGATGAAAAGAAAACGACTTGTCCTTTTTCCATTAAAGTTTTGGCAAAGGGTTTTCTTCCTGGTATTAAGGTCTCCAAACGATATGTCATCTTAATGAAGATGAAAACAGGCAGCACTTGAATGTGACGTAGAATTATTTTCCAGTAGGGCAAGCCTATGGGACATCGCTTACGTCTCATGTAAAATATGAAGCATGGCCGCTATCTCTTTCTGCATTCTTGGCAGCTCTTAGGGGATTAAGAAACATAGAACAACTTGCATAAGTAGAAGAAAAAATGTGGAGGACGTGCTTGTTTCAGTGAATCACTTTTATTGGCCTCCCCAGGAGGAAAGGATTGCCATGCAGTGAGGTAATTGTTAAATCTCTGGAACTGTTTATCAGAATAATTAAAACTTGAATTCCATTTGGTTAGAAAACTTATGGGGGACCCACTGGAGGATGGCCGTGGCTCTCTAAGAAGCAATCGTGACTGCTGCAGGCTGGCCTGAATCCAGGGCCTCTCTAGGGCCGCTCTCACAGCGCTTGGTATGAGATCGTAACTGGCCTGGGAGGGCGAGGGGAGCTGGGGCAAGGGAGAATGGTTTCCAGCTAAAAGTGCAAAGCCAATGCTTTACAAATGTACGTGGAAGCAGGATTTATTCCTCTGGGTGTGTGCAGGAGCTGGGGACATCTGAGAGCTCCATCAGACAGGTGCTGCATGGAGCTTCTTGCTGCACAGCATCTCAATATAGAGTTACGTGAGGACACCTGTGCTGCAGGATTTCACTTCACGAGTTGATATATGTGGGTTGGAGGGAGGAACCCCAAATAGTGGATTTATTGGATTAATCTGCATGTGATTTCAGGTGGGGAAACTCACCGATGGGTTCTTGAGAGAAGTGATCGCCGGCTGCAGCTGGTGAACAGCATCGGTTCCTTCCAGACCGAGCGGGGTTTCCAGCCTGTCTTCATTTTCTAGGTCCGCTGCTGGAAAAGAGTCTGAAGTTACTCCATCTTTTCTGTTCTGCTTAACCATATTACCTTGAAAAGCACTGAGCTAGGCAAATCTTTCATTGTTTTATTTTGTTATGAAGATTGTCATGTTTCCTTAAGCTGTAGTGAGTTTATTTGGATGGTCTCATGGCAATTATTACTGTACCTTGGAGTTGCTAAGGAAAATGCGTTCCCTAAATATAGTAACGTAAATGTTTTGTTTCTACACTTGAGACTTGTATGCTTTAGAAATGGCTGAAACAGCAACTTTGAGAACCATTCAGTTAAAATCTGACATATGTTCCTTGTAAACTCGTAGCTTTGCCAACGATTTGTAAAAGGTATAGCTTCCGATGAGCAGGAGGTACTTCCTTGACATATGGGCTTTGCTCGCTGTCAGCTAAAACGTGAATTGGTGGAAGCTGCTGAACCGTGAGCTCCTTGTCAGCTGCTGTTCTTTACACGGGTTCCTTCATCTGTGCACCTACCTGTCGCTTGGCTTAGGTACTACAGACCCCTAGTTAAGGTACGGCGTGAATTTAGACCGTGCTCTGTGATGGAGCACTCTAGGAAGTACTTTATAATGCCAATAACTCGGTAGTTGTAAACTGAAGTAAAGTTTAGAGTTCCCTAACAATCTTTCCCAGCTCTTGAAACTTAAAAACACAAGGCTGCATGCAACCCATGGTGCAGCCACAGTGTCTAGCTCTTAATCTTAGCCTGTATCTTTACAATTAAGGCTTGCGTGTCCAGCAAAACGCTGACACCTGAGTAACCCCTTGAGAAGCAATGGTTCTAGCTGTTCTATGCAGGTTTGCTTTTCTAGGCTCGTTTCTCTAGGATGTTCTTCCAGTTTCTTCACATCTTGGCACTGCAAATGTTTGAAAACACAGAAAATTACTATAGATAATTGTCTTAAACCCTAATTTTCTTTGGCCAAAATTCCTTCTAATGTTGCTGCGTTCTTCTTGCAAGTGACATCTACTGAATGAAGAGCAAATGGATGTTTGTTGGCCAGAATGTAGGTTGTGAAATTTAATCAGAATAGTGGACTCTTAAGGTATGGCCTGAAATAAGAGATGAGTTGTAATGGATTATTGTAAAAGGAAATAGAGTTGATCTCTCCACTTAAGCCATTTAAAAAAAAAACAACATAATTTGTCATGTCTCATACTTTATCTGTCATCTTTCTTAAATGTTTGGAATTAAATGACGGTGAGTTTTCTGCCTGGCAAAGTACCTCCAAAAGTGAGAATTTTAAATACCACTCTGACAAATTAAGATTTTGAGAGAGAATGGGCTGTCCAAGACAGCACAGGAGTGAGACAGCAATGTCGCAAATTGTGTTTTAGAGAGCACAGGCTGGGGGCTGGATGGTGCTTTTTTCATATCCTACTTATTCTGTACTAGGTGTTGTCATTACGTTTGCAATGCTTACCGTTGGGAACAATTTGATACACCATGTCCCGTTCGTGTTTTCTAGACAAAACGTGGACCTGGGCGATATGCAATGTAGCAGCAGCCTTTTGAAAGTTGTTTAAATTAATTGGGAACCCATGTGAAATGTTGTAGAGGTTCTGTGCGGGAGCGATGAGAGGGAAGGCTGGCAGAGAAAGTCATCGCTCCCTCAAATAACAGTGAACTGGAAAAAGTGCAGAGATTTCCCGGGGGGAAAAAATGTGATTCCTTTTTTGGAATGAAATGCTTTAATTTATCATGTTACTTGGGAAATCCTCTTGGCTTGCTGCAGAGGGGGAAGGAGGAGTCGCTGAACGTTTCACCGGCTGATGGAGTACGGCATGTTTGTGATGCATAAGAGCATCTGCTGCCTAAAAAGCTCCCAAGGGAGCTGCTTGCTGCAAGGCTATTCCCCTTATCGAGGGACTTGTTTCGAAGGCAGTGATAACAGAAATTCTGTTGTCCAAATATTTGGTAGATTTGGTAATTACACTAATACAGCGTTGTATTGTTTCTTCTGAGTTTGGGGATATTGTGTTAAGAGGAGAACAGGATTCTTCATTTGGACTTTGGTGTAAGTGACTCGGGAGAACCAGCTCCAGTCTCTGTCTTAGGGAAGAAGAGTTGTATTACGAGCAATGTGCATTGCTAATAATGAAACCAGCTCTAAATACTCCCCTCTGAATTAAAGGACTGTATTAAAGATTTTTTCCCTTCCTGTTACGAGTTCCAGATAAGCTGTTCTTGTGCTTTATGAACTGCCTGGAAAAAATCCGATGGAGTTTTATCTGGCTTTCATTCAGACTATGGCCAGCGCCACGCGGCGTGCGGAAGGACCGAGGTAGCAGAGGGTATGTAGCCTGAGACTATTTCTGCGCCGGCGAAGGCGGTGGGAGTAAATGTTCCGTGAAGATCCAGGCTCCATTTCGGCTGCAGCATCACGTGAGGCAGAATGTACAGGCTTACTTGCAGCCTGCCCGCTGTTAATCAGGGGTAACTTTTTTGCTCTGAGGCTGCAATTTTTTTTTCTGTAAAGCTTTTTCGTTAGTAGAGCTTTTTTGATCATTTAAAAGGGTTGTTACTAGGACTTCTTGCGCTCCTCAAATGTATCACCATGCCATCTTATCCACTGAATTTACTGGCCAGGCAGGTGAGGCGAGGCTCTGAGAGGAGAGAACTTGTAAAACACTTCTGGAGAGTCTCACCGTAGACCAGTTTTTTAGGCACCTGGAAAAGTGGGGTTGAAGTGAGAAACCATTATATGCGTAGAAGCATCCGTTCCTGATTGCTTGACAGGGTGATGCGAGTCCGATTGCCAACTAACGGGAAGCTGATGGTTCAAAACAGAGCTTTGGTCAGAAGCCAAAAAGCCGCAGATTTCTCTGACCACAAAGCTGAGTAGAGTTATGGTGTCCAAGATTAATTTCATCTTAAGAATAATTTTATCCAAAGATAAAGATCATGACTCAGATTCGCACACGTATTCATTAAAAATATATCACAATTCTGAATCGGCTAGTCACTCTGGTGTGTAGGAGTGACCATTTCCATATTTCCTCTTGGCATTTAATGCTCGAGAGAGTAATTTTAAACAAACAGTTCCACAAAGTACTCCTCTTCATTATTTAGCTAGATTGAGTAGGGCAGGATATGAGACTATGCAGATATGGTCTTTTGAGTTGGCAAGGATGCCGGAGGAAAGGACTGTGAGAAAAGCATAATACTGCACAGGCACTTGTGAAATGAATTGTTTTGTAAATAGCATTTTGAACAGATGTTGTTTTTTTATCTTTCTCCAAAGGTTGTCTGTTTCTGTTGACTGTTCCTGCACGCCGTTCAATCTTTCTCTATATAGCAGCTCCCTTCCTTGTGCTGAATGTCTGCTTATAATTATAGCAGTATGATTTTTTTTCTACGTGCAGCCAACGCTATTCACACCTCTTGCAGGACATCCTCCTCTCCTCTGTCCCAGGCGTGTTGGTAATGTACAGCTCCGCTCTGAGCAGAGTACTGAGGGCTTTGGATCTAGGGCAGGGAGTTTGGTGGAGCTGCTGTTTTCATGACCTACTTCTTGGGCGAGCATGGAAGTAAAAACTGCTCTTGGTGGCACAGACAAGAGATTCTGCCTGTTCTTGGGGGGGCTGGAAAACCATCGGACTCCCCTTTGATACATTCTTACTCCTCAAGGTTAGGAGCTGGTGTCCCCTAAGTTATTCCAGTATCAGTAGCAAGGAGGAATGGACAGGAACACCTAAGCATAGGTCAGTTTTGCTTTCGGGATATAAAACAAGTACGTTTTTCTCCTAAAGGATTGTTTGTCGTTGTGGTCAGTCTGATGTAATTAATTTAGTTTGTCCTTCGAAGAGAGGTAGGTGCGTAATTGACTCATCCTACATGCTTTTATCCACGTTTATACTTTCATTTAGGAGATTTGGCAACACTCACAAAGCAGAATTGCTGTGATTAAACTGACATTTTATATAATAGAGTGCACCGTAGAGGGCTGTTTGTTCTTGGAATTAGTGTCGAAGCACCATGGTACTTCTCGAGGCAGTATTTACATAATTTGTGTGGATTTCTACACTAGATGGAGTCTGCATTGCTGTGTGACAATCGATTGATGGGTGTATCTCCATGTTCGCTGTGTATCTTAACTAGTTAGCGTACGGGTTTGATGGCAGTGCAGCTCTGTTTGCCTCCTTCAGGGTGTGATTTCTATAGCTAGTTAGAGCTGCTGATGCTTCAGGTAGGGTTCTGACTCGTGAATATTTACAAGTGCTCTTATAGTGTTAGGGACATGGAAATACGCAGCTTGCAGGTGCATGAAGAAAACAGAATTGCTGTCACTGTACTCTGAGACGCCGTAAAGTGCATGGAGGCCGTACTGATGGATGTTTGAGGAAGCTGACTGGAAACCCTCGTTCACAGGAGGTGCTTAGCAGTGCTTAAGTCTATCATACTGAATTGTCTTTGCTAAAAAGTGAAGTAAAGCCCTTATCTCGTTTCCACTGAACACACACACCGAAAAACCCCACCCTGATTGCTTTCTGGTGGCTTTTTGCAGCGTCCTCCAGATCTGTTACCCTGCATCCTTCGAGCTTCCCTAAAGAAAATGTGAAAAACAAAGCTTTTCAAGCCTTGGTCATGCTTCCCAAGTTTAAACACTTTCAGTTTTCGTAGTATTAACAAGTATCCCATGAATCTTGGTGCTTTTTTTTTTTAAGTTTATGGTACGTAAGTTCTCATAAGTATTTCCCTTTTTTCTCCATTTCTAAGCATGAAGTAGCTCAAAACACATTTAAAAGAGTTACTTTGGCCATAATTTGCCTTGAGAAAAACATTCTCTGAAACATTTCATTTGAAGACTGTTAACATTTACTTCCTAGTGACTGACTTGGTTTACACGTGAAACTTGTTTAAGCTAAAGTGATTAGAACTTGTGTTTTATGAGCTGTGTTTACAGTTGCAGCTCTCCAGCTCTGGTTTATCTCTGCACTGGGGTGAAGCTTGCACCTCAGTATTAATTGTCAGCCATGCTAATTACTGGGTTATGTTATGTGAGGCTTTCCCATCCTCATTAGCAATATCTTCAAGCTTTCCAGCTGGAAGCTTGTAAGAATGAACAGATCTGCCTGTAGCTTGTCTACGGTCTGAAGAAACAGAACGAGTCAAATTAGAAGAAAAGATGCATTTTTTTGTAGTTGTTATGGCATCTCCTCTCCTACTGCAATGATATTTTGCTGAGTCCCACAACTTCTGCCGTAGGCTGTTTGAGATGCATGAACTGCTGGTGCATAAACATGAGATGAGCACTGGAAATCTGTGTGATCTGATTTATTATATATTACCTGAATGTAAAATCCTTCCAACTCTCTCTGTGAAAAATATCTGCATCATTCATTGCAGAACTGAAAAATATTATGCGTGCTGAAAGGACATTGTAAGTATAATACCTTCATCTTCTTGAAATCAGTGAATGAAGTCCAAGTTGAGCGATACAGAAAGGCAGCTGGATAACTTGCTGGTCTGTATAAATCCATCACACTGACTCACGGGGAGGCTAGTTTGCCAAGCTGCAGGGGAAGGAGAGCTCCAGAGGGGAAATAATAATAATAATGAAAGAGCAGATGAAGAATGGGATGCGGTTGAACTGTTGTCATCTGTTCATATCCCACTTTGTGAACTGTTATAATAATAGTTCAAGATTTTGCTGGGACATCAATGCACTTGAACGATTTTTTATATTCTTGATTTGTATTCAATAACTTTTGTGCGAAGATGCTGTTGTTACCCACGACTTGGTCTTTCTGGTGCTGTTGCTGCAGTGTAATTTTTTTCCCCTGCGTAATAGCATACTCATCATGAGAAACACTTTTTCTGCAGCAAGGCTACTGCCTAGTGATAGAGGGTTTTCTCTTCCTTCCAGTAAGAATGAGACTACCAAGTCATTGCAGGGCTGTAAGTTGCACTTAAAAAATAAAATAAAATAAAATAAAAAAAATCCCGAAGGAGAACAACCTTGCAAATAACTCAACGTAAAGTGCCTCAGCTTCCAACCGTTACAATTGCTGGTCGCAGGCTTAATTGTGATGTGGCTTTTGCAGATAAATGATTTGGTAGGAGAAAAATAACCAGACTCTGACTGGACGCTTGCTGCTTTTCCACCCACAGGTCTGATCAGCCATTAATTATCTTTTCCTATACACAGTAATTAGGATTGAGCTATGAAGCTCAAGGGTTGAACCCAGTATATTAACCGTTGTGTCCTGAAGAGAGGAGACAGAGGTATGCCTCACGATGACTTCTCATGGTAAGAGTGACAGGGCAATCAGTCTGCTTTTTTGTTAGCTCTAGCTGGAATGAATAAAAATATTTACTGTATAGAACAGCTTTAAGTAATCTGCTGGTAGAATTTAGAGTTATAAAGCCGAATAAAAACATGTGGCAGGACAATGTGGCAGTTTGCTACTAAAAGCTGCCTGTTTCTTTTCTTATTTGTTGCATTAGAAACATCCTAAGCTTGTCTGTTGTAAATGCTTTCACACTGCAGTGTGGACATACGAATGTTAGCGTTTGTTTTGTCACTGTAATCTAGTGCACAGAGCTTTCTTTGGAGCGCAGCACCTCCTTCCTTTGGAGTAGCAGTCCTTGCTTCATCTGTGGTGAGTCAGTCTTCCTGGAGCCTGTGGAGCAAAATACAACTAGTGCCTATAGGTTTTTTCTTTTCTCTGAAGTTGCTACTTAAACGACAACTGCCTTTCAAGCTCCAAAAGAGGCCCCTCAATGCTCCTTGCAGCCTACAGTTTGACTGAGCGCCATTTCTTTGGATCGCGAAGAGCTCCTTCCATCCCTTGTCATCCTTGTACTGCTGCTGCCATTACCGGTGTGGCTGCCAGCCTGTCTTCCAACGGGTGCGTACCGAACGAGGTGTGTCCCACCTTGTACACCAGTCCTCCTTTCTTTCTAGCGCTTGTTCTGGTGTTTCTGAGATGCTGTGACTATCTGTAGAGCTACTGGCTGTGACTAATACCTTATTTGCTGAAAAAGCGAAGTACCAGTAGCTGGCAAGATTAATTGTATATAATGTGCTGACGTGAAGGTCCAGAGCCTCCAGTGACCGATGTCTTGCTTGCATCCTTCCCTGTCCTCTCCCTTTTCTTCTGTCTTCTACCAACTATAGTTTCTGAAAAACAGAGGAACCCAGACGGTGTACGTAGCGGTTTGAAAAGTCTGCGTAACCAGCACACAAAGATTATTATAGATTGCTACCAGTATCGGTGTTTCTGCAAATTAATTTTTGATTAACAATTGTCAAAAAGTTGCTTAAAAAACAACCAAAAAAACCCACAACCAGCCAAACTGTTTTAGAGCATTGTCGATTGACTCATGTTGGTTAGACCTTTCATTGGTAATTTTAGGAAAGAAATGTACACTGTAATTCTTAGAGCACTGCTGGGAGGTTTGTGGGGAGCCTAAAACTTCTGGGGACTGTTTTCAGTCAGAATTTATTGCTTTATAAATTCAGATGAAACCAAATGCCCCATCTTTATTTTTAGATGCTGTGAAGTGGGAAGTCGAGGTGCAGATTTCTTTACGTTTTGCTGATTCCCCAGTCAAGCAAGTGGAGAACAACATGTAACTTGTGAGTTTTAGGGCCACCATGATTTTTTTGCCCTCTCTTGGTTTATTTGAAAGCATTTTTTTTTTTTTGCAAGGAACTGATTCACAAGGCATCCGTCATGAAGTTGGAAAAGTTGGACTGCACGCAGCCTCACCAATTTTGTGGTTAGTTACAGTACGCTCTGATTTTTATCTGTTTTCTGTGGAAGAGTTAATGTTTGGGTTGGAGGACTGCTCTGAGCCTTTTGGAATTAGAGGTAAGAGGGCATTTTGTCTTCATCAACAAAGAGGAGAGCCACCGCGCTGCTCCCCTGCTCAGCACTTGGTTTGCCCATATGCCTGAGCCGCGAAAGTTGCGTGCAAAGAGAACAGACTGGTAGGAAAACCTGATATTTGCATATTCCCGTGTCAGTAGAAGTGCAGAGAGCGACAAAGTGGGTATTTTCCAGGTTTTCGGGATGAGTAAGCATGGGTTAACGTACAGGAGCTGCGGGGTGACCCTGACTGGGAGAAGCTGCTGTAACCTCGTGCCAGCTCTGTAGTCATCTGCTGGGAGAGAGGCCTTGGAGGGAGTAGTGTCTGCACTTCCCGTACAGGCAAAGGGTTGAGCTTCATGAATCCTTCCCTGTCTGGATGCAAAAGAGCTTCTCAGAGCACGTTGCAACTGCTGTGGGGATTCTCCCAGGTATTCTGTAAGTAAATATTTAGTTTCTAAGAATCTCTGCCCTTTGAATGGCGACCTTTGAGGCGTTACTGGAATAATGGTACGTTTCTTGGGCCTCTTAAGGGATGTTTGACCTATGATGTTAAACTGGCTATTTGTTCCGATTTTAAAGCTGCCTTTGGGATTGAGGAGCAGTTCATGCTGTAAGTCTGGGTTGGAAAGAAGGAAGTTTATTGTAAATAAGACTGCAACCAGAAGCAGGCTGCTTACCTCTGTTCTCTGCTCCTGCTGGACCACGCACATGCGTCAACACCCGGCTGCTTCGATACAGGGTCTCTTGGTATGCAGCTCTTGTGGCTTGCCAGGGGTAAGCACAATTAGATCTTTATTTAATACTGTTTAAATGAAACAAATCTAGTTAGCATTACACTTACTAGGTAAAGATGTATAGTACATAATATACAACCGTATTTTTCAAAGGTTGTCAGAAGTTCATTTTTCCTTGAACTGATGACGTGTCTACCTCTGCAACATGGCAATGAAAAGAAATCATATTCAAATACAGTATTAGCATCAGTGTGCTTTAGGAAGTATTTTTGTGGTGTCAGATATGTACATGGTGTGGTAGCACTGGGGTTAGAGCTCGATTTGTATGCCATGTAGATAGAGCAGGATGGTTGCTGCTGCAGAAAGTGTGCCACTAGTGTGTGCTTCAGAGAAGTGCAAGAAGCTTGAAGGGCACAAGTGCTTCCCAGCTGGAGAAGGTGTCCCTCTCTTCCAGCACTTGCAAGGAAGTGAGTTCGTCTTGCTTCCAAAATTGCATGCCTCTTGTACCCTCACGTTATTTAACTGGGTGTTTTCTCCAGGTATCTCGTAAACCTTTTTTTAAGTTTCAGTGTTTTGTGGCAAAAGTTCACAAACTGTTAGGATAGAGATTAAACCAATGAAAAACTTCTCTAATATATTAAGGAAATTTGGTTTTAAAAAAAAAGGGAATAACAAAGGAGAATTCAGTACAATCCCTTCTGTTGTGCCTTGCCTTTCCTTCTCTCCTAAGGGGGGATTTTGCAGTCCCTCTAGCAGCTTTGCTTAGTGCTCAGAGCAAAACCAGCGGGGTGGAAAATGGCTGATTTGGAGGGATGAGTCCCACCTGGCGCAAAGGGCTCCTCTCCCACCTGGGAGGTTGGAGGAGCTCGTTGTGTGCATGAGCAGCAGCTGTGCTTGCAGGAGAAGCAGATGGGAGGGGGCCGTGGCTCCCCCAGGGTCAAGCTTTGGGCAGGGGCTGAGCAGGCGGGCTGCAGGAACATCACCTTGCTGGGCTCTGCGCTGGCTTTCCCCTTCCTCGGGCCGGAGTGCGCGGTGAGTAAGACGTGTTATTTCTGCCTGGGGAGCTCCGGGCTCCCGCTTCAGTTGGCCTTCCAAGTTATTTAATGGGTTGGTTTGTAATTATCTGGCATCTTAAGTCCTCTAATGTTGCTAGGGCCAGTGCTGGGCTGTTATGAATGCCCGGCGGCTGGGGGAAGGAACAAATTTGTGAGGCAAGAACGTACCGTTCATCACCAGGGCACTCGCCTGTGGGGAAATAATCCTTTTTCTTTGTCCTTGCAAGCCTCGTTTTCCCTTTCGGCCTTTCCCCAAACCTCAGAGTTTATAGCAACCTTAAAAACTGTGGCAGAGGTGTCTTCAGTTCCTTTTGTACTTGTTGGTATTTTGGTAATAACTTCATGAAAAATCTCCAATTCAGGAAGAAACATTTGGAAACTTTGCAGCCAGCACTTGATGTCTTGTTGGTTACATGTGTACTTAGATCAGAAGAAGCATTTTATATCGGCAGGGCAGAGAACAAAGATTAGATTTTTCAAGTATGCAAGTGGTTGGATAAAGTCAATAGAGATAACAGTGCACACATACTTATCTGCTAGCTAGATTGTGTGATGGGTATAGTGTGTGTTTATATATATTAAAAAAAAAAAAAGCCCAAACCTGACCATCCTAACTCCTTAGGGCAAATACAGAGAAGCATATCCAGCTTTTAATGAAGGAAAGCTGACTTATGTCTGTGAGTGCCCACAGAGCAGCTGCTTCTAGGTGAAGTTCCGAGCAAAAGCTGGTGCCTTCCCTGGTAATTTACCTCGGGAGTTGTGCTTCCTAGTGAAAGGATAAGGAGTTCAAATGATTGTCGTGTATAAATATATAACATGCATGTATGTCAACAAAGCTGTGTGTTTTTCTTTTCAACTGAGGCTTGCTGCTCTGCTTGGACGCTGTGTCAGCTCTGCTCTGACAGAGGCAGCTGGTCTGTGGCTTACTGGTGTGATGGTCGCTGCTTTAATTCTTGTTTAACAACCGGCTGAATACACGGCTTCTGTGCCTTGTATATAATGGCCTTTTCTAGCTCATATCTAGTAACTTTGGGTAAAGAATCTTTTTCAGTTGAGCCTGTGCCTTTGGAAGTGGCGCGGGAGAAGTAATTTGCCTCTTTCTCTTATTTCTTCCTTGTTTGTGATGTTTCTGGAATGTGTGGTGGGGAATATCATCTATAGCTCTTCCAGAAATAGTGCTCCATTGATAAACAGGTAAACACATGTTGTTTAGTATTCTTGTTCCAAAACCCCCAGTGTCTGATCTGAAGTTATGAATCCCTTCCTCTTGTTTACAGTTTTATTTTTGGTTTTCAAGCTAACAAATAGGTCAATGTGAAAAGTTCTGCAGTCACCTCTTCCCACAAAATTGTGTAGGCATGATTATCTGGATTTTCCTAGAGATGGAAGTCTAAACAAATGCTGCTAGTAAATGTTTCAAGTAAGTCTATTCAAAATTTAATTTTTTTTTCCTTGTGTTGAATTTCAAGTCAACTAGATAGCCTGAAGCTGTATGTGTCTTGTTTTTTTTTCCCTAAGGGAACAAGGTCATGCCAGTCCTTGTGGGGCTTTAAGAAAGTATGTAACACCCAGGATAAACAGGACTACAAAGGAGTGCTGCTTCTCCAAGAATAAGTACTGTTAGAAATGTAAAATGCAGCTCCTGCGTGAGCTTGCCTTAAACTGAGCGTTCGTTCTTTCTGTAGAAAGAACGAGCAAACGAACTTGAAGACAGACTTATCCTCCCAGCAGAACTGAGAGGAGTCTTCTCCCTCTGTTGGAAGTAGTGGCAGTGTTGCCTGTTTTAGTAGTGCTTGGTGAAATTCTGCACCTTTATCTTGTAGTTTCTGACCAAATAATTCCAAGAAAAGTCCAAGGTTTAAGAACTGCCTGAGTGACCCCCTGTGAGTTGGCAAGAGGTAGTGTTGATGGCTTAATGCAGGTGTATGTGCTCTTACTTTGCAGGTGATTTAACTTAAGAATGTTGTTGTTCCCTCTTTGAAATGGGCTCATGAAATTGGGTTTTCCCTTTCTTCTTTTTCTGTTAAGAGTGTGGAAGCTGTGGCTGGTGAGCAGGGAGTGCAGCATTTGGGTGATGTTGGGAGATGTCGATGGCTGTGTGACCATTTGAACGTTACAGGGAATGAAAACTGAAGTAAAACATACGGGCAGCTTATTAAAGGTTTAAAAGGCCCTGGGAGAAATCCAAATATCAGTGGGGTGGTATTGTGGTTTTTAAAAGTTACTACAGACACCTGTGCATCCAACTAGGACCTTCAGATGGGGCTAATCTTCTGATAAGCAAAGAAATGATTAATTAATCACACCTGTTATGTAAGAAGTGGTGTTCGTAGACTGATGATTTTGCTTGCAGTGTGTATGAGCCTGGGAACAAACTTGTTGGGGTTTTTTCACTGGGAACTGAGAATGGAGAACTTCAGCTTTTTTGCAAGACGTTGAGGTATTTTCAATATTTATGATTTTGTCAGTGTTCAAGTTGGGCGAATGTTAAATGTTGCAGGTTTTCCCTATCGATGTTAACTAGTGGTAAGCCTAAGCAGGTGTTGAAAATGATTGGGAAATTGGAATTGGAGGGGACCTCTGGAGGCTGGCGACCTCTGTGTGCTCGGCATAGTCAGATTCCAAGCTATGTCAGGTGGCTTATGGTCTTCAGTTGCCTTCAGCTGCCTGAGTTCTTGGGCTGTGTGCTTTTAGTTCAAGTATGTGTTTAAAAAGTTTAGTGTTAGAGTGTGACAGTACTGTTCTTTCCAGACTTTAATTAAACTCTTGCCTGACTAATGAGGTTCTTCACTTCCCTTCCACCCCCGCCATGTTTTTTGTTCTTTATTGGTATCTTTGTTCATCTTTTCAGTATTTTACCATTTCCAAGCTTTTGTCTGCCAGCATGAAAGTAAAAACCTGAAAGTCTAGGGTAGTAAAGGTTTCCTTTCTTAGAGGTATGTTAAGAGGTGTTTAATACCATCATTGATCTCAACTTTCAGTGTGTTAATGGCAATGAACTGCTAAAGCTTTTTATATAACATAGAAAGGCAAAAAAAAAAAATCTTTATTCTCTGTTGGCTAGTCTTAAAGTTTCATCAAAGGTGTGAGCTATTAATGTGCTTTGACAGTAACTTGAAAAGCTGTGCCATGTATTTGGAAGTCCGAGAAGTTTTTGACTACGTTGGATATATCCTGCTGTTTACTGGGAGGTTGAAAGGTAATTTGGAAGGAACCAGGCAGGGTTTGTTCAAGAAGAACCATTAATCTGTTTTTATCTAAGGTTAGCAGTGGCTGATGAATTTCTGAGTGGTAATGTAGAACAGGGTGTGAATTGTTATGGTTTAGATGTGATTTCATCTGATTTCTCATTATCTGCTGATGAGAGAAATGATCACAGCGTTTCTGAATGAGGTTGATGCAGAGACCAGTCTGTGTTTCACTATATGCCTCTGTCTTTTCCAGTGAGTTTAACTCTATGCAAACATTTCCAAGTCTAATAAAACCGGTACCCGCTTGGCCTTGCTTGCTGCTAGGGCACACTGCTGTGCAATTTCAGGTGTGTTTTTGAGAGATGGAAGCAAGTCTGCTGTTCTCAGAGATGCAGTGAAGTCAGTGTAAGGTACAGAACGAGGGAGTCTGTTCAGTGTCCTGCAGTGTTTCAAGACCCACTGAAATCAAGAGTCAGCTGATTAATACAACTACTAATTCAACACTCGTTCTTTCAGTGACTGATTTTTTAATCCCATTTCCCTATAAATGTAGCCACGCGTAGAATTTCCTGGCAGCTTAAAGATGAAGAGAAGATGGCGAATGCCGGTGACTGGGGAACCGGTGAGTGCCGTGGTCGGAGCTGTAACACCCGGTGGTTGCTGTACTGCCCTCCTGTCATTGCAGGAACCAGCTCCCAGCCGAATAATCGCCTTCGTTTAGAAACTACTTGCTGCATGTCGAATGCATGCTTTCCTGTCTAAGGAACCAACTGGATAATATGTTAGACCAAGTGCAAGCTCTTATTTAAATTCTTCCTCCTGAGTGGCTGTCTTATTTTTGCAGGTATTTAGACAGATTTTAGGGAATTATCATAATTTTCTTTCTCCAGGTTGTAATGCTGCCTTGGATTGCTGTTCAGTGTCCTTTCAGCATGCAGAAGCTTTAGTGTGATCCTCCTGAGGGCTGTAGAAACCCACATTTCTTCCAGTGCGAGCGACCATATGGAAGGAAGTCATCGGGGTTCTCTGTGAGCTGCGTCTGCTGGGCAGAAAAATGTCTCGAGGTGCAGTGTGGCAGGTCTTGCCAATCGCATTGTTGACCTCCTTAAATAATTCATCCAGGCAAATATTAAAACAAACCAAATGCTCACATTTTGCAGTGAAAAATAATGACATGGCAGATGAAACTGGCTTTTCTAGTTTGGATATAACTGTGCTTGACTCTTGCTTTCCTTCATGCGGCTTTAGTTTGGGTATGGTTGCATACTACGTGCTAAGCCTGTTTTGATGGCATGATGTCCCAGGCTTGTCAGTGTGAGCCCGTTTGGCAACATGTACTTTCTTGTTCTTTTCCTCTTTTTAAGCTATGCAGAACACTGAAGGCTGAGCAGGTGGTAATGAGGGAGTTCTGTTATAGCTGCCTCGCTTCTGCTGGGGTCTATAAACAGCAAGAGCGGGAGGACTGGTGCTGGAGGAAGCATTTACATTCTTGGCATTTTGGTGTGTATTTATCTGGCAAACTTGTAGAACCTTTGACTACTATGAGGATTAACTCGGTGCATCTTGCATACATCCTCTAGTACTGCCATACAGCAGCCTTTGCTGTTGTAACAGCAATTAGTTGATTATCGCTAATGTTTAAAATGTGGGGGGTGAGCTGGCATTTTGTGAGGAAATGCTGATGGCCTGAAATTGTAAATTGGGCCTGTATTTATACATCAGTTATGTGTTTGGATAATCGTAGTGCTCTTGCTATGTTCTACGGCAGCTGAGCAGAAGCATGCAAAACCTTTCATACGATCTGCAAAAACATGCAAAATCTTTAACGTGAACCTGCAACTTCCCTTTTCTCTCTAACCAGTTGAAATGTTCCTGTCTTAGACTGCAAAAAATGCTCCTGAATATCTGGGGGACTTAGTATTCTTGACTTATATAAGGTAGATTTATTTCTTGAAGGTTAGCAAATGCCATATTAACAGCCGACTTAGCTGATATTCTGTAGCAGGTCAAGCATCTGGGACAAATTCCGTTCAGTGAACTTGTTTTGAATGATTCTTCCCTAAAAACAAAATAAATGTGCTGTAGTGTGTCTGGTCTGTTCTCTGCCTTGCTTTTGTGGTAGATTTTGGCAGTAGACGCAAATACAAAAGCACGAATTAGATGAAATAAATGCTCTTGATGATACCAAGCTGCAAGGTGCTGCCCTAATGTTAGACTTGGGTTTTGATGTTACAAGTGTATGATCATTTCCTTTCTAGGCACTGTTTTTAGCACGTGGAATAGCACTCATATTTTAAATGGATAATGCGTAGCGTACAAACTACATTTTTTTTCTTTTAAGGCACAGCTACAGTTTTCCCGTTATTTTTCCTCGTCGAGATGTTTCAGGCCAGAATACCCAATGTGATACAGCTGGGCAGGGGACAGTGGGATAGGTGTGGGAAAGAAATGCTTGCTTTTTCTTCTGTGACTGTTTTTGCTTAACTCACATCAACTGAGCGCAGTGAGGAGTCTGACAGTCTGCGCTGGGTGCTTTGCTCCCTTCCAGTGTACCACTCCTGTCCAAAGTTGAAGTGCAACTTGTAATTTATTTTTTTTTTTGGTGATAAACACAGTTCACTTAGCAATGGTTTTAGGGAAAAATCTGTAATAGGAAGCAGATATGGTGGCTTTGGAATTGGTTCACTATTTCCTTGAGGATCTTGGAGTTCATTTCCTTCAAGGCCAAACTTGCACGAACCTGATGTGTAACTGCATATGCAAAGGGCTGATTTGGCATTGCTGTGAGATCTTAATGCTCAATACCTACATCAACTTGGCAGCTGCGCTCTGGAAAACAAATTTTAAATACCTGTTGTACAGCTAATTGAGCTAACCTCACTCCACACTTTTATTTCAATGCCAAACTCATCTTCAGATAAACATACAGGGGAAGCTGAGGGCAAATGCTTGCGGTTTTGCACTCATTATGACTACACCAGAGCAAATTATTCCTTGGGATGGAGAACTGCTGGTATCTGTAGATCTTGCTAATCTTGGTCGGGATGTTAGTTCCTGGAAGGCATTGCCTTTTTTTTTTTTTTTTTTTTTTCCTGCCTCTGAAAGCGTGTGTTACATAAATGCAATAGAAATGGCTTTCTCAGTAATTTTGCAATGATAATCAATTGGTGCGATTTTGGTCATGTTTGACCACCATTTCTGTCTTTCAGTGCTGCTATTTGTTTTTTCTCCCCTATCATTAGTATAATCTCTGATAAATTCTACTTGTAGCCTGACCTCAGTCAGGTACCCAGCTTAGTTTGCAAAGTGAGCCAACTGAAGCACAGGAATTCTGGCTTTGTTCAAACAAGTGTCTCTCGCAAATGCAAAGCCAGATGATGTTGGGCACAGAGTTGTACGTGAATATGAAATCTGCAGCTTCCTGCTTTGTGTAGGGATTGTATGTTACTTACGGCTTACCAAAAGTTACAGAGAACCGGCGTGAGAGTGCTACGGATGCCCAGCCTGTAACAGATTGTGACCAGCTAAGCTGATGCTTCTGGGTGTGTTATTTGCCTGTGTTATCACTGATGAGACCTGTCCTTTTCCAGATCTTTCATTCCTCTTCAGATGTCTCCAGGTTTTTGGAAGTGGTTAGTTTCTTTTCTTTTGTAGTAATCAGTTCTCTGTAAATTGATTCAAGTTACTCAGTATTGATACCACTGCCAGCAGCTGATGGAAAAAGTGAGAAGAAAAAGAACTAGCTAACTCCATGCCTGCTCTAAGTCTTCATTTTTTCCTCCTATCATCTCCAGACCGATTCTCTCTGTATGTATGCAATGATGGGGAAGGGATTCCTGCAAACTGGAAAACAATTGGGACATGGGGGTATGTCTGAAGATGTCGGGAGACGCGTACTGGAGGAAATGGAGTTGCTGGGCAGAGGAGCAGAGGCAAGCTGCTGACCGGGTGGATGCTCAGAGGAGCCCTCCAGAAGCAGAGGCTGGCCCGCTTGCCAGAGCGCTGCGAGAGCTGAAGCTCTGGGGTTGTTACTGTGCTGGGGCTGTGGAAAGGGGGATGGAGGAAAACCAGATGTTTTTGGATGCAGATTTCTCTTCTGAGTGATGAAGTCATCTAAAAGACTGAAGAAAAGCTTCACAGACATGGCAGCATTGCATAGTACCTGAACCACTGCTGCTTACACCCCCTCAGTTTCTTTCCCTCATTCTTGATGGAAATGGACTCCTGACAAGTGTTAGCCTTTTGCTGTTGAGCACCTGGGTTCCTCAGGTGGAAATTTCAGTATTACTGTCCAGGCTTCCTGCAGCAGCTGTAAATAAAAGGCCTGGCACATTGGAGAACGCTGCAGGTGCTTGGAGCCTGGAGGATCCGGTTGACTTAACCTTGCGCATTGGCTCTTCTCTCTCCATCATTAACTGGCCAGGAGCCTCCTCCTTCCTCCGCTGTTCCTAAAAGCTCTTAAACTGATGTGGTCTTTAGGCTGGGGAGGGCAAGGGGGAAGTGTTATTCTTAGATGGATTTCTGAGAGACAGAAGGAAGTCTTTTGCAGCGTTAGGTTGTGATGCATGCAATTATTTTCCGAAAACACAACTACAGAGGTTTTTCCAGGTTTTACAGCTGAGCACTGACGGAGCTCTCCAATTCAAGTTTGGTACCCAGGGGTAAAGTTTATGCGGAACACCTACACATTACAGAAAATTTTAAATGCTTACCATTATTTCCATGGAAAATCCCGTGGAGAATGGATTTCCTCTGCGAATCCCCGTGGCTGTAATCATGATGTTCCTGTGGGGTAAAAGTAAAATAATTTAATCCTGCTTAATGCTTCATCACCTGAAAAGCAGGTGACAAAGGAAATGCAAATTGCTACATTTCTTTTTAGCAGGGATAGGATACGTCCAAGTGTAACTGCTGACAAGTAAGATGAATTATTACGTGCCTTGCTCCAATGTTCAGTGCTGCTTAATGTAGTGTTGCACAAAAATGTAATGGAAATCTGGAACTCGAGCAAAAGATTGTCAGGGTCCAGATACAGTTTTTTGTTACCTAGTTCTTGACCATTTAATGAGTTTTAAGTGTTTAAAATCATTCTTCCCTTCATTTTCCTTTAGGACTTTGTCTACTTTGTTGGAGATGGCTATGAGCGTTAGATGCTGGTCTGTCTGCTGTGAGCGAGCTGTGGTGACTGTGTGCCTGCAGGCATTGCTGCTTTGTCTTTCATCGAGGTTTGGTTTGTCTGCTTGGCTTGAACGTTGCCTTTTCTCAGCCCTCCTTCAAACTGAAGGACCAGGTAGTCCTCTGCTAGGGCAGGAAGAGGCGGGATGTGTGGGTGACCTTGTTTCTTAGCAGTACCTCAAGGTTGGCATTAAAACCCATCCCGACTGTGTGGCTCAAGTGCGCTATTTTGCTTGATAAAATTTCACTTTAGTAGCTAGAGCCCAAACGCGTCTGCTTTTACTGGGCTGCTGCTGCTTCACTGGGAAGTTGTGGGGTGGTCTTCTGATCCAGGGGGAAATGAGAAGTGACCCCCATAGTATTACAGAAGCGGTGCCCTGACTATAGTATGAATAATTGCTCTAATCGATTCCTACCAGCTTGTGTTAAGAGCCTGTCAAAACATGCACTGAGATTCCGTTTTTCCTCCAAGTGTTCCTTACAGGAGCTCTTTACTGGGTAGTTGGGTTACATGATGTCTGGAGTGGGAGCTCGGAATGTTTCGGAACGAGGAATGCTGTTTTATTTCCCATCATGAAGACTCGCTGGGACACCCAAGTGACTGCAGTACGTAACAGTACAGGCACGTCGGGTGTTTTTATGGTGCCTATGCACGTCTGTTCTCCAGCCAGTTTTCCCCCTGGAGGTTTGGGAAGCAAAGCTGGCGTGCAATAGAGGCACCAAACGTTCAGTTTGTGTTTTCCTCGTAAACCTGCAGACAAATGAAAATATTAGGGACATTGTCTAGAGTCTGTTGCTGCTCCCCTTAACGCTATGTAGTGTACGTGGGCTGCTTCTTACTCAGGTAAAGGTTTTGGAAGACCAGTCTTGCCCTGTCACAAGTAGCAAGGCTCGGGGGAAAGGAAGGATTAGGTGTGAACGTGTGTGCCGAGTGGCTTTAACAGGAGAAGAGTTCAAGCTGCCTTTCACATTGCCAAGGAGCTGTGCGTTTGGCTTTGCGATAAAACTTTGATGCTTTGCACTACATCGATGTAGTGCTGTGTTCACACGAATGTTGCTTCTTAGAAGTGGCACTTCTTTTATCTTGCTCCCATTAGAAATACTTGGGAAATGCGTGCTGTAGTCCATGTATCTGCAGGTCTGTGCCCTGCTTCTGAAAAACAGCTTGACCCCCTCATCTCTGGCACTCGTAGCTGGAGCCCTGATCTCCGGGGCACCGAGGGCATCCCCGGCTGGGAGCTGGTTTGGAGCAGAGCAGTGTTCTTGTGAAAACAGTGTCTGAATAAAAGCAAACTCTGCCAGAATCTCTGGTATGAAGCTTGGAAGCAAGCTGTCCTGAGGCTTTCCTGGATCTTTCAGTCCTACCAT
This sequence comes from Anseranas semipalmata, assembly GCA_013399115.1. NCBI lineage: Eukaryota > Metazoa > Chordata > Aves > Anseriformes > Anseranatidae > Anseranas > Anseranas semipalmata. The sequence goes on along the minus strand of VXAA01004808.1, from coordinate 1,119,022 downwards.
CCATTCATTCAGCGAGTTCTCAGTGATCGGCGTTACAATCACCGCTCTGTAGAAAGTGTTTGGTGTGGTTTGAATCCATATAAGGCACTTGCTGTCAAAACCACAGAAATCATTAAAGGCCTCTTTCTGAAGGGGAGCTTCCATAAAAATGTTTTTGAGATTATGCAAGCTGGTTATTTTTGCAATACTGGCATCAGGCAGAGCTACTTGCTCTGAATTCCTCTTTCCCCTTTACAGAGGGGGCCGTAACTAGTTCTGATTCTAAAAGCAAAACAAAAACAACCTCCCCCTCAAGTTACTCATTAGAGAGAGCTTGGAAAAACAATTACATCTGCAAATATATTGGACAGGAAACCTTATTTGGGAGCCCCCATCTTGAAAGAAAATATTTTTAATGTCAGACTTTGCTTGAGATTTGCCCATGGGTAAGTCATGTTGGCCTGAACTGAAAATGCTACGTACAGAGGTGTGTGTGGGGAAGAGTTCGTATAATTAAAGCGATGATTTTGTGTATGTTCCCATGACAAATTATCCAATTTTTCCTTCTGCTGGGAGAGCTGAGAAGTTCAATAGCGTCTACTGGAACTTATGCATCTGGCCTGTGTTACTGCAGCCCAGTAAGGGACCGGGCAAGTGTTTCACAGTAAGTGACCGTGTAAGCACTCTTCCTCATTGCTGCGCTTTGAAACGAGCGCGAGGGTGTGACACAAGCTACCACAATTTTTGGAAGTGCCACCGGCTTCCTGTGTAGCAGAGGTGCCGCCGTCGGCTGTTCCGCAGTGGCTGCCTGCCTGCTGAATGCATTGGCTCCCGCGGGCTAGCAAAGCATTGCTGGTACTGGCCATGGCAGCTCTAGCAGCTGAGCCAGCTGGCTAGTTCGGGTGCTCCTTGTTAAGAAATGTCTTCTAAACAGCTCAGGGCGTTTATTTAAAAATGCAGAAGTCCTTCCTGCTAGAGTGCAAAAAAAGTTGCTTTTATTTTTGTAAAAGCAATTGAGTGTAAATTGAGCTTTGCTGCATGGTTAGGAAGCGAGTGCTCTGGGTTGTCACTTCTCCCTACTGTTTTGGGGAGATAAAAGCTGTGGGCACCCTGTGCTTTCCTCATCTCCGCAGATAAGGACAAACGTTCTTCCTTTCGGTCTGCTAGATGTATGTTGAGCTGTTGTGCTCAATGGTAACGCTGGGGTACAACATGTGAGGGAGAACAACCTCAGGGTTTGTTCTTTTTTGGTGGCAGTTGATGGGATAGGAAAACCAGTAGAGTTGAGACGAAGGAAAAATGGGTTTACTGGACTAAAATGGACTGTTCAGCTGCCGTTGTAGCTTCTAAGGTGTAGCCAGTTGGTGCCAAATAATTATATGCTCTCAGCTGGAAAGAAGCTGCTTCATTCCCTCCAGCAGAATACAAAATTAATTTCCTGTGATTGTTTGCTCAGCCCTGCTTGAATATCCTGTTTGGGAGTTTCTGAACCGTCGAAAGGGTGAAGTCAAGGCCAGTGACGAGCCCTTCTGCATTGTGCCCAACCTGAGCTGAGCATTTTCTAGCTCAGTGGCAGTGCAATCCTGGAGCTCCCTAAACCAATCTCGCCAAAAATAAAGTTAAGGGTTTGTTTGTGCCCTAAATGCTGCTGTGCATCCCCTGTTCCCTGGCTACACTTGAGCACGGCCCTCCACCTCCGAGCCCTCTCCTTTTGGAGCAAGAACAACTTCTCCCCATGCATGTGACAAATGTGGAATGGTGTCCCATGGGCATCTCTGAAAACAATGCTGAAGTTCATACAGCATAGAGCCTTTCCTTTTGGAAGCTAGCTTAAGTTTAAAAATAAAGGAGATATATACACACATCTTTCTACAGTGCCTGACAAGTGTTTTGTCAAGTTCAAACTTGCAGAAGGAGTCAGCTTGGGCTGTAGGATGGAGATGTTGGCAACTCGTTGCTGGTGGTACCTTTGCTCCGCTGCACTTGACAGCTGTATCTGAAATGGGATCCAAGTGCTCGTTCGTTTAAAGAATGCGTTTGTATTGCTGGCGAAGGGAGGCTTGTGTTGCAGACGATTACCGATTGCAACGGCCCATCAGTTTTAAACCTCTGTACGCTCTGCCTCCTGTAGTGAAAGATCTCCAGCGCGTTGCCAACCGCAAGCCCTAACCCCACCCCAACAGAATTGGCCTTAAAACGGGAGATGGCAGTGTGGAAGGCATCTGACTATCGTGAGGAGCTCTGGCATCTCCTATCTTCCTTGCCTTGGAGTAATTCATTCTGCTTGCCTTTGGGGTAAGAGCGAAGCAGAAGAGAAGACAGGCAGCAGGAGACCTGAGGCTTGATAAAGTAGCACCGTGGATGGATTCAGTGTTGTCTTTAGAGCTTGAAGTAATTTTCAAGCTGTTGTGTACTTTCTTCCCGTTGCGGCCAGAGGGCTACAGCGCTTGGAAATGAATGCGGTGCCTCTTGCGTAAAGCCTCGAAACTCTCGGGTGCTTTAGAAAACAAGTATTAAAAGACCTACCAGAAACCACTTTTGCTTTTCTTTGGGACAAATTTACCTTAATGTAAACTCCCAGTAGAGGGAATCCTTTCTCTGGAGCTAATAACTGTGGTGACAAAAGCGTTTGCAAGTTCACAGGCTTTGCTTCAAAAAAGCAAGCTTGAAATATACACACTGGGCATTCTGAATAGTAATTTGCTCTCTGGGAAAGCCTGGAGCACTGTCCCTGTGTAGCTGGGGCTCTCCCTTTCAGGAGCGTGTATATAATTGTCCCTGTATTCTTGTAGGCGTTACTGATCTTGCAATGTGACCTTCTGTTTCCTGGAGGAAAAGCCTCTTGAAGGTGAGATTTGACTCAGTTCTGCAACACCCGGATCATATTGTGTATACAATAGGAACTGTGCGTGTTTTATGGCAGCTGGTCATCCGAGTACTTGTCTGTAATGAGCTGCTTGGTGAAAAGTAACTCTGAATTAATTCTGAGTGAGGATTAAATTATTGTCAGCACAAGAATTTAAGCCTCTGGAATTTTCAGTGATACTAAGCCTGATGTCATTCTTCAATTAAGATGCTCCAAACCAAAATGACCTTAATTTGGTTGAGCTTTCTAGCCTGTGTCCCCATGTAGAAAACCCTTAGTCATTTTATAGCCTGAAATCCCAATCTGACTTGTCAGGGGTTTTAACAGCTGGAACAGACTTGCCATGGGGTTGTGGAGTTAAATGCTGGCTTTCTCTGTAGGCTTGCATCTTGTTAGAGGTTTTTGTAGAGACACTGCATTGTCTATTAGAAACTGAATTGATGGCTGAGCTCTGAACCAAGATGTTCAAATGTAATTTTTGTTGCTGTGGGAAGGCTCTTGTCAGATGTTAGGAATAGCCTGCGATGACACGGATGGTTTGGGTGGTACTCCAGAACGTCTAATAATATGTTATTGACAGTGTGACTGTTGCCATGATGTCACCCTGCTCTTTTCTTTCCTTTTGGTTTTCAGTTTCTATAGTTCTTGGATTAAAGGTATGTTAATAGCAACTTCCACTTTGTTTCTTTCACAAGGACGTTCTCCTGGGCTGCTGTTAAAGTCCTTTGAAGTGTTTTGTTCATGTGAATTAGTGTAAAAGTTAGAGATACGTGTGCGCACACAGGTAGGAGGAGAGGAGTCAAAGCCAGTTATATCTCACAGCAATAGTTATTTGGAAAATCCTGTGGTGCTATATACATAGGAATACTTAAGTGGAAAACACTCACGTTAGTAACTACATGCAGCAAAATGCGTAGTTAGTGAAATATGCATATTGAAGATAATGAATTCTCAAACCTCTTAATCTGCTTGCTTCAGAACAGCAGAAACAGAAACCTCTCAATTGTTTGCACTGTGCTAGCGTGCCTTAGTTTTAATAGTTGTCTTTGCTTCTCCGTAGCCGTGCCAGCTAGTAACTTAATGCGTTGAAGCAAATCTTGGTCTCTTCAGCCTCAAAAACTCGCCTAGGAGTGGATTTGCAGCAGGTGGAGGTGTGGGACGAAGCTGAGAAACTTGCTGGCCGAGCGCTGTGACGAGTTCCCCTGGGGAACCGGCCATCCCTGAGGCACTGCGGTTCTGGAGAACGCTCGCAGCGTTGGGAACAGCCTGTGGGTGGTGAATCATTCTCATCTCCAGTCATCGATGTCTTTGTCCTCAGTGATGATTTTTCCACTCATTTTCCCTGACTTGTATTCCTGTGGCCTCTACACGGGATGTCATTTGACTGATTACAGGGAATAATAGCGATGTATTTCTTCCCTCTCTCCTTCCAGATCATCGCTACTTCTATGATGTGATGCTTTTAGTTTCTATTGGCACTCTGACCTGGTATAACATCATTAGAAAAAACCTTAATGTTCTTCTGCTTCTATTGCTTTAAACAGGATGGAAATATCAGTAGAGCCTGATGACTGCCAGGTCATTCAGTAGGATGCTGTTAACTCAGGTAATAAGTCTTGTGTTGTGTGATAGGTTTGTTCAGGCAAACAGGCCTCCTGTCAACACGCAGAACTGGAGGAGCTTCTAGTTTGATGCCAGTTCTGAAATTAAAGAAATGGTTCTGCTGAAGAAGGGTGTTTAAGGAGAGAATAGAGGTCTGTATTTCCAGTAGAACTCTATTAGAATGGTCACAAATACTGGCACCTTAAAAGTTTGAGTCAATCCTGCAGCACTACTCTAATTTGAAGTGAAGAAGGGTCCTTGGGTGTTGCCTGAGGTGAGAGCTGGCACCTCAGTCATGCTCTGGTGTCGATACCTCTGGTGTTCAAAGGAGGACTGACAGTGAGACTTTGAGCTCCCCTGGGATTGCTTGAAGGCATCTTCCAGTGGCTGCCTTGAAAGCCTCAGTGCAGAACTCCAGGTCGGGATATTTCCAGGAATGTGTAGAAAGAGCTGACTACATGTCTTTTTTTATTTCCCGTAGCAGATCTGAACCTTGAAGGGCTCATTAAGGCACATCGGGTCAGAGGCGTGCCCGGAGCAGCAGCCAGCCTCGCGCGGCTGCGACCCAGGAGACTTGCAGGGCAGCCTTTGGAGTGCTCGGCTTTTTTCGTCAAAGCACTATTGCTCGGGCTCAGCATCACAGCATGGTCACAGGCTTGGCTCGTGGCTGCGTGAGCTGCGAGTAGCCCTGACCCCCTACCCTCTTTCTCAGGTACAAGCGTGTAGCCTCTGAAGGTATTTATTTCTGTTGCTGCTTGGCAAGCGCCTTAATCCAGAGATAGTTTCACACCTGAAAGCTTAGTCTGAGGATATTAAACCTATTGTGCTAGACTGTGAAGTCTTGCTCAGCCTGTAACCGCTGTTTCCGTTCTTCTGTTTCACTGTGTGGTTAATTTCTTGGTGAGAGAGCAAGGATGTGTTGCTCTTTGGAGAAGGTATTTTTCTGTAAAATACAATACTTCCGTCTGCCTCCTCTCCATGTAATTGTTGTAATTGTCTTCTCTTCCTGAGAGGTGGGAGCTTTTTCAAGCACTGCTCTCAATGCTTTTGTTGCCGATTTCTTTCCCTGTATGGTACCATTCCTCAGTTCAGACTTCAGTGTTCCAACCTTGAAAATTATTTAAGTGATGAGGAGTCGGAGAGGATTTCCCAAAAAGCGGAGAACATTCTTATTGTTGTTGCGAACAGAGTTAAGTAACTTTACTGTCTTCTGCTGAAGAGAGAAGGGAATTTTGTGTAACTGATAGCTTTTCCAAAGTTGAGTGTATATAATTCACGTTTAGAGCCTTTCTTTTAGGGTTTCATAATCTAACAGGCTTCTGAAGCCATTTTGGCCTTCCATTAGTGAATTAAAAGGGTGGGAACTTGGATCTTCTCCCGGTCCTCCTGCTGTCAACTCTTTTCTTGCTCAGGTGCTGTATGCGGAACTCTACTTCAGAGATGATAGCTGATTCTTTGGTCAGTAGACTTTGCTTCTGGCTGGCACAGGAGAACTGCTCTCCTGTAAAAACTTGACTTTCTTCTGCAGGGAAAGGATGGGGATGAGGAGCAGTACTGCCAAGGCGTTGTTTATTGCTGGGTTAGCAGTGGAAAGTCAGAAGCTCTGCAGAGCGGTTGCATCAGTAAGCTTCTATGTGCTTTAAAAGTGACAGTGCAGACGTATGAGAACAGCAGAGAACTGTTTCTTCACCTGTGCATCCCTTGGTGCATGTCTAGAGAACGTTCCTTTCATCATTGAACCGTTTTCTTGACACTACTGATTTTGTGAATGCTGCACCTTCATGTGTCTTTAAGTTTCTGTACAATACTGCAATCCCTGTCAGAAGTATTTTTAGTCATTTCACAATTTTGTAAGTCTTTGCTTAAAATAATCTAGCAAAAGATCCAGGAGGAAGAGTTGAGAGCAAGGAATTTCGGTTGTTCAAGTAATGCGTCTATAAAAAGACGTGGCCCCTGCTGAATAATGCACTGTGCTGGCAGAAGTTTCGGAGGCTTATCGCAGCTCGGGGTGCAGCACGGGCTGCGTACGTCGCAGGAGTTAGCATTGCCTGGGCAGGGCCCTGCACCTGCTGCCGCATCAGCAGCCGTCGGCAAGAGCTCAGATATTGTGGCACTGCCAAACGTGCAGTGGCTGATGGAGATTCTTCTCTAAAATAAAGCAGGTAACGTTCTAATCCCTGGAACAATGTCTGCAACTATTAAAAAAAATTTCTATCATAACATGTGTCAAAATACTGTAGGAACTGAAATGCTTCACGTGAGTCAACAGATTATGTACAAGCTCACTCCCTGTTTGCGTAAACAAATGGTGATATGGGTTTACAACATCCGCGAGGCTTTGATTGCAGTGAATAACCGAACTAACAAATTGTACTTTGAAAGCCTTGAGTCGTGACGTGGGATGTTGGCGAGCAGATGATAGCCTATTGAGGGTTAATATTTTATTAAAGGGCTGCTATGGCATGCAGCTGCGTAGCAAATTGAGCCTGTCCTGTATTAGTTCTTTGCAGGGCTGCGCTCTATGAGAAAAAGGGCAGATTGCAGCAATGCCTTCAGTATAGCAGTTCTGTCTCCTGCTTTCAGAGTTTGTTGTTAGGAAACCGCTTGTCATATTGGAGCGAAAAAAGGTAAATATATTCCAACTAGAGACACTGCATCCAAGGCTTCAAATCCAGGTTAGCAGCTGTTTGCATTACCCAAGAGAAATAGTCAAGCTGTGGTTTTGGTTGCCTTAGGCTCCTGAGCTGTAACGTGCCGTGTGAGAAACGCAATTGTCTAGGAGATGGTGCAATGTCCTGAGCAGTACTTAAAACAGCTTGAGTCCTGTTAAAAAAATAAAGCATCGCTGAATTTTTCAAAATTAATGCCATTAGGTGATGGCTAACAAAGAAAATGGCTTTCTTGCCACGTACCTCGTATGTTGGCAGCAACCTGACAAAGCACTCCAGTCCTGTAGCACTCTTCTGAAGCAGTTGTGTGCAGAATCACAGAGGGAGTGTTTTAGTTGTGCACCATAAACACCGCGAAGGTCAGCTTCGTGCGTTGTGTTCTCAGCTGCCTGTGGCCTGAGGGCACCGAGCAAGAAGCTTTTGGTTGTTGAAGTCGCACTGCTGGACGTCTTCCTACTCCGTTTTGGCTGGCCCTGCTCAGACAGAGGTGGCTGACAGCAGAAATCGATGCCTCGCTGTTCCGCTCCAGCAGTTTGCTTGCCTTGCCCATCCGTGCCGCAGCAGCGAGATGCAGCGGGCGCGGGTACCATCTCTTGCGCGCCTGACGGCGTGCGGGACTAACGTGGCTTAGAACAGAGATGGAGCTATTGATTTCGTGTGTTAGAGCTGGTAAGTGCTGGTGCTGACTAATGCTTAGCTGATGAAAACATCCTGCAGTAATCTTCCGTGTCTCCCTGAGGATGTGCAGTAGTAAGCACGAAAGAGCAGCAGCTGTAGCTTCACGTGTGGACTGGCTCACGGATCCTTCAGAGGCATGTTGTTCCCCTTTCCCTGGAAAAAATCTTTCCCTTTCTCTTCCTGCAGTCAAAATTTGTAATACGCTGCAGCTTTATTGCTGGGCGTTTTTTTTTTTGGCTATAGGTACATTAAACTGGACATAGTAAAAACCAAGATGCAGTCAGTTCTGCTATCAGTGGAATTGATGTGCTCTGCTTTCCAAAGTGTATTCCATCATTTCTTTCCATAAGGACTTGCATAGTAAGGTGTTTTGTGAGTTCTTTTTGCATGCCATTAATTATAAATGCTGATAGTAATGATGAGCAAGATTTACTCAGTTCTGAAAAGTGAGTACAGGCAGTTGTTGGAAGAGCTGTTTGTGTGCTGTATCTGTAGTAGATGGGATGCTTACCTAAGTGACCTGGGTTTGAATCTCCCTTCACATAACTGTGCAGGCATTTTGCATTATTTATTGAAGGAAACGCCTCATCCAGGCCTGTTTTTCTATTTCTGTCTTCAGCAACAACGCCATCACAGTAAGGGTAGCCTTTCAGAGCTCCAAATGCAAAGTGAAACACTTGTAACGTTTCCAAATATGTCTTATTCTGTTATATTATTCCTCTAAACCCCAGAGCTCACAAATAACCTACAGAAATATTTCCATCTTTTAAAATGTCAGTTTCCTGCTCCAGTGAAAATGGTTAAAGCATGACGTAACTCTCCTCCGGTAAAGACGCGCTGGGTGAGGACAACATTAATGCTGCTCGTCATCTGATTTGTAGATCTCTGAATCTATGGGGATGGCAGGAACACCTTACTTGAGGTGAATTTCCTCGAGTGTATTTAGAACGACCAAATGTGTAATTACAATGAACGCGTAATTTCAGGAGCTCTATTAGAACTGACTGTTTGAAGCTGTGGGCTCTTTAGGACGGGGCTTTTCACTCCGCGCGGCCCAGAACGCCACGGGTCCGATAGGCTCTCCCAGCTCTACGGGAGGAGGTGCAAAGACTTGCTCCTCTATAAGCCGCTTAGATAAAAGGCAGAGCTGATGGGCGAACTGCCTTCTCTGTGCTTTGCCACATGCTGCTGCTCTCTAGAGTGTTATTCACCGTTGGCATTTATCATACAGAATTGTTTAAAAAAAATTCAATTTAAAAGGCTGTCTCTGGAGAAGTATCTTATACACAGAAGGAAGTGGCTAGCTGAGACAAATAGTTTAATTTGAACCCTTGCAGAGGGTGAAGGTGACTGCAGTAAGAGATTTAATAAAGTATGCTAAAAGAAAAATCATTACTTCATTGGACAGGCAGCTGCTCAGCATAGAAATTTGGCGTCTGGTATCCTCGACCCTATAGGAGTTTGCCTTGGACCGCGGCTGGCTTTTCCCTGCTAGCACTGTGCTGCGAGTCCCGAAGAGAGGTGGGTGAGTCATTTGGGAAATTGGGAATGCCTTCTGATTGGAAGGCTTTTAATGGTACTGGGTAGTTTTCAGCTTGGCTTTTAGCATTTGTCTGAGCCACTAGGGAGCTTAAGAAATAATGTGGAGAGAACTTGGATGGCTTTCTAAGCCTTAATGAAAAAACCCAAACTGCGGTTTTGCTGACACTGCCTCATAATGTGAGACCGGGAGAGTGATCAGTCCAAGAAGGCAAGCTGGGGAACGTGCTATTGCTCGTGCAGAGATGGATCTCGTCTGGGGGCAAACCGAGGTGTGCAGTGTGTTGCAGCTTGCTGTCTGCAGTGCGTACACACGCACGTTGCTGTGCACGTGAAGGTGTGGATCCTCATGTTCCTCGGGTGGTGTAAAGGAGGCTGGAGTACAGCAAAAGCAGCAAAGACCTTTGCTAGGCCTAACGCTGTTTTCCTGTCCCCAGCATAACAGGACCTGCACAAATTCCCTGCTTCTGCTCTCCTGGGTATTGTAGGTAGTATAAAGACTCAGAAGTTTGCAGAAGGTATTTTAACTTGTTTGTGTAATCTGGGATTGAAACTGAAGGCATAAAATGGTCTGTGAGCTGTTAAAAATGCAACCAAGCACCTATTCAAATTCACTATTCAAATTCATCAGCACGAAAAAAAAAGCATCACTGCTTTTTCCAACATCAAGAAGGTCTCAGCTCTTGAAATGGGAAAGAGTGAGGCTGGTCACCCTGGATAGTCATGCAAACAGGGAACAAACTCTTTGCAGCCGAGAGCGACCTCAGCTCTATTTGGTGCTTAGCGAAACAGCCCTGGCATCACTTTGCTTCCCAGCTGTTCACGGTACCTCATTGCCATAAATGACTTTCCATTGTCCGCTCAGATTTTGCGCATAACTAGTGGAAATACGGCTAGGTTCTTCCTGGCAGGTTTGACTGCACAACTGGGTACTACAAAACAAAAACAAAACAAACTACCAACCTAACACCAAGGTGAGCAATCTAAAACTCCTTGGCTCTAGGGCACAGTCACTCAAAGTATGGGCGTTATTATTTTCCCTATATTTTAACGAGCGGTGAGAAGACTTGGTGTTTTCCAGGGTTGAAGCGCATCTCCGCGTAAGTCGAGACCATCTCAACGTTTCCAGAGGTTGGTTGGCAGTGAATAGTTTTCCTCTTGTTCCAACAGCCTCATAAAAAGCGATTAGCTTTCTCTTACGAGGGAGGAAAGACAAGGTTGCCACAGGGCACTGGGGCTCTGCCAGGCTGCTGCTGGCCTGCAGTGTAAGTGTCCCACCTGTGGGAATGAGACACGTGTAGATGGCATAAGTCGTGCCTACCTGGCTCGCTTGGTTTTGTTCTTTGTGCTAGTACGAGAACTGAAAACAGTTGCTTTAGCATTTGGCCTGAAAGCTAATGTTCCTGCGTGAGCTGGAAAAACTTGCCTTAAAATCTGTCTTTGTGGAAAACTGGAGATGTTTACTGTGCAGTAGCCAACGTGCCGGGATCACATTGTGTGCTGTGAAGCTGCCCTGCATAAATGCACAAAAAGAGAATTGCAAGTCCCAGCTTGGGCATCACAAGATGGGGGAACTGAGATGAGATGGTTTTAACTTGAACATACGATGTTAGCCAAGTGTGCTGCAGAAAGCTGTCTAAAACCCCCACCAGCATCGTGCAGCATGTGTCCTCGCGCTTCCCATTCCCTATGGCTCGCTTCACAAATGCCCTGGCGGCTGCCGCCTCTGCCCCGTGGCGTGCCCGTCCCAAAGCGCGTGGCGTGATCCGGCGAGGGCTGGGCTCCGGGGGCCTGGGAGGCTGCCAGCACGGCGGTGGGAAGCGTCTTGGCACGGCCCGCGCGGAGCAGCTGCGTGACGCGCTTTCGGAGCAGCTCTAATGGAAACCGCGTCTGGTGCGTGCGGGAGGCGGGTGCCGCGTCCCTTCCTAGAAGGATCCGGGCGCTGCGGTGTGTGCCGGGGGAAGCTGCTGCTCCTGCGAGTCTGGCTGAGGTGAAACTGCAGCTGTAAAGTCCTTTCTGCTCTCGAGTTTGTCATCTTTTACTGCACGTCTGCTAGGCCATCTTTAAGTGAAAGCAAAATCTCATTTGAGCGTCAATGCAAATCACTGATATTAAACACAGACGTTTGTAGCCCTCTGTAGAGAGAGGCTGTAAGGTGATTTGTGACATATTGACAACAGTTTCATTTATAATGCCCGTGTAAGACAGCTGCCGTTAACTCATGCGAAGAGCATCTGGTTTGATGTACGTGCTAGTTGGAAGTCAAGCTGAAGAGCTTCCTGCAAAAGACACTTAAATATAGATGGGCTGTCTGTAATGATGGATGGGAAAACTATTATTCAATCAAGCTTTATAGCTTTTTATGTCTAAGTTCATAACTTAGCTTTTGACTTGTTAACAAGAAGGTTTAATTGCCTAAAATACCCGCGGGGAGATGTATTTGGACAGATTTCTTTTGTAAATATTTCCAAAGAAATCAGGCTTTTGTTCTTCCCTTTTAGCTGTGTCACAGAATGCTGTGTTCTTTTTCGTGGCCATTGATTGAAATATTTTTGTATCTTTGATATTCCATTTAAAGCCATAGTAAAAAGATGCTAGAAATAACACTTGGAGGGAGGAGGAAAAAAAAAAAAAAGGAAAAAGCTTGTTCCTTGTTTTTTTCTTAGCTGCCTACCCAAGAAAATGTCCCACCAGAGCTATAGCTGGCTTGGATGTGATTGGAATAGCGGCAGCTCGGGGTGGTAGTCATCATCTAAGCAGTTACAAAATGGCTCGCTGTTTATAACCCTCAGCTGCATCACATAGTCATCTTGTTCCCTGGCTGCCTGGCCTTTGGCCAAACACCTCCTTTGGGGATTGCTTTAAAGACAGCAAAGCTCTCGACTGTTGGTTTTTTTTTTGTTTTTTTTTTTTTTTGACTGACCTGTGGATTTTGTTGGTACGGAGCTAAAAACGAAGCTGCGCTTGCACGGGAAGGTGACGGAACTGCTGCGTGTGCGGGGACGACCGCTCTCTGTTCTCCTCCATGCTCTGCAGTTCTGCCTTGCGAGGCTGCTGGCCCACAGAGGGAGAGCCTGGTTGGGAATCGGTCTGCACGGGAGCAGAAGAGGTGTCTGAATGCTGTGGGGTGACCGGGGGCATTTAAATATACTCACTTTGGTCGACGAAGCCCTAAAAATGGATCTGTTCAGTGCTGTGTGAATAAGCGCCTGGGTTCCCCATGCCCCTTCCCGTGATGGTGTTCATGTTGTGTTTTAGACACCTTCTGGAAAAGATAAAGCCACCTTTGATGAGTGAAATGACTCAAAAAACGTAGAGTATTGCTTCTGGTTTTGGTTTCCTAACACCTGGAAACTCAGCTGGAGGCTTTGCTGGAGGCTAACCCTGGGTGGCTCTCCTGGTAGCAGTGCAAAAAAAAAAGCTTTAATATTGGAAGTGATGCTTTCATGCATCTGCCTGACGTTAAGGACCTGAGGTTAGTTAAGCCTCACAACAGGGAGTGAGCTATATTTAGAGACTGCTGCTTGCCTGAAATATAGATGCCATGATGGGATAATGAACCAGTGCAAGGGGTTTCTGGTACAGCAAAGCTAGAAAGTCGGGTGATGTAAAAATAGAAGAGACAGAAGCAAAGAGGAGGTGTCTTTCTGCCTACTCATCGGTTCAGAGTCGAGCAAAAAACATGAAACAACTCAAAAACCTGTAAGATCTCTAAATATGTTGGCTGTTTTCTCAGCCCTATGGTGTGTTTGAAATCTTCCAGTGGCTCCAGCAGCTCAGCTCTGGTCCCTAAGGGAAAGAGCTCTTCCTCTGATGGCATTGGAGCGCATTGACCTTGTCTCAGTGGGGGGAACAGGAGCAGCATCACCTAGAGGTACGTCACAGGTGCCGCTGAGTCCCTTTCTTTTTCTCCGGTGTACTTCTGCCTGCACATCATTCCTGAAAATCTGTGGTTTTTAGGAGAGAAAACAGCTGGAAACAGTGACATGTAGTGGTCAGCTTCAGAGATGACTGGAGCAGGAACGCTGTGGTCTGGGAGCAGTGAGTGTCTGTTCCTCTCTTCTGAGACTGGTCGAGACATCCAGTGTGGTCTCCACTGGAGAGATGTCTTGGGGTGGAAGAGAAGTGTTCTGGGTCAGTTGTGCTAACAAACAGCATCGTGCTCGAGGCTCCATGTTCGCTGAGCAGCGGATGGTGCTGGTTGGGGTTCAGCACTGGCGTAGGCTTTCTAAATATATCCTGATGTTAGTGGTTGAAGAGGCAAGTGATTCCTTCCAAGCAATTTCTGCTTCATAAATGCTCTTGAAGAAATGAGGAAGAAAACATTTTATTAACTTCACAGAAGACCGTAGCTTGTATTTCCCCATTTTCACGTTGTCTGCAAACTCAAACATCTTGTTCCGAGGCTCGAGCCTCGGATTTCTTTAACAAGGAGAAGGGCTGTGCTTCCATTCACAGGCTGCAGCGGGCTGAATGTTTTGAGAGCAGCCTCAATAAAACTTTAGCATTGCTGGTTGCTATGAGCTCGTGAATGCGAGTTTATTTTTGTACGCGCTTACAAGCTCTGCCACCTCCGTAAGCCAACGCGCGGCTCGCCAACGGCGACACGGGAGTGAAATCATGAGCAGAGGGCGAGCAGCGGGCTTACCTGCGCTCGGTGCGGGCCATCCCCGGGGCTCCTGGGAGCGGGCAAGGTCGGTAGAGCAGCTTGTAAGGAGGGCAGTGAGCTGGGCAGTTAGCGCATAGCATTGCTCGGAGATGTTCGCTGTCTGTCATGCGACCCCAAGACTGAAATACGTGAGCTTTTCCCCGCGTTTGCGTGCTGTTAGCATCACTCTGACATAGACAAAGTGTTCTGTTGTGTGCTTCCCCCAGCTATGCAGTGATCTGAAAGCCGCTGTCTTTAGGGAAATCATATAGGAGAGCCTTGGAGAGGTGAGGGGAAAAGGAGCGTGTTTACTTTTCCTCTGATTTTCTAAACTTGTTTATTATAGACAGAAATGAGCTCATCACAGAGAGCATATGCACTTCTCTTAAGCTCTGATACTGGGAATGTGGATTTTCCACTCTTTGTGCTGGTAACACAGCTGACTAAATAGACACATTCATTCTTGTGATGAATGATTATTCAATTTTTTTTTTCCTGCCTCCCAAATTATTATTTTTTTTTGCATGTGTAGTATCCATAATGTGGCTGACACCCATTTCTCAGTGTCATGCTTCTGTTCTCCCCAGGTATTGATAAAACCAAGTATATAACAGGATACTGGACCGACATCCAGGCAGAATACACCTGTACCTGATAGACAACAACTAACAAGCGCGTTGTAAAACCTCGTTTGCTTTGCGTGCTCTCTGCACCTTTTCCTTCTGAGTCCTGTTCTCCCCTCCAAAGCTCTGAGCATCCTTAGTTAGTATCTTTAGACAGTTAGTATCTTTAGTTGAAACAGATAGTTATCTCAAATACAACATTGTTAAAAGCCGTAATGCAGAAGGAGCTAACTGCAGCGGACAGCGTGCCGCTACAGGAAACTTTGGAAGCAATAGGCACCAAATAGTATGGAAGCATCTGGCTGTAGTAGAAGAGCAGGGTGACTTCTTTGGGAGTAATTCATAGAATTAATACAACTCTGGATCGTGCTTGCGCTCGGACAAATACATATTAGTCACAGAGAGAAATGACTTTGTTTAGCAAGATGGGTGAATGCAAAGCATCTTGAAGGGTTAATATTTTTCAGCTGACATTAAAGTCCACATATGGGTGCAGAGTCCATGTATGGATGCAAAAAATAAATATGCCAACTGCCGTGTGAAGAATTTCTGCATCGTTTCAGGCAGGTAGCTTGGTGCAGTCTCAAATCACTCAGCTGTTCTTTCAACGCTCTCCCTTCTATATGCTAATTTTCCGGTATTCTGTGTTATTTTGCTTTTGTGCTGGAAGCAATGTAATTACCTCTGACAGCAAGTAATTTCCCAACAGAAAATTGACGAGGCAGAAGTGTAAAAATACATTTGCTGGCGTTGCATGCTGTCGTGCGCGAAGGACCGGGGTAGCTGATGACAAAACAAGTGACACAAGTACTCCGAACCCTTCTCTTACCTGGGTGCCTCCCTGCAGCCGCGTGTGCCCGTGGATGCAGGGCAGAGAGCGGGCTCCAGCCTCGGGCACCCGGGGAAGCCCCCGCACGCAGGCGGCGGTGCTGCCGTGAGACTGCGGAACCGCCTGGGGCTTCTGGTGTTCCCTGCAGCAAAGGTAATTCCCCAGCGCAGCGCTCGCTAGCGGTGCGTCGAGGGGGAGGAAAGGGGTGGAGATGCGATTGAACTTGATTTCAAAGCCTCTCTTTTATTATCCTGTGTAGAAATCTGTTCCGCAAGGGCATCGTGCTGCCGGGGGAGCCGGGATTCCTCGCCTTGCTGGGAGCTGTAACTTCGTTTCCTACCTCAGGTTCTCCGGGTGCCCTTTGTCTCCGAAGCAATCCCCTTCCAAGTAATAGAAAGAGAGGGGATTACGTTTGCTTTTTAGAGCATGCTGTGGAAAATGTTACTGTTGGAGTAGCAAAATTTGTACTAGAAAGCCTGCTGCTAACCAGTGGCTTTCCTTTTTTAAACAAGGAAAATAAATACATAGATGATAAGGAGCCTGAAGCAGATGGTCTCAGTGTGTCTGGTCTGATCAGCGAATTTAGAAACAATGGGGTTTGATGCTCTTGTCCCAGAACGTTTGCTATTCCGGGTCTGCGGAGCGGGGAGAGAAGCCGTGAAGACTCCTTTCCCATGCAGCTATGTGAAGTGGAAATCCCCCTGTTCCCATTCATTGCACCGCTCAGGTCATCCTTTTTGAGATGCTGCGTGACCTGCCTGCTTAAAGCAGTGTTACATGTAGGGCTTTCCCCAAACAGCCATTTTTCTCATAACCTCGCTTTTCAAAGCGACTGTAATATTCTGACCTGCAGATAATGCAGGAGGAAAAACGTCACTGCTAACGAGTTTATTGCCCATCTACATGATAACACGACTTTGTCAACTGTTGTCTTGTGGGTTCCTGATGTTATGCAGTGGAGATCAGATCCCCTTTCTGTAGCCCTTTGTTTAGCCAGACTTCATTTTTTTTATTCTCTGCAGACCAAATAAGATTGTGTGTGACTTCAGGCTACCTGAAACGCAAATCCGAGTGTCAAACAGGTGGTAGCAATGAGTATCGCTTACCCAGACGATAAATCCAGAACCTGCACTGAAAAGTGACTCTAGAGACGGGATAATTGGTGTGAGGCTTTGTGTACCGACCTCGTTGTGCAGAAGTGCAAACTGAAGGAACGATGCAGGGCTGTTGGTGGTGAGGGAAGCAGGCTGAGTGCGGTGAGGATGCTTCCCCGTACGTGGAGGAGAAGTTTGGTGTCTGTTCTCAAGCCTTGTGAAATGCAGTGGTGAAAGTAAAACGGTGCTGCAGTTGCGCAGCAAATGCACTGAGTGAGGTGGTGTGGCATTGCTTCTCTGTTACGTGTTGGCAGAAGGGAGAAATCCATCACCAGCTTCCACTCTCTGCAGCTAGAAATCTAAGGTAGGCCCTGTTACAAGGGCTTTCACGAGCTTTATTTTGCACATAAGGCCATATCTTCTAAATAAATGCTTTCAAAACACATTCTGAGAGCCTTGAGCAATTAGAGCTCCCAAGATGGGGTCAGGAAGGCAGTGAGTTCTTTCTGCTGTGTTGCCCTAAAGACTGCAGCTTTATTTTAACCTTACTTTCATCCCCACTACATCTGAAGGTGGTTTGCTTCAGTGCACGCTGAGTGAACCCAAAGCCAGGCTGCTGCCTCCTGCCCAGGCTGGCATTGCAAGTGTCGCTGGTAAAGCAGCGTTAAATTGTTGGACTCCATTCTTTTCCAAGGGATATTAGCAAAAAGCTTTGAACAGCTTGTGCTGGAGAAGAGGCCGGCAGCCAGCGGCGTGGATGTGCGCACATTGAGGCTTATCAAACTTTAACTTGTTGGGCTTTAACAGGGCTTCTCAGCCTGTGACACGAAGGACCTGAAAGAGGAAACGAGGCAGAAAAAGCACGCCCTTGGCTCATCCTCCAAGCCATGGGGAGGAGCACTGGAAGCATTCGTAATTTATTTTAAGCACAGAATGCATTTGAGACCTTAAACCATCGTTGCTCTTCCGCAAGCCCGAGCCCCACGGGTTGGTTACCTGCGGGCGGCTGTCGCGCTGGCTGCGTGCTCTTTTCCCCAGGTAAATTCCCTGCGTGTGGTTCCTGGGGCGCTGGGGCAGGAGCAGCCCTGCGGCGTGCGGGCGGATTACTCGTCGGTGAGACGGGAAGGATGGAGAGGTGTAGAACGTGTGCCGTGGGCCTTGCTCTCTCCTCTGTAGCAGGGGGCTTGGAGATAGCGTGCTTTAAAGCTGAGGGTTTGCGACAGCAGCACTTCTAGACGTGAAGGCCTCTTGTAGAGATTATACAGCGCAAGGCTGTGGTGTTGGAGGTTGAGATTAGCCTTGGGAGACGGCTGTGATGTGGCAGGACCCCTCTCTTTAGTAGAAAAGCAGTAGCAATTTCAGTTAAGTGTTTTGGTTCCTCTGGAAGACACCATTTGCTTTTCCTGCCCATTGAGCAGTAGGAAATTGGCCTGTAAATTTGGGTTTATTATAAGGCGATGTTGGGGTTAATGAGAACAAACAGTTTTTCTGTGTGTTTCTGTAGGGGGCTGATGTATTGACTGGACTCCAGAAAGAGTTAAAGCCCCCACATTAATAGTGGAGCTTTTACTGGAATTAATGTTTTTGTAGTTCATTAATACAGCAATCTTTGAGAAGCTGAGGTCTGACGGAGCTACTTGGCAAACGCTTGTGGGGGCTGAGAGGTAGCGCTGTGCTTTTGTGGAAGTGAGAAAGGAAAATTCATCTGAAGAATTGATGTCCTCCCTTCGTGGAGAACAGACCCCTTAATGCAATATTGGAGGCTTTACTTTTTCTTAGCTTTATTCAATTTGAGCCATCAGAGCTTCAGCTGCCACTTCCAGCCACGTTGCTGTGATTTTCGCAGGGGAACAAGGACAAATGCAAATAAAGATCTGCCAACAAGTGGTACAGTACTTAATAACATGAAGCTTCCACTAATGCTAGCCCTAATTTCTGCTCAGAAAGAAAATGTCAGCCCCAGATGTCGGCAGGGATGGCTGAAGGCAAATGCTCTGCAGACGTGTGAGGCCGGTGCGAGGTGGCCGGTGCATGCTGACAGCCCGTGCAGGGGTGGTGGCAAGCAGGGGGTGGCAACCCCGAGCCTCAGCAAGGGGATGCTTTGCTGCCAAACCTCAGCCTCGTTTAAAGCACAGCCCCAAGAGGGAGAAGCGTTGACTGGAAAACTCGCAGCAGCGAGTGAAGAAGGGGTGAAGGGTGCTCAGCGCGGGGACGTGGTGCTGTGACAGGAGTGCTTACCGTGCGCTGACTTAGCTTTCCCTTGCCTGGCTCAGCTTGGCCGGGGAAAATGTCTTTGCTCTTGGTGCTTGCACCCCTCGACAGTGTTTGCCTTGGCAAACGGTGTTCTTTTAAAAAACAAAACAAAACACGTTGCCAACCTGTTGACAGAGTTGGCTCAGTTCAGGAAATACTTGCAAGGCGTGCTTCCCTGCAGGGGTTCACGTACAATGCTTTGAGCCTTTGGGACAGTCTGAGGCAATCTTATATTTGATATTTTTCTGTAGCATAGCAGTTGGATTCATTTTCCAGGATGGAGGACACGTGTGTTTTTAAAACAAACAAAATCCCAAGGAATTTCTGCTTGTTCACAGGTGGGATCTGAATGAATTTCTCTGTTCAGACGGATGCCTGAGCCATCGTGGGTTTATTTGGTTTCTGCTGTTAGAGCCGCTCGGGCTGAATGGAGTGGTTGCTACACCCGGAGCAGGAACAGCCTGTCTTGGGTACGGGGTCCTTGGTCTCTTGGTGTCGGGGCGAGCAGTGAATTGCTGTGAGCAGCACCTCTGTCCCCTCACGAAGCTAGCCTATTCAGACATTCCTGCGTCTCTAAGCCTGTCCAAAGTTGAAATAAAAATAGATGAGATTCAGTCTTTAGAATAATTGTTAGCTAATATTTTGAAAAATCCTAAGCCTTGCTTGCAAGCTTGTGTTTTTTCGGTCCCTTCTCTCAGCTCTCTATTTATACCCGTTGACCACTGTAACTACAGTAATGCTTTGGAAATGGAGTCTCTTGCTAGGATCCGAAACTATTTTAATGGACTCTTCAGCTCAGTGCCAAGCGGGAGGGCAGCGGATTACTTGCCCAGCCCTGACTGTAGGTCAGCGCTGCCGGGCGCAAGCTTCATGCGCTCCCTCGGCGCTGGTAGCGCAGCCGCAGCTCTGTGCCGGTGTTTTGGGTGAGATCTCGGTGGGACACCGCCGGCGGTGGCAGCAGCCAGCGTGACCTGCTCCGGTCTGTGTCCTCGCCCCTCTCGGTGCCCTGGGCGTGCAGCGAAGGCTTGGAGGGGCTCCGAGTCATAAGGCAAGAAGGAGGCGTCTGCCTTGGGGCTTCTCCCGGAGCATCCCCTCGCACGCTGGTGGCGGAGAGGAGGCAGCCTCTGAGCCTCCAGAGCCCCGAGTGATGCCGGGATTCCCTGCCACTTGTTTGCTTATAAGCTTCAAGCACCGCTGCAAGCAACCGAAAGGAGAATGTCCTGGGCGTACGCAGTGACACGCGGCTTGCTGCGAGCAGAGCGTGAACGGCAGGGTTGCCTCCGAGAGCACATTTAGCATCGATTCAGTTATCCTAACAGCGCGCTCCGCACGATGCTTTCAGCGTAATCGTTGGCAGATTTCCTGTGGATTTTGCAGGCTTAAATTTGAAGTCACTGTCTGGTCTGTGGAACAGAAGGTGCAGCGGGTCTGCTGAAAGATGGCAGCTTATTGACATCTGGGAGGGTAGCAAGCAGAAAAAACGGATTTTTGTACAATTAAATGGGTAATGACTGGTTTTCTCACTCTCAAGAAACTTGCATTTTCCTTAGTCTTGGGCAGTTACAGCTCTTTTTTTTTTTTTTTTTTAATCACAATGCAGATAAAGTCAAGTGCGAGGTATTTGTGTCAAAATCAGAAGTCAGATCATAGGCTTTGCAGGTTTTGTAATAAGGATGCCTAGGTGATTTCTGTGCATGTTAACTTTGAGGCTTATTTTAATTACTAGATTCTCCGAAGCCTTGAAATGTTAATGCTTTAAAGGCAGCTGCTTTTTTAAATACAGGCTGGGAGAAAGGATTGTATCTCATCAGTAAGATCACCTTCCAGTCTGTTAGAACCACATGTATCATGTTAAATATGTTTTGGGTCATTGCAGCAGGAAATGCAGGCAGTCCAGATTTGTTACAGGTGTCCATACTCTTCATTTCTCTCCTGCAAGAAAGCTTTCCTGATCCTTTAGCTCCAATTTTTTTGCCAGGGTATAAAAATAAAACAGGAAACAGGTTAACCTTCTGAAGAAAAGAGGAGCACACAGGGCTAGACTTAGAAATTTAGGGACCTAGAAGGCAAATAGGTTTGCTTTTGTTCATTTTTTCCCCTTTTAAATTTCCATGGTAGTTATCAAATCTCCTGTATTTCTTCTGGAAGTTACAAAATCATCTGTTTCCAGGTTTGGTTTTGGCCTGTGTATGCTAGGTTTTTTATGCCTATCTCTTCTTACAGTTAGTAGTAATTTCATATTTTTAAAAAACTGAGTTCTATGGCTGTGTTTGGAGCATTTATTGATCTATCAAGTACGCTTAGGGTAGCTGCATTTAACTCGGATATTTATATTTCAACTTTAATTTGAATAAGTCAGAAAAATGTCTTAGTAAAGAGTTTTTTGGTTTAAATGGGTATTAAAGTATATGACTACATGTGTATTTTCAGAGATGGTAAATGTAGTACCATGCTCGGAGCAGTGGTTACTGTCTCCGATCGATGCACCTGAGGGTGGCTACACCAGTCCCTGGTCGTGAGCATCGTTTCAGGAAAATAATACAAGTAAAAATGGTGAATGCATTTAGGATTGATTATTTAAAATGAGTTTTCCTACTCAGTGACTTGCCTTGTTATTGAAGGTAGAGATTTTTGGAATTGCTTGGTCATATCCCAGAACTATCTTGTGTTGCTCAGCCAACCACGAAGATTATGTGAAGAGGTTTTGCCAGGCTTGATTAAATCCAGTAACATTTATTTGTTAAAAGCGGGTATAACAGCTAACCTTTCTGATTTTTTTAATCTTCAAGGATGCCAGCTGATGAACTGAGCATCACTCACTGCTCCCAAACTCCTGCATTGAAGCTCTATTCCTTCTCTGAAATAAACTGCGTGGAAATAACACGGATCATAACTGGCTTAAGTGATTTACCTTGGCATTATTGGGTGGCAGTTGTGTTGTGGTACGCATTATGCTCCCCGTACCCTCTGGGTAGCGCAGTGTTCAGGTTAAATGAGGTGGGCAAATGCGGGATAAACGCTCTGTGGTGTGCGTTCTCCAGGCACTAATTCTGTTTTAACAGCTAAAACAGGGAATCAGGGAGCGGGGGTGCTTTCCCAAAGAAGAGCCTCAAATCATACCTTCACAAGCAGAATTATTAACTTCAGACATCTCATTTCTCACCTTCTGCACCCTTTCATGCTCTGCCTGTGCAAGGGCACGTGTCCTTCTGGGGGTCTTTGCTCAGAGCCCTGCTTAGCTTCAGCCTTTTGCTAATGCAAGGACAGGTTTGCTGCCTGCTGCCTTCCCCTCCCGTCCTTGGGTGAAATGAGGACTACTAGATGAATTCCAAATGTTTAACAGAAAAATTGCTCTAAAATACTTATTCTGTGATTGGGTTGAACAGCTTTTGCTCTCCAATATAATCAGCTATTTTATACCCACTGCAGGTAATAGACCGAGCTGAATACTTTGTATCTTACCTCTTCTGCATTATTCATAGCTTATTGTCCCTGTTCTCAGCCTGTGAGATAAATGACCTCTGTTTTCAATAGGTAAATTTGATTTATTCTTCCTTTGGCCTGCGTAATGTTTAAACAAATCCCAGACAGAGTTGGAAGATAATTTCTCTAAGACTTGAAGTGTAGGATTACATTGATCTAGCATCCATTGATGCATCAAAGTGATAGCATCCATCTGAGGCGAAAGCAAACCAAGAAGAACCCATTTGAGGATTACAAGTTTTATCTTCCACAAACCAATTTTTTTTCCACTGGCAATATTCGAAAACGAGTTCCTTTTAATCTTATCCTGATGATTCATCTACTCTTGGATACTAGAAAGCTATCTAATACCAGAAGCAATATACTATGCTTTCTGAGAGCAGCACTGCTTTTAAAAGTTTTGTCCCTGCTTAGCACAGCCATTGCCTCCTCCAGCGCCCTGGAGGCGAGAGCTGGTAGCGCTGGAATTCAGCCCTAGGACAAACAGAAGGTTATTGACAGGGAGCGGGACAAAACCGAGACGTGTGATTTGGAGCTGTATAGCGTATTTTGACCTGTGTACTTCCTGCTTTGGGTTGCACAATATTTGTTTGTCTGTGTCAAATCGTGCCTGGGAAGGAATAAAGTTTATTGAATGGAGGAAGAATGTTCTTTTTATGTGCAGGTATGCTGATAAATCATTTGGTGTTTACCTGAATTCCCTCTTTTGGCTTAAGTAGAAAAAAAATTCAATTCAGAGATGATTCTCGAATGGCTTCTTACCCAGGCCATTACTCCAGGAGGAGGGAGAGCAGACGTACGTTCACGTGTGTGTGTGTCAGGACTGTTCTGCAGCGTCTGTTGTATTATTTCTGTGTTGGCAAGTCGTTGTTCTGTGCTTAACTGAATTGATGTGCATCACAAAGCAGTGAGCTCAGGGATAAATTTGCTTAGAAAGTACTTTTTCAAGTATTTTAGCAAATTTAGACGAGCATTGAAACACTTCAGGTTTCTTCTTGTTTCTGTGCCAGAAGTACTTTAACTACATTAAATATCCTTGGATACCTTTGTGTGAGCCAGTGATAACTTTTGCCTGATGTTCATGAGCCAAGAAGCTAATGAAGATTGCACAGCTCAGTAAAATATTTTTCTAGGCCTTGCTGCTGTAATGAAACGGGTGCGCAGGTTTCCCTGGATTGCGATGAAGAGCAGTGAATTGCAGGGACCAAAAGCAAGCCCACCTGCAGAGTTGGGAGCACCTGTGCTCTGGCCCAAGACGGGATTTTGGCGATGTGCTGTACTGATGGCAACGCGGTGCAGTCACAGGTGATAGGAAACTTGGGGAAGTGGAAGCAACTATTGGTTTCCTTCCTCAGTTTCCTTCCCAGTTTCAGGTTCTGTGTCTGCCATTCAGTAGCTCGTTCTGTTCTCTCACTATTCACACTCCGCTTCTACTACTGAGCCTATTGATACAGATCTGCTTCCTCCCTCGCACTTCAGCACCCTCAGTTTGCTCCCAGAGAACTGCAGCTGAGCCACTGTTTCTGACGTAGTGCTATGAAAAAGCCTTTCCATTCTTATTCCCCCAGCAACTTAGCAAAAAATAAATAAATTAAAATGAAGTCCCTGAGCCTCTTCTGTAAGTGATATGATATTTCTGCATGTAAATAAGCCCCCTTCCTTTTCTGTTGTCTCTGTCTTTGAGAAACACAGTGTTTATTTCCTTGGGCAATTTGATTTGAGCTCTTAGTAACGTGGTGACTGGCATGTTCTGCTCAAAAGCAGAAGCAAAAATTGGTAGTCTTTGACAAAACTATATAGTTTTCCCCTTTGACACTAAACCTGTAACTCCTGACCAGTCCTGTAGTCATAAAGAGAAAGTTTTAGCTTCTTTTTATTCCCCCCCTCACAGAGGAGTGCATGAAGTGCTCATGTTAGCAGTGTGCACATCGCGTGTGGTGTCATGAACTGTTTTGGAGATGCTGAGGTCAGCAATGTGGTGTGGGAAACTGGTAAACAGGGCAAGGGCAGCCTCTGTGGGGCAGGAGAAGTGCTAGATGACTGGTGACAGCTGACGAAACAGCTGCAAATGTCATGTATGAGGTTGCCTAATATGTGGCATAGCCCAGCCATGCATCACCTGTTGTATTTTAGGTTTGCTCTGTTTGTGAGCTGGTTGAATAAAATCTCTTGTCCTGTAGGTGTACACAACTTTGTTAGTTGTTTGCTGCGTACATTATACTGAATGGTCTTCTCCTTAAAGGTTAAAAGGAGGAAAAAAGAGTAGATGCATTGCTTCAAAAAATGTAAAGTCGTAGTAAAATAGTTCTCTGGCTCATCCTGGGGGGTTGTTTTTGGTGTATTAATATTTATAACCCTTTGGGGAGACCCAAAGTCCCTAACTTTGGCTTCACATACAACAAAACTGCTTTCAGCTTGTATAAAGTTCTACAGAATTGTTGAGATGTTAGGGCATGGATGTCTATGAGCTGCTGTAATAGTACTGTCTTCTATAGCTCGTGAATTTGCTCTTCATCTTGTTGATAGCTATTAAGCTGCTATCAGATGATGGATGCAGAAATGACAGTGGCAGAGGCTTTTCAAATGCTACTGCTCTACTGCGAAGTGTTATAACTGCCCACGGCACAAATCATATGTGCTGTCAGCAACAGTTTTAAAACAAGCCAGCTGACTCTGCTTTCTCCTGTTTGTGCGGTTTGTTCCGCAGCTGTGGCAGGAGCTCCTGCGATGGCCATGGTGGCTTCACAGAGACACTTGGACCCCGTGCTCTGCAAAGTGCCAGTGGCTGGACCTGGCTGGCGTGTTAAGGCAAAGAGCTGCCGTAATGATCCGCACAGCGCTTGCAGGCTGTTGAATTTAAGGTCAGCAAAGGAGACCTTTAAAAGCCCACCTTGAATTTTAGGTGGTTCCCCTGTGGTGCCAGGTTAGCTGGTTCTCCATCCTCAGGGGCTGGAAACTGCTATTGTGGCAAAAAATGGAGAAACAAAGACTCCTAGCAGTGGTGTGCAAGAGGCCCGGGACTTGTTTCTTCCCGTGTGGTAAAATAGTGTGAGAAACGTTCAATGTGCTAATGCTTCGGGGGTTTCCATGGTGTGAGATTACTCCTAAGGGACAGGGAATATCTTTGCTTGGGTTCTAGCAGACTCATCCCGTTCCCAGGTGCTGTAGCACACAGGAGGGGAAATGAAAAGGTGCCAGCCACCCAAGCGGCTGTTACGAAGCGTGCCTTCTGCGAGGAGCAAACACTGCCGCTAGCTTAAAATCTCCGTCATCATCTCAACCTTGCTTTTTCTTGTTAAATGAGTTACCGCACAGACGGCAGCTAACCAGGGCCACTTGCCTACTCCTACAACCAGATGTTCCCAGTTCTGTATGCAGCCCGCTGTTGCAGGAGAAGCTTCACGCCAGTCTGGCAGTTTGTGAAGTCAGGAAGCCGAGCTCTGCTGCCGTACGATGCTGTGTAGGTGCGCGTGTTCCATGCGTACAGGTTTGCGTAACTGCGGTTTCCACTGTTGTCAGCCAAGAGCTTTCCAGGCCCATCTTTGGAGCAGAGGCTTGGGTGCCTGCTCGTTCTGTACTAGATTTGGGTTGCAATGGTATCTAGTGAGAATCTGGCCGCATAGCTAGATGAAATTTGAGAAGGAGCAAAGTACACATGAATTTTGAGGAAGCTGGGAGGAGCAAACAGGGTCTGATTGAAGGAAGACATTCACAGCTCCAAAATAACATTTACATCTTCAGGTGCTCCCCAGTCATGGGCGGGCCTGCAAAATGCCTGCTGATGAGGTTGTAAATGCATTGCTACAAAGATGTGACTTTGTAAGCGCCTTTCCTTCCTGCACGGAGGAGGAAGAAGTACTTACTGGTTCAGAGGTAAGGTGTGGAGGGAATCAGCTGCTGAACAGGTAGCTGGTGTAGCTGAGGCTGCTGTTAGACGTCACAGGGAAGTCCCAGGCTTCAGGTCTGTAAAAATGAAGTAGGACGCATCTCTGCACAGGCATTGCTTAAGTACAGAAAAGTCATGTTCTGCTCGGCTGTTAGAGCTGCTGCGTACAGCGCTGCCGCTCAAGTACTGGCGGCGAGCTGCTGCCTTGTCCTTGGCGGGTGACCTTGGGTGGAGGATGCCAGGCAGGTCGGACTGAAGTCGTGGCTGCTTGTCTTGCCTCAGTTGTTAATGGCGAGGTGTGTACAGCTCCCACCACCTGTGTGGGGCGTTAACAACCGTAGCAGTATGCTGGTGTGATCTGAGGATGGGTGTTGTGCGTGTCGCTGGAGTTCCCCCTTCCCCCTGCTAAAATGGAAAAGGTACCCCGTGTCAGCTACTGATTCGCTTAATAGCGCAATTAAGTGCCAGTGCAATCAATCTAGTGACAGAGTTAAAATTATCTCCTAATTACACTTAGAATTGAAGCCCTGGCTGAGGGGGGTAGGGAAGGAGATTGCATTAAATGCAGTTGTAGGAAGGTGTGGGGCATGCAGGGGGGGTTAAGTCACCCCATTAAGGGAAGCCTCACGCTTGTGTTAGTTATCACCAGATCAAAATGAGCATTTTAAGCCTCTTGCTGGGCTGAAATTGGTGTGGAAAAGCTTACTGTAATCTGCTTCAGGCTATGCAGGCTTTATTTCTCTTGTTTAACTTTGACTTCCTTCCAGACAAGCTCCGCAAAGGCTTGTTTTCCTTGCCCAGAAAGATGCCGCTGGCCGAGCCTGCGAGGCTCGTAGGCCTTGGCTCTTGTGTGCAGCCCTTCAAAATGGCGGCTGGCGGGGCACTCGTGCGTCGCCCCCCGGTACGCCCCGCTGTCTCTGCAGAGCCGCAAGTGCTGGTGTCCACAGTGCTGCTTTGAAACACGTCCATGGTGAATTCCAAACTATATGGTTCAAATTAGGTGGGTCAAGAGTAATAAATGTATGGGGGGGGAAAAAACTCCCTCTGACGGAAGTCCCTCAGCCATCGCGGGCTTTCTTGCAAGCTTACTGACAGGTTTTCTCACCAGCCCCCCAAAACAAAAGGGTGGTGGCTATTCAGTGGTCTCAGAGGTAGTGCATCTGAATTCTGTTGTTGTCTGAAGATTAAAGGTTTTGGCAAGCCTTGATAATCCAGAGTCATGTTGTCAAACTCATTGAACTGAATGCTTTAAATTTAAATCCATCTTCCCTTTCTACAGTAGGCAAGTAAGAAGGAGAGGAGAACAGTTATTACTGCTCAGACTTATTGCTCTGTAGTGTTGTTCTGTCAGACTTGCTCCTGTATTGTTAAATATACTGTCTATATTAATAACAAATTCCACCTACAGTGAAAAATAGATCTCAGTCACAAATGGTCTCAAAGAGACTACCTTCTAGCCTGTAAAACTGTTCCTGTATCTCCTTATGGTTATTAATTAAAATGTTGAAGTATTGTCTGTTGAAGTACGTGATGGTAGTAGCCCACTGATGTAAGGAGAAGCTTGCGATGGCTTAAACTGGTGGTGGTCTCGATCTGAAAGGCTGGGCCAGAGCAGGGTTTTCCTGGGCTTTCCTTAGCAGCCCAAACTTCATGAATACCACTTAGCTGCTGCATGCTGAGAACCTGTCAATGCCACCAAAAGAGAACTGGTAAACTTGAACTAATTCTTTTGCTCTTGTCTTTAGGGGTATCGTGACGAATCTTCCTCGGTTTCTAATGTGGAAAGGAAATGTTTCCTGAGAGGAGAGCGGTGGAGCGTGCCTGTCTCCCACCACTCCGTACATGCTTCTGTAGACTACAGTCAAGATTTGCAATTGCAACTTGATCTTAATTCCTTCCCACACATTTTTTCCAATTTAATAGTTATGCCCTTGAATTACAGGAGTGCAATGTAGAGATCGCTCTTCTGCCTTCTTAAATTAGTTAACTTCAAAACATTTCTAAAGTACCCTGTGCCCACTGAGGGAGAGACCAAGGTAAAAAGCCTTGTGTTTGCTCGTACCTCCTTATTGATAGGGCACAAGGTTGTTCCGAGTGCCAGCAAGAAATCATGCTCCTCTGTGGACTAACCATCTCGAGCCACCCACATGGAATGCACTTTGGTTGAAAGGATTTGCTGTGTTTTAACGTTCCTGTAAAATATCACTTGCAATTGGTACGGTGTCCTGCTCCACCGTGCAAGCATTGTAGCAAGGCTGTGACCTGTATTCCTTCTGTTTTGCTGCTCAGTTGCCATGCTTTTCAAGCCGTGCCCTGTGAACACTTTTGCTTTTCTATCATGATTGTTTTCCTTCAGAAATTAATAATATTTGTTATTTAATCTGCATTTGATATAAGTGTAACTGCTTCACGTGTCTAAAATAGCAGTGTCTGTTTTCTCACTGATGTTTTTCTTTGTATCTAGAGCTATTATGGTGTTACCTAGTTTGAGCTGGACAGCCATTTATACTGCTTACAGCAAGCTATTTTAGTACTTCTCTTTTAATGCTTTTTCAATGGCTAATGTGTTTCCACTGCTGTGCTGAAAGCTGAAACTTTGCGTGCTATCTGAATCAGTTCAAGAGTGCTATCAGGGGGCTTGGTCTTGGCAAATGCACTGCCAGTAAAACATGCTTGGTTGGGAGTGTCTGGGCCCTGCAGCTGCGCTCCGAACGAGGAGTGCCTTGCTGCCTTCTGTCTTGTTTTAGTGATAAGCTTTGTCTTTCCAAAAAAAAAAAAAACCTGTGAAAAGAAGAAACTGCTTTTTGTCTTGTGAGCAGATTTTTGGACATGCAAGCTTCTAGCAGATGCGGTTGGAAGTAATCATGATTAGCAGCTGTGATGGCTGATTGTGATTAACTTGCAAATTGTTTTGGCCCAGTTCACCCATCAGTGAAGTGACATAGGCAGGGATGAAGGAAACCATTTGTAATGGAATCCTAAATCATTCTGCCTTTGCATCTGGATCTTCTAAGCTTGTTGATATGTATTTTGGAGGTGGTTGCAGGCGAAGTCTTGGTGCAAGTACAAGATTGCAGGAGTGTGAATGAGCGGATTTCACAAGCACAGTGCTGCTTTGAAAACAAGGCACTCTTACCAGCTGTGGAAACTAGCTCTCTCCATCGCTTGTTAGCTCCATACAGCTGAAGGATAATGACAGGAAGGCTCAGATGGAAACTCTGGATGACACCATCTTAAAGTGGGAAGTGGCCTTAGCTTATGGGACTTCAGCTTTCCTCAGTAAGGAATGACCCAAACGGACCGTTCAGTCTTGGTGAGTCTTTGGGTGCGTTCAGCCTTGCTGCACACATCAATCCCCGAGGTGACCGAGTGAACGCGCCGCTCGTCCCCTCAGCGCCGCGGCTGTTCCATGGCCACGCGCGAGGCCTGCGTGGTTGGAGGCCCTCGGCTTGCAGCCTGGCACCGAGGTGGGCAGCGGAGCTGGAGGTGGCACCTCCTGTCGGAAGGTGTGAGCACCAGGGAGACCGAGGGACTTTCACCCAGCTTGCTCAGGTGCGGACTCTGGCCTGCTGAGCCTGTCCCTGGGGAGGATAAGAAATCAAGGTTGAAAGACCTCTAAGTAATAATTAGCATCAGATCAGGGGACAACTACTGGTTCCCAGCTCTACTTGGGGAAAAAGCAACAATATTCTTGGAAATACAAGTACGGAGAGTCCTGTTGTGCTCTAGTTGAGCCAGCCTCCTTGCTTGGACTGCCAGAGTATGTTCTCAAGTCCTTACCTTGAGGCCCGTCCCGCCCTGGTTTTTCCAGGGAGGCTTTTTTGCAGCTTCATGGGTATATTTAATTTTCCTGAGAAGGATGATTAAATTTTCATTAACTAGCTGAAACTGTCAAAGAAAATACAAACTGAAAAGGTGTCTCTGACAGCTTGTGTAGTTCAGAGCCAGATTGTAAATTGCCTTCTTCTAGACCACTGAATACCTATCAAAATGTATTAAAGCAGTTTAATTGGTTTGGAAAAGCTTTAAGGAAGTGACCTAGCCAAAGATCTCTATTGCTTTCTATTCCACCCCCACCTCTCCCCAGGATAATCCCTTTTCCCAGGGCTGCTCATATGTAAACGGTCTCCGTTTTTCTAGCTCTTTGTTTACAAGGCTTCTCAGTCTCTTAATATGAATTAAGCCTCAGTGTTCATAATGGAAAGAAGCGTGAACTGCAAACCGTTTGTAGCATACGTGTTTGTGTGGCTTACAGACTATAATTTGGCAAGGAGCTGAAGCTGGCTTTCAGGACTGACTGCTGAGAACTGATTTGCTTTGTCTTGAGTTTCCTTGTGTCTTATTCTTTGGGCAAAGGCACAACGGTTTCTATGGGAAATGTTTTTAGATGGTTAGAGGTAGAAACGCACTAAATGTTCTGAATTTTTTAAAACAAAAGGCAAATACTTGATCTGAAACAATCTGAAAAATTTTCAATGTAAATTCTGCTAAAACAATCCTTGCAATCTGGATGATATGGAATTAGTAGAAACCAAGATTTTAAAACCAAAAAAAAAAAAATAAAACTGAACCAAATGTTCGGGAACCCCTTTCATAATGCTCCCCTGTAATCCTATTTTATTACGTATAGTGGCAACAGATGGCTTGATGACCACTGAAAATGCATAGGAAACTTTTTGGTCTGCTGGTTTTTTTTTTTGATTCTTTAACAAGTGGTTGAACTTAGACACTCTGACTTGTGATATAGACCCGAGGTGTGTTTGTGCATAAACCTGGCTTCAACTAGCTTCCAGGACAGAGGAGGGAGTTCAGGAAGTGACAATTAATTAGCAGTGACGAGGGCCTGGCCGCAGGCTGCTCCCTGCAGCTCTGCCCTGGCACTGATGGGGGGAAGCAGCCCTTCCGAGGGCATTCAGCCTCTGCTCCTGCCGTGCTCAGCCGAAGCTGTGGCTGCCATGACTGCGTTTGCTCTGAGGGCAGCGCTGACCTCGGGTGCAATGGGGGACTGAAGATATTAGCTTTCCTGAAACTCTGTTTAGCTGTTAGTGCCTCTGTTGCTCTTTCAGGCTATTAAATATAATTACATTGTTCGGTAATTTTGTGCAGGAGATGTTGAAATGAATAGCTTTGAGCTAGTGAGACTATTAGGAGATACCGTTACAGTCATTTCTCTTCTCAAAAATGAATTAAATAAAATCCGTTTGATCTCCAGGTGTCCTCCTTATCTTCCTGGAGCTGACTGATGGTGAAGTGGTTGGTGCAGGGACTGGAGTCCAAGCCAGATCCATTTGCTGCTTGGGTCAGGAGTAGGTGGCTTTGGGTTAAAAGCTTGCCTCTTCCAGGGGAGCAGGACCAAAGCAGCTCTTCCGTGTACTTGCTAGTCAGGCTGGAACTGCAAGACCTCGGTGTTGAGGAGCTCGTGGAAATAGAGTAAAGCTTGCTTTTCTGAAACCGTGCATAAAATGAGATAGGGTGTCATATGGCTGTTCCTTGTGCTGTACAGGAGGGGTCAACCCCACTTTTTTTCTCTTCCTCTTGCAGAGAGGGCAGGCGAGATGAACTAAAGCAAGTCCACTTGGGAAGCCTTCCAAGCTGAATCTAACATGCTATTAAGCGTCAGATTCAAAATCAGTGTGTGTTCTTACTGCACGTGATTAATATGCCAAAGGTGTGCTCCTGCAAAGCACTGCCTTTCGCTTGTTTAACTTGTGCTGACTTATTAGACGCATCCCTGTGGCACACGTTAGGTGACCAGTGTGCAGTTTCCTCCTTCAGGGTGGAGGTGGGAGGTTGTCCTTTAAAATAGTCAGGTACATCATTAACTGAAGGGTTATTAAACATTAACA
>VXAA01004808.1:1015145-1086978 GCA_013399115.1 Anseranas semipalmata | reverse complement strand
ATGCTGTGGGAAACGGTGTCAAAAGCCTTACTGAAGTCAAGGTAGACCACATCCACAGCCTTTCCCTCGTCCACTAAGCGCGTCACCTTTGCTGCTTGGGTCAGGAGTAGGTGGCTTTGGGTTAAAAGCTTGCCTCTTCCAGGGGAGCAGGACCAAAGCAGCTCTTCCGTGTACTTGCTAGTCAGGCTGGAACTGCAAGACCTCGGTGTTGAGGAGCTCGTGGAAATAGAGTAAAGCTTGCTTTTCTGAAACCGTGCATAAAATGAGATAGGGTGTCATATGGCTGTTCCTTGTGCTGTACAGGAGGGGTCAACCCCACTTTTTTTCTCTTCCTCTTGCAGAGAGGGCAGGCGAGATGAACTAAAGCAAGTCCACTTGGGAAGCCTTCCAAGCTGAATCTAACATGCTATTAAGCGTCAGATTCAAAATCAGTGTGTGTTCTTACTGCACGTGATTAATATGCCAAAGGTGTGCTCCTGCAAAGCACTGCCTTTCGCTTGTTTAACTTGTGCTGACTTATTAGACGCATCCCTGTGGCACACGTTAGGTGACCAGTGTGCAGTTTCCTCCTTCAGGGTGGAGGTGGGAGGTTGTCCTTTAAAATAGTCAGGTACATCATTAACTGAAGGGTTATTAAACATTAACATGTAGGGGCATTAATTTCACATATAAGTGTATGATCTGTTGTCTGGTGGCACAGTGAAACAATGCTCTTCAGTGGCTTTAAAATAGTCTTGTAACTTTGTTGGTTTTCTTTTGTTTCCTTCTTACAATGATAAGGTGTAAGGGAACATAAGTGATTTAGAAGTCTGAGTTGCACAGTAGCAATCCTCGTGGCAGGTAGTTTATCTAGGGGAGAAATGTCAGGCATCCACCCTTAATCAAATGGAAGATTTTTCCAGGGCTTCATGAGATACGCATAGGACTAGCAAAAGGATTGATTTTTACTGTACTAATCACACCTGGTAGTCAAGTAATGTGAACTGCATGTAGAAAGCAAAGAAGCATTTGAAGATTAATGTCCTAAGCTTTGGTATTTCTTACAGGAGAAACTTGGCCAATTATAATTAGCCACAGGTATTTGTAACCATTTACCGAAGCTATGGGTTTTGTCTCAGAAGCTGAACTTCTGAATCTGAGAGTATCCGTAAAATTTATGTGGCAATTCTGGGCAATATGTTTAAGCTGCCTACCTAAGTGCCTCATAAGGGATCCAGTCGTAAAGGTAACTGGGTCTCTGAGTTTTCCCTATAAGGCTCATCATTTGGGAGAGGGAGCTTTTTGTCTTTAATGCTTGGACTGACGTGATGTGACTTGGTGGGTACAAAGGGAACTGCCTCATACTGCCCAAGGTGCTCCTCAGCTGCGGCTACTCGCATTTCTCCTCCGCCAGTTCCCTTTCTGGACCAAAACCGGCTGAGGTTAGAAGGTGAGTTTTTCCTTTCCTGCAGGAAAATGAGTAGGGAATCGATGGTGTGGGACTGCCGAGTACTGGGAGGTACTGGACTGCTGTGGCTTGCAGGACACTACCTCTGTTTCAGAGTACGCAGCTTCTCTGATGCTGCCTCTGAAGTCTGCAAGAGCCTGCTGTTTCTTTTCAAGGTTCCCTCATTTCTGAGTTTATTTCCCCAGAAAACCAGTGCGAGTTGGCTGCTCCCCAGTGTGCGCTGAGGCAGAAAGAATTTCCGTGCACTTGTGGAAATTTCACTTCATAACTCAGCTTATTATTTCATTCTTGATCTTGTATATGCCAGGGGTACGTTAGTGGGCTGCTGTTTCCTCACCAGGAAGCTCTTGCTGCTTTTTAGGCAGAATGGCAGCAAGGTGGGAGAAGAAGGTAAGAGCTTGTCTGTAGTCTGGCTATAACATACACAGGGAGTTGGCTAATGTGGTTAGTGCTAGAGACAAAATAAATAATAAAAAATAAACTAAAATAAAATAAAGCCACCAACAGCAACAACAAAACCAGTAAGCTGCCATGCAGGAATCAGTCTGATCCCATCTCTCTGGTTACACAATCCTCAAATGTCAGTGGCTGAAAGAGATGATCATGCAGCAAAGAGCCCTGAAATCAATGGAATCAAAATGAAGCAAATTGTTCAAACTCTTTCTTAAACTAGGATTGGAAGCCCCTTTAATTTGAGAAGAGTTAATAGAGGAAGATAGTTTGGAAAAATTCAGCTTTGAGTTGCCTTTGTGTTCGGGTTGCAAAGCTGACACAGGCTTTAAATATATAATGATATTTTGTTTGCTTTCTGTTTTTTTTTCAAGCCTTCAGAATGCAAGGGAATTAAATTCTCAGCTTTTTCCAGTCACTATGAGGGCTGTACTAAAGAAATGGAGTTCATACTGTGGGCTACTCCAGTAAAGCAAAAGTATTTTAATAGTGAAACCATGATGTGGCATCACAAACTGCAAGGGAGATGTTTCAGCCCCAATTTCTGATGGCTAGAGGTAGAGAGGACTGTGCAAAGGTGGGAAGGAAGGAGTATGGTGGTTGGGCCTCGTCTTCCCGCTCCTGCCCTCGAGGCTCTATCAAAGTTATTGTTAGCAGCGATGTTCCTGTTACAAAACTCGTTGCAGCACCTCCACAGCAGCAGTAATGCTGGGAGAAAGGTGCAATGAAGAATGGGGAGCAGCTGCTTCAGCAGCTCTTTAATTTCTTTTTGCAGGGGAGGCATCTCCTTCATCCTACCCCCACCTCTTCCTGGACACCGTGGATTACCTGTTTCTTTAGGCAGATGGGCAGAGGAAGCAGGATGAGAAGGGAGTATTTATAGCTCACCTCCCGTTTGTGTTCCTCCTAGCAGATGTGATCATGCTCTGTGCTAATACTGGAAGAAGAGAAAATTCAGGCAGGAGTGAGAAGGGTGGCAACTGAGGACCATTTGCTAATGTGTAGGTCCTATGAAGCGCTTCAAAATGCAAAGATTAACACTTCCCACATCTTACACGCCTTTTTTGTGTCCATCTCAGCCTGATTTAAAAAACAAAACAAACCAAAAAACAGTACTGTTGTTCAGACTAGTTCTCATTTGCTTGACCTTCATCCACAGAAACATTGCCCTATGGAGGCAGTGGGTGTGAAATGTTCTTTTTGAGGCAAAATCTGACTTTGCAAGTGGGATACGAGCAAGGGCTTGCTAGCACAGAACAAGAAATGAGTTCAAGCCAACAGGATTTAATCAGGCAAGTGATCTGGTCCTGGGAGACAAGCTGTATGGTGAAAATGGCAGCGAGGTCTTTCCCTGCCACGTTCCAGTCTCTGGTCAAATGTTTGAGGTATTTGCTGCAGGGCAGCGAAAATTTGTGGTTTGAGTGTTGCTCTTGCAACAGTAAGGTCTGTATCAGGGTGACCATGTATGCTTTATTGTATGCCACGCACTCAAACAGGAGCACAGTGTGCTCCCCAAAGGAAATGTTTCCTGAAATATTTACTATGTGAATGTATCCAGAGACTGGAGCAAAAAGTTGGAGGAAGTCTTCTATACAGAGAGTTACTCTTATTTGTTGAGCAAATCCATGGTAAAGTTGAAGATCTCAATCTCTCTCTGAAACTGATCCCAAAGGGAAATCCTGGAAGCTGGCCACGGAGTCCAGATGTCTTAAAAGAATGGAGGTGGAAAAGAAGGGGGGTGAGAGAGGTGGGAAAAGCTCTCTGATGCCAGACTTGACCTATTTTTATCTCTTTGGAAGCCGGGGAGAGTGCTGAGGGAAGGCGCCCAACAGGAGCGGGGCTGGCTGAGGCACAGCGCGAGGGCCGCTGTGAAGCACTGTGCCCTCTGGCTGTCCCCTCGCTGTCCTCGGGCCCACGTGAGGGACTGCCAGAGGGGTCATCCTTGTCCAAATGGCACCGTATTCCCACCTTTGGAGCCTGAGGTGCAATTCCAGGGATGTCCCATGATATTTTTCACTGTTACTACTAGCTCACTTGCTTTGGTTGCCGGCTTAGAACAAAAGAGAAGGTTAAGGGAGGAGAAACCATGGTAAAAAATGGCATAGTGCCGGTGAGAGAGCAAGTGTTTGTGGTGTCAACGCGACACTGAGAGCTGAGGACAAAATGGAGCTGAGCGCCAGCTACGATGCGTGAGCAGGCCTTGGTGTAGAGGCCTGAGGTGGTCTTGTCTGCGCCCGGCGCCATGCGATGGCTCATACACGAGGGGCTTCCCTTGCAAATTTTGCTTCAGTAGCTGTGCGTGGGGTGCCTGTGCCTGGGCGCTGGCAGTGGGGCTGTGAGGGGGTCTCTGAGGGGATGTGGGGCTGCTCCAGCTGGTTCCAGAACCTTCTGGAAGGTTCCAGCAGGGGTCTCTGAGGGGAAGTGGGGCTGCCCCAGCTGGTTCCAGAATATTCCGGGAGCTTCCAGCAGGGTTTCTGTGAGGGCAAGTCAGGGTTGGCCCAGCTGGTTCCAGAACACTCCAGAAAGTTGCAGCGGCCCCACCACAGGGCACAGCTGAGCCCCCTCAGCAACCCTGGGGAAATGAGTTGAAGAAAGGGCAAAGACCTTGGAAAAGAGAGGAATGAGGGGAAAAGAAGTGTGAGGAACAGCCCTGCGAGCCCTTTGGTAAGCTACATGTCGTGGAGGATGGACGTGAGATTTCTGGTCAAAACGCCATTTTGCTCCATCTCCTCTACCGTGCAAACACGTGTTGGTGTGAGGGGGGAGCAAGGTGGGAGGGCAGGACCTGTGACTAACCATGATAGCACTGTTTGAGAGCAATAAAAACGTATTGAGACCAAAATAAAAACGGGCTGAGTATAGGAGCAGAACGAGTTGGAGTCCTGAAGTAAGGGAAAGATCAATAAAAGGAGCTCTTCAGCACTTCTGAGGTGGGTGGCTTGGGTTGCTGTGATTGCTCGGGGAAGCTTGCAGCAATTTTTGTCGCTGAGATGCGGGCCAGGAGGTTTTATGATAAACCACTGTTAGAGCCTGAAGAGATGTTCTGTTCTTCATGCTGTGAAAGTGGGGCTGGAGGAAAATAGCTGTTGCCCCTTGGAAAAGGTGAGCTGCTTCACATCTGACTTGAGGCAGCCTCAGTTGAAGCAGGCCCTTCAGAGATAGAGGTCGCAGCTGGCAGTTGCAAATGTATCTTTTTAAAAATTTCTTAGCAGGGGTGAAATTCTTTTTACACAGACGATGCTCTGTATTTCACAAAAGCTCTGTGACGTGATGGTTAGTGGCACCCCAGGTAACAACCTAGCAGCATGTTTTACTTGTGTTTTAGATGGAGGCTCACCTTTCAACCGCTTGCTGTTTTTTTTGGTTTTTTTTTTGTTTGTTTTTTTCCCCTGGATGACTTTTTTTTTCTGATTTTAATCAGTCTTTGGAGACTTGGTACTCCATTCTATCATTTGGTAATTACACAAAATGCAGAATGTGAGCTCTGCGAGATTGCTCCCCCTTTTCCTGTCAGAGAGCACTTGCTGGTAGCTAAAAGGCTGTTTTTCTATTACAGCTTTGATTAACTTTGTTGCCAGTGTAGGTTTGAGCAAGCTACACCAGAACCTCTAGAGATGCTGGTATTTTACCTTTGGATTGTCCAATCTTGACAGGTTTGGAGGAAGTGTTATTTCAGACAAAGGACTGGGATTTTTATTTTTTCACTCTTGTTTCCTTAATCATTCTGGGAGCGAAGCTGCTGTGTAACCCTGAGCTTCTTAACATGCATCTTACCACCAATAAGATGGGAAACTAAGAATAGATGTGAAAAGCGAATTCCTGCTTGTGTTGTGTTCAGACCCATAAAGTCATGCTGGTGCTTAAAGCTCCTCATTTCAGTGTCCTGGCTTTGGTGCTTTTCACACTCTGAGTATGGTTTTGGAAGTCTCAGCTGAAACCCCGGTGTAGTTATTCCACATTTCTTTGAAGCAGTGGGCTGTTAACTGTTTGTCTGCAGACAAATGGTCATGAGATCTGGTCAGTGAAGCTTGAAACAAGTTCCCGTCCTCCGCCCTGTGTTGCTTCAGTCCCAAACTTCAGCCTTCTGTCACAGTTCTGCATAAAGCTGTTGAATTGCAGATGTAGGATAAAGGGTTCAGGCATTTCTCTCCATCTCAATTTTAAAACAATAGCCGCCCTTCAGCAGTAAAACTGATGGATGATTCCTTAAGCTCTCACTAACCTTGGATGGCAGGAGATGACTTTTAGGTCTGTGCTGACTTGGAGTTCATTTGTTCCTCGCTTTTTTTCCTCTGACCAGTAGAGACTGTTTCCTAGATAAGATTTCTGACAGCAGCATTGCGAGGCGCAGCTCAGAGCCACAGCAATGACAGATACCAGTGCTTTAACCAGTGTCTCTTTCTCTAAAATGCAGTAGTGGTGTGCTGCTGTGTGGTTAGTGAAACACAGAGTTGGGTCAGACCTCGGTGAGGGTGAAAAAATTGTCAGAGGCTGAAGCCGGGGACACATCAGCATTTTGATTAGTCATCTAATGTGCCCTGTTCTTCAACTTGTTTTGCCTTCTGTTCTTGCCTGTATCGTGTGAAGGCAAGGACACTTTTGGAGCTAGCTTATACCTGTCAGATGCTCATGGCCTTAAGGTAAAGACATTACAGATGCTAGCTGATAATATCTTTCAGTTATATAGCTATTTTACGGGGAGATAAAACTGGGTTTAGTGGGTTTTGGTATTTTCTGAAAACAGCTAAAACTTCTGGGCTGCAGTGCAAATCTGGTGCAGAACCAGAGTGAATTCCCAGAGCTGTCAGCGCACTGACCATCTGGGCAGAGGTCCTGCTTTCAAGACCAGTGCAGCTGAAGCTCTCCTGCATTTGTATAGCAGGCTCCAGAAGAAAGGTGAAGCAGCAGAGAAGGCTGCTTTAAGTAGGTTATTGAAAGCAACCTTGCAAAATATGGAAATCCGGACAATCTGGCAGAGAAATAATCAACAGCCTGGGCTTTGTTTACAAGCTTCCCTTAGAAATTTACTTAAAGCAAGCCCTACCTGTGGGATACCTTTATAGAAATGCAGGCTTGGCAGCTGTGTTTTAGAAACAACAAACAAAAAAATCCAAGAGCATTGGAATGCCCCTGTTGGACTGTAACTGTTGAAAAATGTGGGTGGTAGTCACTTGAATGTATACCACTGCAGACAGATGAGAGCTGGTGTTGCGCCTTACTGTCTTCAAAAAATGGAGCTCCTCTTTGCCAGAATTGTAGTTTTACTGGGGGAGCGTGGTGTGTTAGTATATAACTAATATAAAATATCCTAGAAGACAGACTGCCATCAGTCTGATTATAGGTTTTCATGAACAGATGAGTCCCTTGCCAAGGTTGAAGAACACGTGAACCATTCACGCACTGTCTTCTTGTATTAGGCTTATTCTTTTTATAGCTCGGTATCACAATTTTTGTTTCTGTCTTGGACAATTTGTTCTATCTATGAGCAGGCATGTTTACTACTTGTATCTTAGTTTGCCTTCCATCTCTGTAAGGGAGAAAAAAAAAATTCCGCAGAGAGAACAATGTAAGAGAATGAACCTCTTAATCCAGACCTCCCTAACCCTTCCCCACTGGTACGCCAGAACTTCTATTAACCTTTAAGAAGTGACGCTTTTGTGGGATTTCTCCTTTCCACGTCTGAATAGTAGTCCAAATTGTGTTCCTAATGATTACCTTACTGTGGCTTAAAAAAAAAATCCATTAAGGGGAACGA
This sequence comes from Anseranas semipalmata, assembly GCA_013399115.1. Lineage (NCBI taxonomy): Eukaryota > Metazoa > Chordata > Aves > Anseriformes > Anseranatidae > Anseranas > Anseranas semipalmata. The sequence continues at coordinate 1,079,326 of VXAA01004808.1, read as the reverse complement.
AAACCCAGCTTGTCCCATTGTGCATGGAGCTACCTACATTGAGAGCGAGGTGTGCAGGGCTGAGCTTGGCTGACGGGGAGAGCCCTGCTGGGTGACAGGTGGCGAGGGACGGGCCGTGCTCGCCAGCTCTCCTGGTTGCGGCCGCCGGGAGGAGGTGCCCACGCAGGCAGTAGGGTAGGGGATGGCGGGAGAGGGGACAGGAGGTGGCAGTGGGGTGCGATTCTGCCAGACGAGCGCAACTGAACATTTGTCCTTTTGCTGTGCTTGTATTTTCTAGGTGCATCAGAGGCTTTCTCCTTGGCAGAGTGTAAGAGTGGTCTATTGCAGTACAGTAGTGCCCTCTGATGGTGAGTGACATAGAGAAACTCTTGGCTTGCTTTTAGCTTAAGTCATGTTCCTTGACCCCTTTTCTGGTTGAGGCTTTGTTGGCTGGAAGGTAATTCAGTTCCGAACTGAGGAGGTGACAGAACAAAGTCAGTCAAGAAGAATCAAGGAAACAGTCAACTTTTCTAATAACTGTCCTTACAAAAGTGGACAGGCTTTCCAAAGAAGGATGTAATTGCATGCAACTGTCCAAAATTTTTGCCAGGCTTCTTCCTCATGTAGCTGCGAGGTCTGTGTGACACCTACCTTTCAGGTTATTGCATGTCTTGTTAACTTTGTAATGTAATGAAAGTGCGGTTCATACCAGCCACTCAAATGGTTGAAAGCACTGTGTTTGCTGCAGTGAATGAGTTGCGAAGCCAAGGCAATTTTGTTCCTTTATTTAAATTCTGGGACAGCTCAAGCATTAAGCTTTTTTTGATAACGTTGTCATAACATAAAGCAAAAGAACGCACTGCTGAGGTAGGTGGAACTTTAAAAATCTCAGTATGCAAAATGCAAAGAGGAAACAAACAGCTTTGAGATCACTGCCTGCTTAACATCTGCATGCCGAGCGCAAGGACGGGTGTGCTTATGCTGACTGACACAAGCAGTTAGAGGATCCTCTTCCCATTAAGGCTTGTTAATAAAGCCTGAAAGCTAACAAAGTAAAGGGCTCAGCCACAGCTGTTTTCCCTCCTGGGACAGTGACTGTGCGCAAACACAAAGGGAACAGGACTGCTATGGAGAACTCAAAATAAAAACTGGAAGGTTTAAATAGGTAGAAGTGTAGAGGACAAATAGAAGGTTGAGAGGATAATGTGTGTAGCTACTTGTCTGATTTGATTTACTTCTTTTTATGTTATGCTTGAATATTTCTCTTGTTATTTTTTCCAGTAACTTTGTGTTTACCAGCAGTACATGTTCAATGCTGATTTCTTTGGCCACCCCTTTTTTAGTGCAGCTTGTTTTGTCTTTATCGCTCAAGTTGTTCTGTTCTCACACAAGACATCTTTCCAAAAAAAAAAAGTAAAATACTAAAGACCTGTTACTGGTGCACATGTGGTTGATTCATAACTTTGTGGCACATGGATGGCATTCATACCTCAAAGCAAGCTCGTGCTTAATATAGCATCTAAAGCTTTTAAAATCCTCCATGCTCTTATTTAGCAGCGTTCCTGGCCAGGTTGTAGGTGTCTGTAAATGTAAGTCCTTGTATACAATCGCTTTTATTTGTCCCATGCATTTAAATGCTGGCTTAAAACTTGATCAGAGATGATTAGCCAAAATCTTACCTCTGTAATTAGTGAGATGCCAAAATGCTTTGTCCAAATAGTTGAAGCTTTCCTCTCGCAGGCCATCCACGGGGCTGTCAGATCAGAAGAGAGCGAGGCAGACAGCCTTATTGCTTGTTAATAACTTTTACTGCAGCTGTTTGTTAGGTCTGTGTTACTGACAAGCCCTTTTTTATTTGCCTCGGAGCTCTTCCCCCTTCAATGCAGTAAAAATCTGACCAGACATAACTTGTGTGGGAGGTGATGAGAGGATCAAACCGGGATTATAGACATTCCCACCGGTGAATTAAAATATAGAATAATTTCTACCAGCTTTTTGCAAGGAAAACAAACAGCTGTAATTCCAGGCTTACTGAGCCTGTCCTCTGAAGAAACAACTTGGTCTCTAACGCTTTGCCTAAGCTGGAGCTAAGAGGTTCTGCGCGCGCTGCCAGTGACTTGGTGCAGCCTGACCGATTGCATTTGTCACTGTGGCTCCAGCTGGTCTGTGCAGGGTTAAAATGCGACCAGGCTGGTGCTGCGTGCTCGCTTCACAGCGGGCAGCCGTGGAGCTGGTCCGTGTCTTGTCAGGGCGAGCAGAGAAGAGTTGGTGCAAACACTCTTACCTGTTCCATACCACAATAAACTTGCTGCCTGCATGATCGAGGTGGCGTTTTAAATCACGGTTTTCATGTCACTTGAGCTCTCTGCAGCAGTCTTGTAGCTGTATAAGCAGTGCATAAGGTAACGTTGTACGTGCTGCTCACAGAACCAGTGAATTCGGTGCTTCATTGGCTGGTTTAACTTCTAAACACGTTGATCGTTCCTTTTGAGCCTGCTATCTTATGTGGAAAAATCACAAGTGTAGTTAATCCATTCCTTACCAGCCTCTTGCTCAAAGACTTGAGTGAGAGACTGCCGAGTCTGATAGCTGGTGTCACAACAGCTGCTGATGTGGAGCTTGAAGTTCTGTCTAACTGTCCAAATAAACTGGCAGCTTGCTGTGTTTTTTTTCAGTAAATATCTGACTGAGTTTTAAGCATTGAAACAATAAAGCTACTGAAATCCTGTCAGGTGTGTCTGAGTCTTGAGAATAGGCATTTATCCATTTCCAAGTACTGGAGCTTCTTGAGATGCTTTAGTCATTTCAGATGTCCGCGTCTGGTCACCTCTGCCTAGTCTTTAAAGATGACGTGGGGACATCTCTGTCAGCAGCACTGGACAGCAGTCCCCTGGAAGAGGGAAAAAGCCTTTATATGCTTTATTCAGTTTCTGGAGACACGTAACGGCAAGCCCAAGCCTGAGAGAACTCTTGCCTTGTAAAAGCATGTGGTACGTGTGCAGCCTTTCTCAGCATGCAGGAGCCTCCCTTTTCAGGAAGGCATGTTGCCCCAAGACGTGTCCTCATGTGCGAACGGTGCTGCTGTAAATGAGTTCTTCATCTGGCAGCAGGTGACTGGACGGGGAGGTACAAGTGCTGTCGGCTGCAGAACTTCTGAATGGTGGGATGCTGAGAAATAGCTTCTTTTGGCGCTTAAAATTCCTTTATTTGCCTCTACTTCTACTTCCACTGACTTCTTTGACTAATGAGTTTTGACGTTAGCTGCTTGAATCGACGTGGAATGTCAACAGGGAGTTGGATGAGTTTAAGTAGCTGGTGTGGTTTGTGTAGTTGGCCGTAGCTACAACAGGTGGAAGTACGAAGCCAGGTGCAGCGTGGGTGGGTGCGACTGCATAATCCTTGAGACGTGGCAAATGCTCTCTGCAACAAAGACAGTACGTTTTTACATAAGAAAAATACGCAACAATCCCAAGTGAATCATTTTTAGGTGTGCTGCTATATCTTAGCAACTACTGCATTTGGGGAGGTTTGGGCTGTTCATGACTCAGTAGAGGGCTTAGGGACTTTGAACTTGTAACTTTTCTTTTCTATGTATGGGTATCCTGAAGCACGCAGAGTGGGCTGTCTCTCTGGCAGTAAAATAACGACTAGCTTACAGTTCATACAGGGCACCACAATTTTAGAAAGGTGCGCTGAAATCCTTAAGAACACTTTCGAAACAGCTCCTGACAGCACTAAAGAAATGGAAAATGTTGTTTTATCTACACCTAAGAAGTAATGTCTGTCTTCTGAAGTACGAAGCGTATTGATCCCATGAATTTTAGATGAAATGACCTTGAAGCTTAAACTCAGAGTGCAGTTCCTACCACCTGATACTCCTGACTGCTCTCTTAAATATTTGTTGCCTCAGGACAAAGAGCAGGAAATGAGAACTAAACAAAAATAAAATGGGTTTTGAAGTAGGTCCTTCCTCGATGCTTTCTAATATACACTATCTGCCTTTCTCTTCTGGGCCGTAAATCCTGCTAAATTGTGGAGTGTTTTGTCCTCCCTAGTCCAAAATTCTTTGGTTCTTAAAACCTAACCAAGGCATACTGTGCTGCTATGCTGCTGCTTTTAGGTATCATATTGCCTTTTGTATAAAGGTGATTGTGCTTAGGGTAAATATCTTCTGCTTTTACGTTTCTACAAAGCACTGAGGACGTAACAGATACTGCCAAATTAATGGGAGTGAAAACCTCTGATATCCCTCAGTTTTTTGTCATTGAAGGACACATCTGTTGATAGAAGATGAACCAAAAATTTGAATTTTTTTCGTGTTTAGCTCGTAACCATGTTTGCCTTGTCTCCGTGGGACAAATACAGAACTATTATGAGAAGATCTGTTCATTTTTAAGGGTAACTTGTATTTTCATCTTTTTTTTGTAGAAGTGACGGTGGTTTACCAAAACGGGTTACCTGTGATTTCTGTGAATCTTCCATCTCGGCGTGAACGTTGCCAGTTCACGCTTAAACCTATCTCAGACTCTGTCGGTGTGTTCTTACAACAGCTGCAAGCAGAGGACCGAGGAATTGATCGGGTTGCAATCTACTCAGCAGGTACTGTTGTTTACAAACTCGTGGATTTACTTGCTTGACAGATATTTTTATCTAGCCTTTCCCTTTTTAAGTAAAAGCTTGACATGGTGTGAGAAAGTAAAAACGTCGTTTCTAGAGTAGGAATATTTGTCTTTGGTCAGGTCTGCCAAGGAAATCTGATTGTAGAGAGAAGGAGGAGGAAAACTTTCTTAATGCTTAGCTTCAGCCTCGAAGATTCTCTGAAAATAAAGGCGTTATCTTTGCCTGTCCACTTGTATGGGATGACTTGAAAACACAGGCTGAGTGTGGTAGTAGCCTGTGCTGGAGCACTTACGCTGCTAATTGTGTGGTTACAGCAGCCTGGAGACTGCAAACTCGCACCAGCATACTGGGGATTGATGCTCGAGGCTCTAATGCAGCTGATACACGAAGTTTATATTCAGAATGCACAGTGTTATGTTACGGAAGTGAAAAAAGCATAAGCCTGTGTTCAAGCTACTGATGAATATGTAAACAGCTGTTGTAGGTGTTTTTGCCTGAAGGCCTTAAATTTTGCCAAGGCTTCGTTTTCAGTTTACCTCCATTAGGACTAATGTGCATGTTTTAAATAAGTTTCCTACTGTTTAGTCTGATGATGCAGGTTATCTATGTAGTTTCTAATCAATTTGTAAGGAACTGGGTGTGAAAGGTGGTACAAGGGAAACAGTATCTTATTTAGCTATGAAAACTCCATCATATTTCACTTAATGGCCTATTTCACTGTGTTTTGCTCAATTACTATGCATCTGCTAACCACCAAAGCTCTGAAACATCATTAGTATGTCTCACGAGAGTGCTGTCAAAGCAGCTATTTCCTTGAAAGTCTTGGCCTGAGAGAGGTGCTGGCTAGGCTAGTGATGTCAACACTATCCAATGTCAGAGATGGCAATAATCGGCTCTAATGCCAGTGGGGAGAGGTGAAGGTCACTTATGTGGACTGCAGAACTTGGTAGGATATTCAAGCTGTGGGGTTGAAATGAGCTGCCTTTTATAAGATGACCCAAAATATCACAAATGTAGAAGAGCAGATGCATCATAGCACAGCTAGTGTTTGCCATGCAAGATCTCCCAGTCTGTATTTCTGGCTTGACAAAAAGCATTGTCTGCAGGAAAATGTGGAAGTCCCACAACTGGATATGGATAGCATCACAACTTGCTTAGCTGCAGCATGTTTAGGTTCTTTGCTTCTACTAATGAGTTGTGTTTGCCTTACAGATGGCACACGTGTTGCCTCCTCCACAGGCATAGATTTGCTTCTACTGGATGACTTCAAACTGATCATTAATGATGTCACCTACCATGTTAGACCACCAAAGAGAGGTAAACCAGCCTGGTTCATTTCAGTAGTCACTTGGCAGTTAAACTGCAGCGTGCTTTATTAACTTGTTTGAGAATGTCAAGTTTTCTTCTGAAGGAAACCTTGCAGTTTCCAGTCCTGCCCTTGCAGTCCAACTTAGGCACATCCAAGTAATCAGAGAGTAGTGATGAAAAGCAAATACTCATTCTGTTCAAGGTCAGTATCTCCCATATGAGGAATAAATGAAGAAGTGCACGGAGAAGTAATTTAATATTTTTAAGTCATTGTGAAGTAGTTGAACACAAAATGGGAATTGGACTGAAACTTACCTGATTTGGAAGAATCGTTCTCTCTCTTGACAGTGAAGATTTTTGTTTCTGTAAAGTGTGGTACTTAGAATGCTGGAAATGAAAATCAATTCTAGTGTTACTGTTCACAGCATAAAAATAGCGAGTAGAAAAGAAATTTCTGGTGACTCTGAGGTCTGTGTGCAGCCACTTGTCCTTAGCATGCAGGAGGCTCAAATCTGGGAGTGCAGCATTGGGTGAGATGCTGCTTCTCTCCCGTCTGTGGGTCAGACTGACCTCTGCTAGAGATGTTTGCTCCTGTCTCCTTAAAAGCACCGTAAGAGAAAACTCTCCATTAAGACTGGATATCTAACTCAGATGTGGAACACCACACAAAAACAGTTGCTCTCTGCTCTCTCACCCCACTGCTCTGTGTCCTGGGTGTAGTGTTTTCACACACTTAAGACTTTGTAAGCCAGAGAAGTGGAGTCCTCGAGGATTTTAACACTGCATCTCTTCCAGCTGTTAGCTCCTGAGAGCAGGCAGTGGTATCAGGCCTAGCTGGTTTTGTCTGTACCTTTCAGTACAACTCGGTGAGACTGCAAACATGGTGCCTATTTCTGCTGTCCCAGGGTAAGGCAATTCATGTGTCCTCTCCTGCTGCTGGAGAGAGCAAAGCCTGTGTCAAGGAGCTGGTGTGTTTTTGGTTAGCTCGCTTGTATGATACGCCCGCTTCGTGCTGGCAGGTGAGCTCTGGGATCACCTAGGTTACATGAAATTGCTGCCTGATGCATTTGTCAAGGAGATTTCTATAGTTAGCCTGTATTAAAATGGATGTGCCTGTAAGTACGCACTGAAATTAGTTCTGTTAAACTTTTTAGCTATTGCTTTTCTATTTTTACAAAATCACCCCATGTATTTTGAAATGTAAATGCCAGGACACTTAAATACTAAGTACCTCTTGATAGTCACTTCAGTAGGGTTAATAATTATAAGACTACATGTTCTGGGGCCACTAGCATAAGATCAGTGGCTGCCAACGTCAATGACTACAGTTGTTGATGGTCTGTAGCCTGAATTCTGGCTGTTTCTTGACAGCTGGTCTGATGGATCATACTAGTTTAGTTGTTCACTTGTCTTCGCTGAGTCTTGCATATAACTATGGATCAAAAGTAGCTGTTGTTATCTGGCAAACTACGAGCATGCATCTTCTTCCTGTTCTTATCAAAATTGAGGAATATTTGATAATAAAGACTGTTTTTCTTTTGAAGGCATTGCTTTGTCTTAGAGTGCTGGAGCTCTTCCAAAGGCTTTTGTGTTGGAAAGATTGTTTCAAATGTTTCCTGTGCAAAGTAATAACAGTTTCTGAAGTGTGTGTAAGAAGTCCTGTGGATAAATGCATATAAAGCAGTCTCTCTTTTTCTTAGAGCTCTTAAGCCATGAAAATGCAACCACGCTGAACGATGTCAAGACATTGGTTCAGCAGTTGTATACCGCCTTGTGCATTGAGGAGCACCAGCTGAACAAAGAGAAGGAGCTCATTGGGAGACTAGAGGAATTGAAGGAGCAACTAGCACCGCTAGAAAAAGTGAGAAGCTTCTCATTATGTTTTACGTAACCTCTAAATGCAGCCTTAATTCATGTCAATGTTTTAATTAAGCCCTGGCATGCTTTGAATAGTTTTGAGATCACTAAAAGAGAAGTTGCCACTGTATATGCTAAACCATGTCTGTTTTCGATGTCTGCAGAAACATTTTGTTTCCTTGCTTTATATAAAATGGAAATGAACCTGGTAATAAAGACTGGGGCTAATGCCACAAAACATTTCTGAGCATAGAGAAATAAGCACCTTTGCCAAGTATCCAGAGCATGCTCAGAGTAAAATATGGATGATGGCAAGATACTGATAGAAAAGTCTAGAGTTGTCTGCATAACCTAGACTCAGCCATGTCTCAACATTAAATATAGATGCGAGGTGTTATTTTTATGTTACCTCTTAATGATATGAACAATATTGATGTATTTTTCTGAGAATACAAGGCATGTGCTTCTGTTTTCTGCAGGTAAGGCTGGAGCTCAGCAGAAAAGCAGAGAAGAGGACAACCTTGGTGTTGTGGGGAGGGCTGGCCTACATGGCCACTCAGTTTGGGATTCTGGCCCGCCTCACCTGGTGGGAGTATTCTTGGGACATTATGGAACCAGTCACCTATTTCATCACCTATGGTAGTGCCATGGCAATGTATGCTTATTTCGTAATGACTCGCCAGGTAGGACTTTTTGTGCTGACATTGACTAGAAGACTTGATATGAGCTCTACTCCCTAGAAAAATAGCAAAATTGTGCCTACTAGAAGCTGCTTTGCCTCTTCTTTACCCTGTTGGAGCTTAGATGCCACTTAAATTAATTTTTGCTATCCAGGATGATGATGTGGGGTTTCCTGGGGGTGGTCATTACTGATTTCCTGGTTGTCTAACCATAATTGTATATGTAAGCTCTGTGATTGACTGCTTCAGCTGCACAGGTTCGTTCACTGACAGATAATGGTTTCTGCATGCACACGCTGACTTGCACCAGGGGTCTCCGAATGCTGTGACTTGTCAGCCCAAATAAACTGAATGCATGAGGTACCTTCAGACTTTCAGGGAAGTGCACAACTCTGCCATGAGATGTTGCCCTTTCTAAAGAGATGAGAAAGGCTCAGCAATCATGTTGGAAATGCTTTTGTTCAGGTGTTTCGTGGACCTGGCCTCCTATCCAGATGAAGCAGATGTATTTGAATGCTTGCTCCTTGGTACAATTATGGATCTATTGGCTCTTTATTTGGCTCTTCAGTCTTTTTAAAAACTAGACTAGCTCTGGGGTTGGGAAATCTTCACGCAAAGCAGAGCCGTGCTCCTCCGGGTCCTTGTAGTTGTGACAGACTCGGTGAAGATTTCTGTTACGTGTTTTGTATCACCACTCCCATTCCAACTAAACAACCCCACCTAAATAGTGAGGGAGGAAGGGCTCAGTCTCTGCTGTCACAAGACCACCAGAATAGATGCCGTGGGCGTTCCGGCATGGTGTCTCCATAAGCTGTGTCATTTCGGGGGCTGAGGACGTGTGCCCCCGTTGCAGTATTTCCTGCCAAGTGCAGCAGCTGCAACTTCTGCCGTGTTTGGACTCAGACTTGATGTTTTACTCAAGTCCTCTGTATCGACTAGTGCGTTTCTGCCACTTGAAATCTCGTTGTTTCAGAAATGGCTTGACTCTGAATGCAGCTTTTCTCCACCTGGCAGCCAGATCATTCTTTGCATACCAGGTGGAGGCTGTGTGATGTTCCAGTGCAAGGGAGAGTTGATTTCAGCAGGCAGACCTGTGTTCTATGTGGGATTTGGTGTTAACTGCTCTGCTGCTCTGACTTATCTGTGCTCTAAAAAGCTGTGACTTCTTGCAGTAGAGTATCCCTGGCAAAAGCTGCGGTACTGGACTCTTGTTCGTGCCTGTGTAGGTTGGTTGTGAGATGAACTCATGAGCAGCTATGTTGTTTTAATTAGCTGCTTATGAAATTAAGAAAAGGAGAGTAAGGGCCATTTGACAAAGGCTTATTCTGGTACTTAAAGTTTTTTCTCCCATTCTCCTCACAAACTGTCAGTGTTGCAATCCTGAAACGTTAGTTTTTGTTCTCTCTACACAGAAAGGCACACATTCTGGTTCTCTCCCCTATCCCGCTGCGAGGAGTGAGGGAGCGACTGGGTGGGGGTGTAGCCACCAGCTGGGGTCACCCCACCGCCCTGCCTGAGAGCTTAGACAGTGCTGTCTGGTCTTGTGCTTAATGGACAAAAACTAACTTCCAAAACAAGTCTGATACATACTGTGCTAATTGTGCATATTGTGCTGTGTTGCAATGCTTTATTCCTACCTTCTCTCCTTTTTTTCTTTTCAGGAGTATGTTTATCCAGATGCCAGAGACAGACAGTACTTATTATTTTTCCATAAAGGAGCCAAAAAGACACGATTTGACCTAGAGAAATACAATCAACTCAAGGATGCAATTGCTCAGGTAACGAGAGTTTTTCCAGAAATAAGGCAAATTACTGCTTGCTAGTTCTTCATCTGCTATTAATAGATGCATCTCAAACAAGAATGGATGTCTCTTAGGTTTTCAGCCCATTTTCTTGTCACAGCCCCAGTGCAATCACTGTATTGGCTTTGATGTGCCCAGGAATAGAACTGCTGGATGTGTAAATCAACATGAAACAGTTGCCTGTACCTATCTGTAAGGGCCTTTTAGAAACTGCTAGCAAATCTTGAGTTGCTTCAGGCACTTCATGCCTCAGAGGAGCCTAATTCAAGAATTCCTTTCTTCTCAGCTCCTACACACCAGATGGATTTAGTGAGGAATGGAGACTTGCATCCATTCAGTTCATGTCTCCCTGACACAGCACTTCAGTGCACTGGGTTGCAGACCTGGAAAATACTGTTCAAAAAAGCTGCATTGTTAGAGGTGATGGGGGCAGGTTTCTTGCATTATAGGAGAAGACCCTTGTGGCAGACTGTCCACAATGTGGGATCTGATTAACAGAGGAGTCGAAAAGAGATCTCCCCTCCTTTTTGAGAGCCTTTCTGCTAAAGGAAGGCACGAGCAGAAAAAGCAGAGCTACCACATTCTCTTTTTCACTATTCTGTATCATTCTCTGTTTATTCCCAGGCTCTGGAAATAACAGCGTAGGGTATCCAGGGCAAGATGTGTTATCCCCCTGCCTTGGACAAGGAGCTATGTGAGGAATAAAGAGAGACCAGGGCAAGGCTGTGTGAAAAACTTCTGATTTTTCTTATGCTCTTGGATAATGATTGCCTTGGGTGGCTATTGTCGTGGAGCTTTTCTTCTAGTATCAACCATTAATCTAGCTCCTTTAAAAAAAAAATCAATGAGTTTATGGAGACCAGTTCTTTTCCTACCATATTCTTTTTTAAGTGGCTGCATGTCAGCGAGTTCAGAGAAATACAGCACACGTGTCTTTAAGTGCTGGGAATGGTTTTCTGAAATCTGAGCCTGTGACTTTAATTCCTTGAATGCCTCCTTTTGGACAGGAAAAATGAGGAAATAAAGAATAACTTTCCATTCTGGAAAGGGGCGTGGGATTGGGGAAGGTGTATTGAGAGCCTGTTCTTTATAATGCATCTTTTACTTTTAGGCAGAATTGGACCTTAAGAGGCTTCGAGATCCACTGCAGGTTCACCTGCCCATCCAGCAAATTGATGAAAAGGACTGATCAGCAAAGAAGCTCTGAACCCCGGCGAAAAACCTGTTCATAGCTCTTGCCTTTTTAATTAAAGCATTGCAGGTGTAAGCTGGGAGGTGGCATGGGGGTGGAGGGTTTTTACCTTTAATCAAGACAAAGGACTGTAGGGGGAAATCTCTTAAATCTGAAGATGGGGCATTGTGGAATGTTAGTTCTGAAAAGGGCTTGGCAAATAGTCATGTTTAAAACTGTGTGAATGGCAATTGTGTACAAATACAGGATTGTGGGGGGTTCACGAGAAGAATGTAATGCTGGGGTAGGGGTGTCTTCTTCCAGCTCTGCAGGGTCTGCCTCTTGATAAGACACCAGCAGCCTGCTTAGCTTTTTAAATTTTCCTTTACCTGATTCAGATCTCTCTTTCTCTCTCAACAACAACAAAAAAAGGGATAAAAAGAACAAAGAATCCAAGCCACCTGGAGCTATGGCTGGTGATCAGAACTTGCGCTCCACCGCCATTAACACGCACACTTCTGATCAGACCTGGTCTCTTTTATAAAGTTACTACGAGACTGCTTTCTACTGGAAAACCGTGAGCTTCCCCTCCCCAGCCCCACCCCGTGTGCTCCACTGACTTCCTCCTTTGCTTATTTGTAGCACAGACTGATTGTAGCCAAGTGAGAGAAGGAACGAGTTCTCTTCTGGACGTTTGATAATTGATATTTTGGATTATTCCATAATAACTATATAAACTTTGCGTCCCAATGCCCTTGAGCTCCTTCTAGAAATCAATGGCAGCATTGCATGAAAGTTTTTATATTCAGTCTTAAGAGAGGGAGATTGCCCTCTTCCTACACCAAATCTGATAGCCACCTGGACTATGAAATTATGAAGGTTTAAAGGATTATGAAACTGTCTCAGAATCATGACTCCTGCTTAACTGAACATTTTTGGAATGTGGAATAATTAAACTTGATATTTGACCGTTTGTGTTACGGGATGAAAGGTCTCTCATATGGTCAGAGCATTTTCCTTGCCCAGAGGCTTTTTGAAAGCCCAGGGCTCTTACAGTGCAAGACACAGAACTGCTTCAGTTCTCTAGCACTTTCCCCTACGTAAGTAGCTTTAAATGAACTTTGCACCCACAGGTCACAATTTCTTAGGAGTGGCTAATGACATCTTTAGTTCTTAGCTAAAAGAAATAGAGGAAGGAAAGTCAACCCATTGCCCTCTCTTCTAGCCAAGGCTGGCTGATTGCTGAGCAGATAAAACACCTCTTCATTCAAAGCAGGTCAGTCTCTTTTTAGCATCCTGCTGATAAATACTGTGGAGACAGGATGAAGGTGGGAGAAGGGCACTAAGCTTTATAGACAGAAAAGCTGGCTGCTTGTTTGACGTTTCACTACTATTCCTCACTGTGTCATGGAAAGAGGCTTCTGTTTTTTTTGTTTTTTTTTTTTAAGAACCATGTTTAAAAACAAAAAGGAAAAAAACAGAAATCAGTATTACCTAGATGCCAGGTGCCTTGCAGATGTGGAAACACAGCTGGGATTGCTGCCTCTTCTCACTCAATGGCATGTTGGACCGAATGGGTGCATGTTTCTAGTTTTTTCTCCCTTCCCCTTTTTCCTTTGTCTTTCAATTTAATTACATTGTGTGATTATTTTTTATCTGTTTTATCCTGTTTGTGTGATGAGTTTTAAAGGGGAAAAAAATGAACACAATCCTGTAGCTGAATCCTTGGTGTGTGTTTGGGATGAGGGAGGGAGCATGGAGAAAAGTCCTTCTTAAAAAAAAAAAAGAAAAAGAAAAATGACAAAAACAAAACCTGGACATGTGTAAAAATCCTGTATCATTTATGAAATATGTATAAAAGAGCAATGTACTTCTGGAACAATAAATAACTATTCAATTTTTGATTTGGTGCTCTTGAATAACATCATTTTCCCCAGCTATACTGCACGTGTGGCAGCCATCTCCTGAGTTTCCTCCGTTTCTTTCTGTTTAGGTGGTTTCTTCCTGACCTTACATCACTGAGGCCGTGGTGGTGCAGATAATAGCTTTCCTGAAGAAGCTTGGATGGAGATCTTGCTGCTATACCTAGCTGCGTAACGCAGGGATCTCAGGAGCAGTCGAGGTGGTGAGGTAGAAGTAGAGATGTTCGGTCTAACAAAGGTCTACCTTGGTTAGACCAGCATAGTAGTTCCCTGTGGAGGCTGACAACATCTGGAGACTTGTGGCAGGTTGCAGGATAAGAATATATATGAGCGTGTAACACCCAGCAACCTAAAACATACCAAGTGTTGTTAGCGTATTTCTATATTGCATTCAAGTACTGTTTCAGAGGAAAACTGAAATTTTGACCTTTTATTCCTTCCTCTCTTCTAAGCCCTTCAGTGGTTATGGTCTGATTATCATGATGATGTATCTTCCATTCATTAACTTTAGGAATCAGCAGACTGTGTGCTTTATCCTAACTTCATGGAACGTTAGGATGAGATGTTCAGTGCCAGAAGACTTTTATCGTGTCTGACTTTCAAAAATCATGATTGGCCAGTTTTCCAACAGCCAAGTCTCTTGTGTGTTTTTGAAGTCAGAGATGAGGGACTGGGAGCTGTGAGCAGTTGTGACCTGCCTTTAATCACTGTTGAAGGTTAGTTCAGCGATGCTGACAAACCCTCTGCTGTTATGCAATTGTTCCGAGCGGTTTGCCTGTACATAAGAGCTCGTCCATTTTGTCACCCAGAAGAACTGAAGACTTTGACATCTAGCACCAAACTCCCTATTTTGGAAGCAAGAAAATGCTATGACAAAATTGTCCCTGCACGTACTTTAGTGTTGTTCTACAGATGATATGGGGAAATGAGGAGTAAAGTAAGAGTCTATAATTGTGCCCTGAAGTACGGGCTGTCCTGGGGGTCTTATCGCTTTGTACCCCCGGGAGCTTGCTGTCTCACTCCTCTGCACACCTGGTCTCTGCTGGGGCTGCGACACCACAGACCTCAAACTCCAGTCTGTTTCTGCTTTTGTTGCCATTGAGGGCCAGCGTTCAAGGGCGTGATGTTTGTTTGTTCTCCTTTACACTGTTGTGTACCAACATCAACAGTGTTTTGCAATAGCTATTCATGCCTAAAAGACAGGCAGGTAATAGGGTCCTGTCCCACTGGCAGCATTTTAAGAGCAGGCAGTGCTGCCTGAATCTTAATGCAACACTGTGTTCTTAAGACCCTATGAAAGATGAACAGTAGCATGCACTGCAGTGTTTAGGTGCCTCTTTTTCTACCAATTTTGGTTTTGTTTTTTGCTTAACCTCTCCTCTTCTTTTCTGTGAGGGAACTTTCAAATAAATATGTGACAAGTTTAAAATTGTTTGGAGAAACTCGAGGTTCCCTTCTGCCATGCCTGCAAGGCTCCAAGGGAGGTGTTCATGGCTTATTTTACTTGAAGACCACAGAAGAAACCCTGTGTTTGTCCCTGTAGTTCTTCCACCTGGCAGGCAGTCATGATGCTGATCACCTTGCCGCAACTTCTTACACTTCCACGTTGGTTTGCATGATGCTCTGAAGCTGCTGTTGGCCGTCAGATCTTTGCACTGTATCAGTCAAGTAAAGCTGGCCAAGCTGCCTCGTCTTTCTGAGCCAGTGGAGCAGTTTATTTGATTTACTGTGTTTTTGTGTGGAATTGTAAATGCAAACTGCTTTCCTCTGCCATATTGTATGTCTGTTTTCACATAAGGAAGAAATTTTTTCACCTCTGAAGTATTTTTCTACCTATTTCAACTATTCCCCTTCAAATCAGTTTTATTTCTCTATTGATATTAAAGGGCAAGAAGTAAAACACAGGAATGGAAACTAAAGCTGCAGCATATCTAAGTCCTGGAGTACTGTAGAAGCTGGTGTTACAGTGTGTCACTGTGGCTCTGTGAGCTTGTAAAAGATGGGTTCTATTCCTGTTCCTGCCACTGATGAGTTCTACAATTGTGGGTTTGCTGTCTGTGCCCATCTGGAAATTGCGGGTCATGGAAAAAACACTGGGTTCTGTAGGGCCTCTGGAAAAACATTCTTAAACACCAAGTTCAGCATCAGGGGGCTCAGTAAGGGAAAGGAAGTAACTACTGAGAGTTGTGTGCTTGTCTGATTTTTCTGTGGTCTTGGTGTTTTATTTGAGTTTGCTCGTGCTTCACCAAACCTCGCGTTCCCTCCCTGATCTGAACCCCCCTTCCCAGCGGCACTGTGTCCTGGGACAAATTGTTTACAGAAACACGGGCTATCTCAAAGTCCTTGACATTCCTGCAATCCATCTCAGCAGCCTGTCAAGGCTTATTGTGAACATACATCCTCAAATTAATTGCAGACAGGGCTCCTGTCACGTGTGTGGGGCTCTCCTTGCTCTCGGAGGCAGGAAGTGCTGATTAGCTCTTCCGCCTGCAGGAGTTACTCCTGCACCAAGAGCTCTTTTCGACGCACCTCGCTGTCATCAAACATTGATGTCTGACAAAAGGCCAGCCTCAGCAAATGCTGAAGAGTCTTTTACTTTGAGACTTTGCATTCCTTGTATAAGGATAGCAAAGCCCTCTATGCCTCTGGGAGAGGTGAGAAGTGGAGTTGGCACCTACAAAATCAACACCCTTTCTTGCATTTAAGAATAGGCATACCTGAGCCTACCAGCAGGTCTGGAAGGCTCTGTCTCTTGGGTACCAAAATAAAGTCCCAGCCCTCTATTTTAGTATCACCTCCCTTCTTTGTATCATTTAACCTTCACTGATGACTACGTTTAAGAAATAGTAATTTGATCCTGATCCTTGTTGCTGATTGGGAAGTCAGGCTCACTCATTTTGGGGATGGTGGAGGGCAGGAGGAACAGATTTGTTAGGTCTGCCCAGGAAGTGCAGGCCCTACAGCATCTGGAGAACTCCATTGGCCTTGTGTCCTTTTTATTCTTGCATGGTCTGTTTGCAGCAGACTTTTTTTCCCCCTCAGGATTAATTGCTCCAGCTCCATGAGGCAGAGACTTGCAGTGGCCTACTCCAGTACAAACTCGTGTTATTTGTGGGGGAACCAGGGTTATGTATGTCACCTGAAGTAATTAGCAAAACAGACAGAAAAGGGTGATAGAAGAATTGCTCCTGCTGATTCTTCTGGAAGAAGACAGTCTTTCTTTCCTGTGGATGTTTAGAGGCAGCATGCTGAATCTTCTCCAGCTTTAGGCTTTTTCCTTGAACTAGATGATTACGGTGATTTGAGGTAGTCAGCTCTGGGAATGCTGGGGCATCTCTGTCTGAAGTCCTTTTTGGATAACTCGAAAGGGACTGTCTGTGAGACCTTTGAGGCTCAAAACTGCCGTGATGCAATTTCTTTCCCTATGTTAATTGATAGTTGTCAGTCACATAACTGTCAAAACATTGCCACTGTCAGCCCTAATATACCACTTACAAAATAAAAGCAGCTGGTAATAAAGTGGTTCAGAGAGAAATATGCGCACCTCTAACGTAGAAAATTAAATTCAAACCTGTCAGTTTTATTTACCTGGGAACTTAAGAATGAATCAACCTCTGAATGAAAATGGCAAGATATAACTTCCTGTGGCTTGCTGCGTTATTCTATGTTCAATTTTAGTTTCTCTTCTGGGAATTCACATCATCACCTTTTGAGGGTTATCTGCCTTACTAGCTTTGCGTAGTGAATTTGTTCTTCTTTCCTGTTGTTGAAAAAACTTTTCTGGTACCGCAAGCTGTCAGCACAATGTAACCACAACGATTTTGTGTTGTTGTTGGGAGCAATGACAGCTGCTTTTGTTGTTCACTGGAGTCATTCACCACTGAAAAAGACTCGGCTGCTGGGGTGGAGCATACTGCACTTTGCTGCTGAGGGAAACACCCAGACAGAGAGAGACCAGCCATTGAGAACTCTCTGTAATGTGCATTGTAGGTGCTCCTGCTCCACAAAGCAGTCAAATACCCGATTGCTTGTCTCGTGCAAGCTCAAAGGGAAAAGAGCAAAGCCAATTTTTTCCCACTGAGATTTGAAGCAAGCACATTGACCTTGAAGTTCTTCCTTATACCAGCCTGCTGCAAAAATGTGGGGTGCAAAGGAAATGGGGAAATCGCTCGATCGTGCAATGACTGTCAGCTTAGCTGTGCTCTTTGCTGATGGAGAGCTTTCTGCTTGCAGATGGTTTCCTGGGGGAAACTGTACAACCACTGCTTATAAGCAGGGAGGGACTTGTCTACGTGTGGATGTGTCTGTACATACATATTAAAACACAGATTTTAATCTATTCTTTATAATAGGAGCTACAGCTTAGTGGGGTGAGAGGAAAGATCCCTTTGTGCTCATTCATGTGGTTCTTGGTGTATCTCGTTGCCAAGCATGGTGCTTGGTTTGCTTTAGCAGAGAACGGATTTCAGTAAGCTGGGAACTAGCACGGTCATCCATCTGTAGGCAGAGCGTGTGGTTGTGACCTGCAACTCAATCTAGTTGTATCTGAACCAGTAATGCAGAGGTCCTCAATTACTTAGTTTTGCTTGGAAGTTAATTGAGTACTATTGGGTTTCTTGCCCTTTTTTTTTTTTAACAGAAAATACAAGACTACTGCAGAAAGATGTCTTTGCCTTGTTTGATGATCTCACTGCAATGGTTGGGTTATGTGACTAGAAGTAGAAGGGGTCTTTGTATAACTTAGGAACAGCTTACTTCCTTGTGGGACACCAGTCTTTCACTTTGACTGATGTTCCCATTGTAGGGCTAGTCCATTTGCAATCTCTGCTCAGAAGGTTCAGTTCTCCTCCTTTGGCCGCTGTTTCCTGCAGTTAAAGCTCCCTAGCTGGCGTTTTCTGGCTGAGGGGGAGCCATGAAGTTGTATGACTTGGGGAAGGAGCAGAGATAACAAGCACCCATCTGTTCTTCTTTTCCATCCCTTCGGGATGTCCGGGTGTCCCCTGGTTAGAATTCTCCTCCAGATAAGATAGTGGAGGTGTCACCGTGGGGCAGTCAGGCAAGAAAACAATAGCAAGCTAAGTCCAAAAAACAAGATCGATCAGTAAGTACATGTCTGTTGTCAGTAAGGGGCAGAGCTGCTCCGTGGAGGTCAAGGCTGGAGCTGTACCCCACATCCCTTCAGCTTCTTCCTCTGATAAACTTCCAGGAGAGCTATCCCAGTTGCTTTTCGGAAAGCTTCGGGTCAGAAGCTGCACCGAGAGGGAGGCTGCCAGAGCTACAGCGTGTGCAAGGGCTTTCAAGGCTCCGTTACTCAAGTGGTACCTGCTCCTTGGTTGACTGGGATGTTCCAGTACCTGTTTTTCTCTCTCTGCTTCGTTGTCCAGCTGCAGCCAGTGTCTTCAATGGGTGAGTGAAGAGGCATTGCCTTTAAGCTTATTCTGTGCACCATCCTTAAGGTTCATGCTGAACATCGGTGTTCTTAGGTGAAAGACCGGGAGATGAGAGCCTTTTTCTTTGAAGGAGGTGTGAAATTCCTTCTAGTTGGAAAGATCTTTGTCGCAGAGTGTGGTGCCTGCCATACTGGGAGAGTCTTCCCTGCTAAGCACTGTGGGATTTTCCTCCCCTCTAGGAGGAGAGACTCTACAAGTAGCTATGAAGCTACTTTTTCACCCACTTCCCTGGCAAATCCTAACTGAATTTAGAGTCGTAATGCAGTGCTGCTCATTTCATTGCTTATTCGTGCCAGAGCAGAGACCTCCAGTTACACGATGCACACAGGATTAATCTCTGGAGAATGGTGGGCTTATGAATGCTAGCTAGAGCCTGATTTGTCATCCAGTATATATGTTGGCATGTCAGCTAGAGAGCTAATGATATCATCAGGATTACAAATTGGAAAGCTTTACTCGATAGCTGATGCTTGTCAGGCTGAATTACTCAGGCCACGCAAAAAGCGTTGGGGAAGAAAAAAATTGAGCCATGAAAAATGGAAGGGACTGGAGACAGTTGTATGTCTTGTGCAAAACCCCGGTGCTTTCAGCCTCTGCGGAGAAGAGATGGGAGGCTCATTGGCTGGTTCTATATTACTGCGGAGTTTCTTCTTAAAAACTCCGATTAGTTTTCAGTAAGCTGTGGTGCCAAAGGACACTTTGTGTCTGCAGGGAGGTTGGCCTGAGGCAGCCTTGGCAGCCTGAGGGTGGCTTTGAGGGTCTGTAGGGTTCTAAAGAGCAAAGTCTGCTTTTTCTGCTTGTCTGTCTCCCCTTTACTGCTGCCCAAAGCTCTCAGAGAAATGAAAATGGGAGGGCGTCCTACCTCATTTCCCTGAAATGCCTGCTTCCAGCTCCCTCTGAGCCGCTGCATCTTCATCTCCGTAAATTTTGTCTTTAAATTATCTCCTGTCTGTTTAGGAGACAACGTGATCTCCCTGGGTGAGTGTTTGCAGAGTCTATCTACAAAGGATATTTCATAAAGTTAATTATACTGTATGAAAGCTAATGAGAGTGTGTGTATTTTTGGTGCTGCCCAGCTGGGAAGCTGACAGGGCATTCCTTGCTTTGCCTCGTTTGGCTTTTAACACAAAAGGCTTTTAATCTTAGTCAGTGACTCACCCTAAGGCCATACCAAATCATGTTGTGGAAGCCAAGTGCATTACACTGAGGGAAGCCCAGAGGAAGCTATTTTCAGCCGTGTGCGAAGAAAAGGCAGGACCCATCTTTTCCGGTCTTGAGAAGTCAAGGGAGCTTTTGGAGGATGGGATTGAACAGCGCTGCTGCTGTCTGTGGGTAAGGGGAGGAGGCAAGGAGAGGCAGGTGAAACAGTGAGCTGATGGTGAATTGCAAGGTGAATCCCATCACAGACTCCTGCTGTAGTCCCCTTCTGCTCTTCGGGAGAACTAAGGGCTGCTTGTGGTGAGAGTGAATCTGCTCCTCTGCATATCTCCTGAATTACGGCACCAGAGATTCCCTTTGCCACCCAGATCTGCTCTCCCTGCACCAGCTTGCAACTCTGCAGCGCTCTCGTGGCTACAGCAGCTGCTCCTTTTATACTGCATTTGAGACCAAACAAAAGGTGTCTGTGGCCAAGGATGGCATAAGGATTTTAGTCAAGAGAAATGTTGTATTTGCAAGAAGGTACAAGATAGCACATCAGCAAGGCAGATGTTTACAGAGGATGCAGCTAAATAAGGGTGACTTGAAGTCCATTCTTAGAGCACGTATAGTTCCCACTTTCAAGTCAGTGAAGCAAATCAAAATACTGAACCAAGAAGATTTGTCTACATCCAGAGCGTTCTGGTAGAAACAACGTAATGTGTCCCTCCCACCCTAAATTGCATCACACTATTGTTCAAACAAAATAGGAGAGAACAATTTTAGAACTTGAAATGTGATGTGGAAAGTACAGCGTATTCCAGTCTGAGAGGCATTTAATCAGAATGATTGGTTTTATTAGCCTAATTCTAGCAAATGATAATCAATTCTCCTTACTCAAGACAATATTAGCATTCCTTCTGCTTAATAGGGAACAGCTAGTCACAGGTAAGTGGTGCTTAATCAGGTATTAAATGTACATGGAAATGAAACCTCTGGGCTTTTAGTGAGGAAGCTGCCAAATCAGGGTTAATTAGGAGAAGACTGAAAATGTAATGAACGCTTTAATTCTTCGTTTTTTTTTCTCCCTAGACTATTCTTCTGTTGTAATTGTTTGCAGAAAGTTCAGAAAGGCCTCTGAAAAGGGACACGCTCCTTGAGCACGGCCTGAACACGCGTGTGCATACCAGGAGGTCCATGTGTTTATTTCTTGCCCTCACAAACATCTGATCTCCCTTGGAGATCAAGAGGGTTTGTGGGCTTGCAAGGAACATGACTGCATAGAGTTGAACATTTTGAAGGTCCTTTATGCTCTCTAGTTTTTAAGATAAACAAAAAGGGGAAGCTGTGTCAGATGCAGGGAGGCCACGTCATCACACAAAAACACAATAGATAAATCATAAAGGTAGGCAGCATTTGGCAGAGGGGGAAGTGGGTGACGGAGTCCCTGAAGAAGACCAGGGTGCATCTAAGTGGATTTTTAAATACAGGGGGCTGCCGTTTCTCCCTCTTGACCCACTGCAGCATTTTGCAAAGTATATGGATTTGGGTTACAGCTCTTTAAACTCACCTTGGTATAAACACACATAGCTATATGAGAGACAACGGAGAAGAAAAGTCCAGGTGAATGGTCAGCAGGGTCACTTTCTCCAACCTCATCTCTCTTGGTTAGGGACAGTCTGCTGGGCTACAGACCAACTCCATAGTGACCTCAGGTAGGCAGCTCTTATATTTTGCTGTTAAAAATTGTGCCCCTAAATGAGTAGGAGCTGACAAATTATGCTTGCAGATTACTTGCAATTATATAGGGGCCTAATCATTGAAATTGAATATTTTCTTTCTGTGCACCTAAGTGTAGCATTCCTGTCGCATATCTTGCAGTTCACTTTTTAACTGGTGCTTTGCAGGGTGATTTCTGGCTGTGGTTATGGCAACTCAACTGGTGAGGCCTGAAATGAGCTATAGGTGGACTTTTAGAGAGGCTGCATAACCTGTTTGAACCCTCGTCCTCTTCTCCAAGGCACGTGGGAGCATCACCAGTCACTTCAGGAAGGGCTTGCAAGTGCTCAGTTAGCACTTGACCCAAGGGTGGATGTCGTAGGCTTGATCCAGTGCTCCAGGACATATTTCTTGTGGCAAAATCACACCCCAGACCTCAGGTTTGCTTATATATATTTTTTTTGTCATACTCCACAGCAGCTAAACAAGAAGTCAGA
Organism: Anseranas semipalmata; assembly: GCA_013399115.1. Lineage (NCBI taxonomy): Eukaryota > Metazoa > Chordata > Aves > Anseriformes > Anseranatidae > Anseranas > Anseranas semipalmata. Next base: position 1,057,184 of record VXAA01004808.1, on the reverse strand, counting down.
CTGTTGCATAATGTTGTCAGAGCTCTGTTAGTTCACTTCTTCCAAGACATTTAAGCTAAGCTGTCAGAATTTTCCATGAGGCAGTTAGTTAGCTGGTATTGCTGTCTCACCCCAGGGATCTCTATCTATCACAATGATTCTGTTAAGTCAGGACTAGAAAAAGAAATTATTTTGCGTTCCTTGCAATTATAAGTCAACAACCTAATTTGATATCTACTAGATGTTCTGTCTTGTGTCTTGCTGCATGTCTCAGCCCTGGACCCCTGCTCTGCCTACATCAGCCTGAACGAGCCCTGGAGGAACACAGATCATCAGATAAATGGCTCCCACGGCCAGCCCACGTGCGATAGTCAAATCAACGGCGAGTGGTATCGCTTCACCGGCATGGCTGGCGATGCTATGCCCACCTTCTGCATCCCCGAGAACCACTGTGGGACCCACGCTCCCATTTGGCTGAACGGCAGCCACCCGCGAGAGTCGGACGGCATCGTCTCGCGCCAGGCCTGCGCCAGCTTCAATGGGAACTGCTGCCTTTGGAATACCACAATTGATGTCAAGGCGTGTCCGGGCGGGTACTACGTCTATCACTTAACCAAGCCCAGCGTTTGTTTCCACGCATACTGTGGGCGTAAGTAGCTGCAGAGGTCTCTTTTCTGAATCCCGTTCGTCCCCGCAGTGCGGGAAAGGTGGTAAGGATTCATATACCTGAGAGAGACTGACATCAGCTGGCAGAAATCTTCCATAGCTGACCTGGCTGCAGTGATTTAATGCTCACTGTGGGCCCTGTGGTTTATCTTGGCATGCTACCAAAGCCAGAATTTGCATCTCTGATTTACAGTAATTAAACCAGATTGTTCTGATCAGCTTCAGCAGTTCAGCTTTCTTGTTGTGGGCCAGGTCTGTGACTGATGGACTGGCTGCGGGGTGCGAAGTTGACAGTACAAATACGGTATTTTCAGTGCGTGCTCAGTGGTTTGTGTTGACAACGCTCTTGTTGTGCCCTAGATTTTTATGACATCTGTGATGTGGTGGATTGCCAGGGCTCCTGTCTGGACACCAATGACTGCACGTGCTCCCTGGGGACAACGCTAGGACCTGATGGACAGACATGTCTTGGTAAGTGCAGAAACAAGCTGAGTCAGTTATGGACACTTTCCCTTTTGTTTTTCATTGCTCGCATCTCCATCTTTTGTCTTAAAAAGCAGTACAAAAAGGAGAAAGTATGCAGAGATGAGTTTTCCCCTTGCTGCTTAAACAGGTCTTTCCTCCAAGCAAAGACTCTTGGTTGGCGTAGGGCTACGCGCTAAGCTTAGCCATACTGACTGCCCTTGTGGGACACTGTCCAGGGCCTGGGATTGGAGAAAAGCAAAAGGATTGCAGGTTGTAGCACAGCCTTAGTGCTTTGGGCAGCATGACAAGGCCGTGTTCAGGGGGCTGGCACTTGGTGGCTGTGCTTGCAGAGACCAGCACGGCCAGGAAGGATGGAGGTGGAGGACTGAAAGTGAGAGCAGAGTGGGGAAGGTGGGCTTCAGGAATTTGTGGGGGAATCCCCATCAGCTCCTGAGGAGAGGACAGCAGTCCTCTACGGCAGTCGTGCGTGTGGTGCTGAGGAGAGAGCACCTGGGCTGCGAGGACTTGGGAAGAAGGTGGTCTGTGGGGCAATATAAGGGGCCAGGAAGGGGGGGACCTGCAGATCCACACCGATGGATAGGAAGAGGTGATGTGGGGGGAGAAAGGGGTGCTAGTATTTGGGGGAAGTGGGATCTCGTCTTTGTCTCTGAGGCTTGATTTGGTGCAGAAGTTGAGAGCAGAGCTGTCCAGGAGGCTGTGTGGCAGATGAGTTCTTTCCATACAGACTGTAGCTGACAAAGCAGGCGTGGGTGGTTTCTTTCTTCACACTCCTCTTGTCTGTGGGCATCAGGGTAGGGGCCACAGTTGTTGCAATCAGTGGAAAGAGCAACCTGCCCCTGCTGCAGATTTACACTTGCTCACACTTTCTACAGAATGGTTTTGCTAAACCTGCTCCATCTCTCTGCAGCCGAGTGACTGTCTTAGCTCTCACGGCAGATTAAAAGCATCTATCAGCTGCTTCTCTGCAAGACTTCCAGGCACAAGTGCCCTTGGCAAGCACCAGCACTCAATATATGTGCGACAGGCTCGCAGGAGAGGACTCCCTGCAGCAGGGAGGCACCCAGGAGTCCTGAGTCCAGAGCCTGTCTGCACGTGCTGGCGATACCTTCATCCTTCCGCAGCCAGGTGGGGCAGGACTTCTGCACTGCTGCTTCTCCTCGTGATAAGCAGATGGCACAACGTCTCGGCTGTAATAATCACATCGGTTTACCTGCTGCATCCTCTCTTGTCATACGGCTCAGTCTTCCTTCTGATGGCTTTCTGTTGTGCTGAGTAATTGCACAGTCACATCTGCTTTGAATGCAATCCCACTGGCCTTGCAAAGAAACCAAACAAAGCTGTGTTAGCCTTTCCTATGCCTTTCCTATATGGAGAATATTCTTCCTTTCCAGCTCACTGGGAGCTGAAGATGCTGCAGTAATGCTAAGCAGCTCGTGTCTGAGAACCTCCCCTGTACTGGGCTGACTGCTCTTCAGTACATTATAGGCTTTGAATCCCAGAGTAGAACTGCTGATCCCAATTCATATTTCTATTTGCACGCTTACTTAGGGGTTGAAGTTAGCTCTTACACTTCATCATGGATCTACCAGCTCCGTGCATTGCCTTTGACCTCTTGCATACCTGGATCCATGTTGGACTAAGCCACAGTTAAAATCAGTTCAGTGCTTTCCCAACCCAGTCTCCAGAAAACCAGCATGTGACCCCAAAGTACTGGTCGTCACTGGTGTGGAACAGCAGGGACAGATTTACTGTGTGTTCCAGAGCTTGGAGGACGGGCAAAGTGAATTGCTGCGTACAGCTCTTGACCAAGCCAGGCTCTAGGACGTTCTAGCAACATCCCTGTGCCTTTGCTAGCAGCCCTTTCGCTCTTCACCCTCTGTTTTTAAGCAGCTTCAGCTTTATTTTTAGAAGAGAAAGCGTGGAGCCTGTCACAGTTGTGGAAAGTGAAGTGTCTGTGTCTCTCCTGGACATGCTTCCTCCCTCCCAAGGCTGGGTACCAGCCATTTCTTTGGCTAAAATATTCAATTCGTGTCACTTATGGAAGGAGACACCACCACCAGCAGCAAGCTGCAGACTCCGTCTGTGTATGGGACCACTTTTACCTGAGAGAGCACATCTCTGACCTGTCTCTTAAAATGGTATTTTTCTTTTTTCTTGTTTTTAAGCTTCTGACAGCTAGTAAATGGTAGCTTCTAAGCTGTTTCGGTGAAACCCCATGTGAACAGTGATTGATAACCTCAGCGTTCTGGCCTGCCTGAGAGAAATCATCAGTTCTGTGGCTCAGCAGTAGCAATGGCTGTACCTTCCTCTCTCCTATTTGATTCGCTTACTGCATGCAGAGATTAAATAAGGCTGAAGAAGGAGAATCTCAGAGCACAAAGTACCTTTCAGAAAAGTAGATAGATGGATGTAGAGGAACTTTAACCTTTAAAATAGAGAAAATCAGGAGGAGTTTTCACAGCTTTACCAAGAGACTCAGAAGCATCTTGTGTGCTTCTTCCATCAGTAACTACCCTCGGCTCCCTGGAGGACGCTAATCTAGGGTACGACACAGCCAGCACAGAAACGTGACATGGGTTCTGTTCATGGGTAAATTGAGTTAGGTTATAAAAAACTCAGTCTAGTTTAAGGTTATTCTGCAGCCTTTATCCAGAGTCCACTCCTGGAAGCGTGGGATGCCACCTCAGGCACCTCTCTGTTTTCTGGGCTGGGAAGGTCGGTGCCACAGCTCTGCAGAGGAGCAGAGCAGGGAGGGCTGCCAAGGGGCAGCGGGGAGCTGTGTCTCCGAAGGGGGTACCTCGGAACTGAACTCCTCATCTCATCTTTGGTACAGCAAGTCTGAGTGGTGGTGGTGGCCTGTGTGACACCAGCACCCAGGTCAGGTCTCGCCACGGTGACTTCTGCAACAACACTTGAGCTGTCCGGGGCAGGGAGCGGCCAGAACCGGGGCAAGAAGCCAAAATGCTGAAATTTCTCATGATGTGATTTTCCTGGAGTTCATTATATGTTTTGGTTTGATTTCGGCTTTGTTTGTATGTTTACAGCTGCTTTTCCATTCTCGTGCCTTTATTTCGAAATAAAGGTTGAATCATTTAAAATTGCTATAGGATAATTGGCCACACGTAGCAGTAGCAGGTATGATACAAAAATAGATAGGATTTATTTTTGACAGATTCTGGTGCTCACCGAGTTTTACCATGTAGTGAAGTCGTGTTCACTCCGTTTCAATGCCTTTGTGAATGGGGTGGGGAGTGGTTCAGGATGAGAAGGTAAATGAAAACTTGAGCTCCCTCAGGATGTGGAGCCAGTTTGGAAGTTTCCCAGTGGGGCTGTGTCCACCTTTACTCTGAAATGGCTGCTGCCCACATGCGGTCTTTCCCCACAAGTCTGCTTTGTTCCCGAGCTAGACACAGCGTGGCAAAAGAGTGCTCCTGTCCGTAGATAGCGGGCTTTAATGCTTAGTGGGATATCACGGGACCAGGAAAGCCAGTCCACAGTCCAGCCAGCATTCCCGCATAGCGTCCCCTTTTAGCCAGACGTGTTACCAGCAGGCACATCATGACAGTTTGTTTTTTGCAGATGAAAACGAGTGTGAGCAGGACAATGGAGGCTGCAGCGAATTTTGTGTTAACCTGAAGAACTCCTTCCGCTGTGAGTGTGGGATTGGGCGCACGCTGGGAAGTGACGGGAAAACCTGTGAAGGTGAGGTTTCAGCAAACAGCGTAACTCATTCCCTTTCCCTTGCAGTGCTAGTTCTGTCTTGGCTCCTTACAGCTAGGATGAAATGCCACTCATATCACTTCTGTGCTTGCCAGGGGTGTTATTACTGAAACAGCCTTCTAATCGAGCAGAGAGGAGCCTCCTGGTTGTTCTCCCTGCCTTGTTCATTTCTGTCAGGATTTGCTTTGTATTTATCTCCGCAGGGGGAAAGGCAGCAGTGGATCTGAGGGATTGGTTGTCCAAACAGAGCCAGTTATTGCTGGAGGTGCTGGGATTTGGCTCTGGAGATATGTATGATAGGCGTGTAGGGGCAGATTTAGCATTACTCTTTTTTGACAGCGGGCATTAGGTGTGGGGTAATGTCATGACATGAGACTAGAATGTGAGGATCTCAGCCTCCCAGGACAGAGACTGAGAGAGGGAGCCAGTGTGTGAGCAGAAGCTAGAGTTAAGATCAGGGCTGCGTTTGGACTGTTTGTTTTTGTACGTGGTTATTTGTGGGCTCTTCTGTGCACAACTGCTGTAGTTACCTCCCAGTAGTGGCACGGCAAGGTAGAAAATCTGTGAAGAGTTTAGGCTGGTGGCTTGGCAAGGACATAAAAGACCAAAACGTTGTTTTGGGCTGTTGTCACTAGCAATGTACAAACATCTTTGGGCAGAAATATGAAAACCCAGCAAAACCTGGCTGGTGCCTGATGTTTTTGGTGGTCAGCTGTGGAAAGCACTGTGGCCCCTCACAGGCAAAGCTGCTGTCTTGCATGTCCCCAGATCCTTTGGGGCCTCAGACAAGACCAACAGCTACCGAAATGCCTCACTCTCGAGCCAGAACTGAATACATCTGCAGCCTGCGTGCAACCTTACATTAGCTGCTGTGTGGCAGGCATCCACGGTGCAGAGAAAGAGAGAGGGGTTGCCATTGTATTTTTGGGCTGGCCGCCACCCATCTTTATGGTACGCTGGCAGATGGCTCCAAGCTGTGGTTTTTGTTCCTTTTTCTCCCCTTTGATAGCAAACCACCTTTCATTTAGCTTCTGTGAAAATGTCCTCTCCAAGCTCTGTTAATAAAACATCAGTCATCCAGACAACAACACTTCCCTGAGGAAAGCTGCTGTGCAGAATGCTCCTGAAATAGTTGTTAAGTCGTGTGGGGCCAAAAACGATCTGTGGGCTTTGTCCCTTCCACATCCAGTGCTGAGCTGCTGGGGTGTCGCATAAACCAGCTGTGCTACGTGGCAGCTTTTATTCTTGAGCACTGCACACTTCTGACAGGGCTGGAATAGTCTGCGCTCGGAAACTCATTTGTTTCTGCTGTTTCTAAAGCTGGATTTTAGGGCCTTTAATATATCATTTAATTTCCCCTTCTGTAAGAAGGATGGTGCTTTTTGCGAGTTTAACATCCCCCTGCTGAGGATTTTTACAGTCTTGTTAGTGAGCTGTATTTCTGAAGATGTGCCCTCTGCTTTGTGAGCCATTAGAGTGTGTGATTTACATGTGAGCCACCTCACAGCTGTCGCTGGAAAGAATGAATGCAAGAGGTTTAGCTTGATTACATGAGCTGGTGAGACTGAGCAGGGTTAAGAGTATCTCAATGTTTCCTTTGTAGTGCTTCACCTGTTACTTTGAATCACGTGGAGTGTTCAGGCTGTTGTTTTCCATGCAACGTGTAGGTTTGAGTATGGGTTTTCCATTGTTTTCTTTACATTTCAGTTAAAACTACAGTCATTTCTGATGGCAGGCTTAGGGAGAAATATTTCTTTGTAATTCATATATATTATATTTACTCCTGTTTTACTGAGAACATCTAGCAGTATTCATTGCAAAGGGTTAAAAATCAAGCAGTGAATGTTATTTAAAACATCTGCCCCCCATCCATGATATTCTCTTTCTTATTTTCTTTATAGAAAATAATAGAAAAGCAACAACAACTGGAAATGATCTTACTTCCTTTACTTTTTCAAATCTTCAGAGTGTATTTGGATGACCTTTTCAGGCTCTTTTTTGCAGCTGTAGTGGCTGGGAATATGTTTTACATGAAAATTCAGATCCTCAGAGAATAGCCTCACCTGAACAGCAACAATGTAAGGAAAGACATGAGAAATCCCACAATTAGCTGTGTTGCCCTCTCTGCTCTGCACTTTAGACAGGAGAAATTTAGGAGCAGAATCAACCTTACACCATGAGCTTGCGTCATTCTGTCCCCGTAATAATGCACTTCAGGGCAGCAAGCCTCTAAGCCTAAAACTCCCTCTAAACAAGCAAAATTCCTGGTGAATAGACTCCTACAAGCAGAGTTTCATTCTCATCTTACAAAGGGGATGCAGGAGTATCTGGAATGCCCTCCTGCATCACAGCTGGGAAACCCACAGGCACAGAGTGCTGTTCCCTGCTGGGGATAGGACCTGGCTGCATGGGAGTCTGTTGTCCTTGCGACACCTGCCCTGCAAGTCTCAGTGCTTTAATTCTGGTAATGACTAAGGAATAGGTATGGTTCCATGACGGAGAAGTTTGGGGAGGATTTTTCCCCCACCCTTTCTGAAGTTAGAAGGGGCCAAGCTGAAGATTGCCTATTCAGCTTCCTTGTGAAAGTCAGTTAGAGCGTGTGATTTAATTTGGTAAGCTTTTTCATAGAATTCCTTGTTAACTTCATGATGAAATAGCAAACACAGGAAATTGGACAATTAAAAATAGGTTTCCACTGCATCTTCTTGGAAGCAAACTCTCAGCACGCTATTGCCTTCAAGCTCTGTACTGGTCATACTGTTTGTTAGTCAGCCAGGAGAATATGCTGAGGCCTGTATAGCTGCCTGAGGAGCAGGGTGCGCTGATTTTCCTTTTTTTTTTTTCAGAAATCGAAGGCTGTCACAATAACAATGGAGGCTGCAGCCACACCTGTATTGAAGTGGAAGACTCATACCAATGTGAATGTCCGAGGGGACTTGTTCTGTCCGAAGACAACCACACTTGCCAAGGTAGGTCAACAGGTTGCACACCCAGCAAAGAATCTCCCTGACAGCCTGTGTTCCCTGCACATGAAAAGCATATTTGAAGGAACTTTTCCTCTTGTTTTTGTTGTGTTCTCTTAGTCTCTCCTTTCCAGTTTGGTTAATGGAGCTTTGTCATGAACGACAGATCATCCAAAACTGAGAGCCTGAGCATGTTGCTCTTTTTTACTAAACAGGAGAAGAGAGACACAGGACCCAGCTGGGTGCATCTTGCATCACAGGCGGGTTTGGCAGTGTTCACTTACAATTAAGATTGCTTAATATCTCCCATTATATTGTTCTGCTTCAGCTGTGTATGCCTTTGCCAAATTTATGCTACTAGAATTCAAATTTTCCATGCCTCAAACCTGGGCTTCTGAAATTTCAGCTTAAGTGGTTCGGTCACTTCCAAGAACGAGGTTAAAGAGAGGCATTTTTTGCCCAAGTTAAATTTCTCTGTAGCCACTCCAGTAAGCATTCCCATGCCTTGTAGCAGGGCACTAGTTCTGTTCCTGTTTTTTTCTGCTGTCCCATGGAAAAGTGCCCAAGATAGCATCTGAAAATTGAGCACTGCTTCTTCTGCATAGAGGCAAGGGCAACGCTGTTCTTGGAAGACCGTCCATCTGAAGTCTACTCCCTTCCTGCACACAAGGAAGGCAGTAAGTCCTTGCCGATTCACCTGCACCTATGGGACGCGCCTGGAATAAACAGATTCCCTTTCCTGGGCTGCAAGAGCTGAGTGAGATTTCCTTTGCAAATACATGCAGGCTCCCAGGAGACAATCTAGCTCTAGCAGCGAGTGCAGGAAGCAGAGGATCAGGGAGGAAGGTCTTGAGGATATTGAGAGTTAGGCAGAGGGTCTGTAGCTGCTCACGCAATGACTTCTTGTGATCCAGGACTTGCATCCAGGATCTTTTGGGTCTCATAATCCTACAGCTAGCTGACCCCCTGAGGTGCTGAAAGCAACGAGCAGCCCGTGTGTCTTACAGAGGTGTCTACTATGATCCTCTGCTGAAGGGAAATACGGCTCAGAACTGCGTGTTGAGGAGAGCCATGCGGGTGTGTGAAAGGCAGGCAGAGGTAATACTCTCTGGTGGGCCTCATCTGACTTGCCAGGCCACTTTTTAGACTTGGCAGGCACAGCACGAGGCTGGAGAAGGGGCATTGCTGCCCTGGTAGGCACAGACCAAGCTGAATCTCTTGTGGTTTGATGTGTTACAAACAGCCCAGACATCAGTTAGAGATACAGATCCAGCCTTCATGGTGGCTGCTCTTTAAGCTTTGTGGAAATGTAAGCCATATGAAGGCTAATTTTACAGTAATATAAAATTAGCACAAGAATCAGAGGAAAGACAGGTAATGCAAGAATGAAGGGGATTCAGCAGTGTCTGTTTTATCCCGTGTGCACGTGACTGTTAATCTGCATCACAGGCGTGGTCCTTCGGCACAAGGGAGGCTGGTGACCGTGCGGGAGAGGAGGCTGTTTGGCTATAGGTCTCCCAGGTAGGAAGGTACATGGGGAATGACGTGGGGGCATCCCTGGAAAAGAGCAAGTCTAGCGGTTGGGGCACGTTGGTTGCCCTTCTGGAGTGCCACATCCCAGCCTCACTCCCTTGGGAGCGACGCGAACAGCGGCAGCTCCTTCTTCCCCTTCTCTCCCCCTGCTTAAGTACCTAAGTGCTCGGAAGTGCTTATGTAGCAGAAAAAGAGTTGCCAAGAGCCTGTAAGAAAGTGCTGCATCTGCAGAGATCCTGCGTACACTACCCTGCAGGCAAAGCTAAGGCTGATGGCTGCCTGCAGCAGGGCTGAGTTGCCCTCTGCTGCCTGGATATCCTCGGTTTGGGCATTTTGTATTCGCTTAGGGTGCAACCTGAGCTTCCTTTTCACACGTTTAGCCAGTCCTCTGCCCTCCTGTCTCCAGGGCTGAGCACTGCGTACCTGGGATTGGTACTGCTTGCTGCTCCAGCAGAGCCAGGTGGGGAGGAGGGGATGGGGATTTCTGAGAGCTGTGATTCATCCTGTTGATGGAAGGTGTGATTGGTGGATACAGGCCAGAAAAGAGCAATGTTCTTCAGTCTGGCTCCCTGAGGCAACCCCAGCAGGGTTAGAAAGCCATGCATTTCCCAGCCAGAGTTTCCTCTCCTTTGGAGGCTCCGTGCGGGACTGGCAGCGCTGCCGGGTGCCAGGCTGGGGCTCAGGATACGACATCTCATCAAGCGAGATTGCCTGTTCCTTTGCATTTCATGAATTTATGTCCCCATCCAGTGGTCTGCAATTTTGGGGAGATATGACAGAATATATCTGGAACTGTACCACACAATTTTTTATGGCATCTAATCAGGTTTATAGTGATGCAATTAACAGCGCAGGGCAGGCACAGTTGCCCGGAGCAATTGGATCTGCACCTTATCAACCCTCCCCTGCACTGCCTATACATTCAGAACAAATATCAATCTCCTTCCACAGAAATCACAGCCTGGGCTGAAATTTTCCCACAGGGATACCAGCCAGCCATACCACTTGGAATTTTGTAGACCACCTTTGTACCCCTGGTAAAATGCTTTTCTCCCCTCTCCTACGTCCAAGCCTTGTGTGCATTCCACAGGGAATGATGGTGTGGCTTAATTGTGTTTGTAGCAGTGACTCGGGGCTCCCCAGCAGCAAAGAGCCTGTTCTGCTGAGCAGCCTGCACAAAAAGATAACCCCAGCTCCAAGCAGCTGTACTTTGAAAGGGCAAGGAGGTAGCCACAGGCTGGGCGAGGGACAAGGTGCCAGCTGCACACGGCAGTGTAAGCGCTGGACTGGCCGCAGGAGCTTCCTACCGCGGTTGAGGTACCTTGTAGGTGTTGATGCAAAGGAGAGTTGAAGGTGCGGAACAAGGAGGCTTTGCCAGCACTCACAGATGCTCTGCCCTGTGTGAGGGTGAGGAGCTGACGTGTTTGACTGGCTTTGAGGAGCCTCGCAGGCTGGGCTGAGCCCTGGCGTGCACCTGTGACAGCAAGATGAGAGTACAGCTCTCTGAATGGATGCAAAAATCTGTGAACAGAAGAGGGTTCCTTGGCACCCAGAATAACTCATTTCTGCTGGGCATCTCGGCCCTGGCAGTCGGGAGCTCCTCGCCTGCTCTGCAGTAAGGTCTGCATGTAGTCACCACTACCTTCCAGCTCCTTTTCGGCTCCCCCTGCGTTGTTGCTGCTGGCACTGTGTGTCCTGGGGGAGCCAGGCCTGCACAGAGCGAATCGCGCTGATGCAAGCAGTCTCTCTGCTTGCACCACAGCTGTTAAACTGGGAGAACGGAAGCACGGTTCTCAGTATTGATTACTCTTCTGTGTGCGAATGTCTGATGTGGTTTGAATTACATTAGCAGTTATTCTGAGGAGTTTCCCAGAGTGTTTTGCTCAGCAGTGATGGGTGAGCTCGAATCAAAAGTGCATCTGCTCCCAGGAGCAGCCATACGTGGTTTCATTCACGTGTTTCTGTGCCCGGGTGGTGGGGTGCACATGGACACCCTCTGCAACGCCAAGGCAGAGGTGAAACAGCACAGTTGTCTCTCCTTTCTTCCCTTTAGTGCCAGTCAAAGACATTTAGAAACAGACATAGCGTGAACGAAATTGGTCCTGAGCATTGGAGAACTGCAGTTGGGATCCAAACCCTCTTGCCCAGAAGTACACCTTTATAAAAGCATTACGTGGTTTTATTCTCAAGGAGTCGCTAGGACAGTGAAGCTCTAAACCTGCATCGAGCCATTCAGTTCTCCAAAGGATATTCTTCGCTCTGTCTGCATTGCTCTGTGTTCTCAAAGTCCCTTTGTCTCCTTGTGAGCTTTGCCATTTGACTTGCTCAGTTATTCCCACTTGCCTTCTGCTGTGGGTGGAGGAGAAGTTAAGGTAATTCTTAGTTCTTTAATTTTCCATCCTAACCCAGTAATGTCATTAGGAGAGCATATTGCTTTGGGTGCACTGCATACATTTTAGCATATCACCTTGAAAATGATGAGCTTTTAAAAAAAAATACTCCCTGCAGATGCACAGTAACTGTTACAAACGTACTTTAGCTGGGACAGGAGAATTGTGGGGGACAGGTTTTAGCAGTGTTCATTGTATCCAAAATCCATAATCCCGGATTATATAAACTTGATGAGAATCGGGGGAAGGCAGATCATAGGAATGCCAAGGATTGGGAGTGTAATTACTTTTAAGGACAAGCTTGGGGCACTAGTATATTTGCAAAAAGTTTTGTCATGTGATTTTAAAATATGCTAAATGGTAATTCTGGAAGGGGGTTGTTTTTCTGGCTGAGAAGGGACCAGAACATAAGCAACAGTATGCTTGCCCTATATCTAACTGAATAGATATGTATACAACCAAGGAATATATGTAGCAATTACTTCTTTATTGGAAATTATTTCCTATTCATTCCTTTTTCATTTTGTCCAATCTGTACACTTTCTCCCACTTTTATGTAATAGAATTTAAATGAAAAGACAAGTTCACTTGGAATTCTTTTATGAAAATTGAAAGTAGGTTGGTAGGAGGTGGAGTGAGCTAATTGAGTTTGTCAGAGCTGGGTAAGTTGCTCATAAAAATATTGATTTTTATGGCATTTTGGGATGCTTCCATTTTGGCTGGGCATCTGTATGGAATCGTTCTGCCTTGTTTTGACATGTTCTGTATTTGATGTAAAACCTGATAAAGGGTCTTAAAAATGGCTTTGCCTGGGGTGTTGTGAATTTGATAACTGTTCCTGGGAAAGGCTTTTCCCAGGACGTAGCAGTGCTAGGGATAATCAATCAGACCTGTGCTGAGCCTAAAGTATAGCTGGAAATACTGCATAGCTAAGTTTCTGCTGCAAGTGTAGCTGTCATCGTTGTCTTCTTTTGTGGCAGCACTGCGCCAGAAGAACTTGGGGCACTGGTAGCTCAGGAGGTTTGTGTTGCATAGATGGGAGTTTAAGACAGGCAGTTAGATTACTATAGTAAGATAGCAATCATAAATGCGACATACGATCCCCCCTTTTTCATCCGCCAGTGATAATTGATACAGCCCTTCCCCAGCTCCCTGGTAGATTTGCAGTGCAGGCTTATTCTGGGCCTTTTCTTGTAGTTCCAGTGCTGTGCAAGTCCAGCTCTATTGAGGTGAGCATCCCAAAGGACCTGGTTGGAGGCCTGGACCTTTCCCTCATCAACACTTCCTGCAAAGGAGTATCCAACGGCACTCACGTCAACATCCATTTCTCCTTGAAGTCCTGTGGCACTGTTGTAGATGTACGTATAACCATTGCTGTCCTGCCTCTCTCGGACTTGAGGACTTGCTTCATGGCCTCTGGGGAGTAAAGTTGTACTTTAGCTGTACCATCAGGGCTGTTTCTGGTGTTGCCATGCTACTGGCCTCAGACTAGACCTGGGGTGGCATCCCAAAGTGGGAAGAGCTTGTTCCAGCTCCTATCCAGTGGTGTGCATCTATCAGCATGGGGTGCAAGCTCACCTAGCGCTTCACAGAGGTGGCTTCACCATCATCCTGGTGTGGAAAAGGCCGCTCGTGTCGTTCTTGAGCCTCCTTTTGAGGCAGTATCTGGTCCCCAGATCATGTTTTGAAGGTTGCACTGGCAACTGGTCAGCAACCAGAGCGTGCCTTTCACCAGACGGGTGGCAACTTGGAAGCCAGCTCCCCTGCTTCATGCAGGAGTACAGTGCATCAAAGTTGATGTCAAACTGGCAGAGGCCCTTGGGCAATAGGCGAAGATGAACATCGCTCTAGCTGCAGTGTGTAAATTCACAAGCTGTACTTTCAGTGGCTAGTTTATGTCTGAGTTCCCTGCACAAAGTAAATTCAGCTGCTGATCTGAACTCAGAGAGGCTTTTCTCAGTGATCTCCCCTTTCCATTAACCCCTTTCTTTGCTGCAGGTAATAAATGATAAAATCATTGCCACCAACCTGGTGACTGGCTTGCCGAAGCAGACTCCGGGGAGCAATGGGGACATCATTGTCCGTACCAGCAAGCTGCTGATCCCGGTGACCTGCGAGTTCCCACGCCGGTACACCATCTCCGAAGGTTATGTGCCCAACCTCAAGAACTCGCCCTTGGAAATAATGAGTCGCAACCAGGGCATCTTCCCCTTCACTCTTGAGATCTTCAAAGATAAGGACTTTGATGAACCCTACAGGGGTGCCCTTCCCACCCTCAAGCTTCGGGACTCTCTGTACTTTGGGATCGAACCCTTGGTGCATGTCAATGGACTAGAGACACTGGTAGAGAGCTGCTTTGCTACTCCCACCTCCAAAATCGATGAGATCCTGAAGTACTACCTGATTCAAGATGGGTGAGTTCGCTGTTCCCTTCCTTGCTGGCTCTTGGGTGCAAAGTGGCAGTGGGGCCAAGTCAGGTTGCCTGTGTGACGCAGGAAGCGCCATCGCTTCTGCACAGCAGCGTATCTGCCGTGTCCTTAGCAGTCACCAGCAGCCAGGCCATCGGGATGAAACCACCTGTCCTGTCACAGCGGGAGAAAGAATGGGAGGCAGTGAAAGAGGTTACTGCGAGCGCAGCCTTTGCAGGGCATCCTTCTCTGTAACTGGATTTGTGGATAATTAAGTTGGCTCCCGTAACAGAGAGATCCTTGCTGACGTACCGACCGATCGGCAGCCCTCCGGTGGCTCTGTGCCACTGCTGTGCAGCAACCGGAGGAAGTTCCTTAATTTTCCCAGAATGACCTTCCTATAGTGTGCACCACAAGACTCCATGGCTGGTCCTGGCTGGAGCTCCGAGAGCTGCCCTTGCTCTGCTCTCTCTCTAGTGCCTGTCAATCAGTGCAGGAGGCTTAGGGTCCCTCCGTGTGGCTGTAATTTTTTGGGGCATTTGGGGTTAGTGGTCTTTCCAGGACATGCTAGTAAAAACCCCAGGGGGGATCTGTGGGTTCACTGCAGGCCTCCTTGGGGTGGTGTGCCTGTCAGAGGTCGGGGTCTGCTTTGGCTCCTGAGGTGACCCCTGTTCTCAGGGACTTGTTTGGGTGCTAACATGTCGGTGCCACGTTGCTGTGGAGTGTTTGCATCCAGCAGTGCCTGGCAGCTCCAGCAGACAGCGCTGGGGAGGGATCGCAGCAGGGAAATAAGTCTGCTCTCCGCTAGGCAGGAAAGTCCTGCCAAAGGCATACTCAAGTGTCATAGCCCACCAGTTAAGGCACTCGTGTTCTGTCTGCCAAACTCTCTAATAAGGACAACAATTATTTCCTCAGCTGCCAGGCTAAATCGTCCACTGTCACAGCTGCTGATGGCAAGTCCTGTGCGATTGTCCTGTAGCAAAGGGGTCCTGCAGAGCGCAGCACGCAAAGGCGCTGCTCTCGTTTCTCTCACACGAGGGTTTCAGCATTACTTGCTCTCCCTCCAGCCGAGGCTGCGGTCCTTCAGTACGTGACATTTCTGGGGTTTGCGAGCTCATTTGGAATGGGAGGATTGATTTATCAACTCCCTGGCTGTCCCTGTGGGCCCTGACAGACTCAAGGCTCCAAACATTCCTTCATTTCCCACGGGGAGTAAAAATGATGGGCATTCAAAACAGTGGCCAAAACCTGAGCTGAACAGAGAAGAGAGAAGGCAGAAAATGTGATGTCTCAAATTTACCACAGCACTGGTTTGGGGATTTACACAGCAAGAAGCCAGGCCGTTTCCGCTAAAGGTTTTCCTCCTGGTGGGGAAGGCACCAGCAGCCCCTTTGGTCCTGTTATCCTGCAGAGGGCATTCAAACTTCACCGAAGGGAAAAGCGGGCTGGAGCAGGCTGGCTGCAGCCCTTCCAGCCTGCCCAGCTCCCCGGCCGTGGCCGCAGGCCCCGGTGCCCCCAGACACGCCAGCCCCCGGCGCTGGGCTGTGTTCAGATGGTGCCGCTCACGGCTCGCTTAGACCGAAGGCCAACGCTGCGCCGTCGTGCTAACCGGAGCTCTTTGTCTCTCACTGCGCTCGCAGCAATTAAAAAGTAAAATTAGCTGAATCCACTGCTGGTTTGGCTGTGCTACAGGCAGTTCTGCAATAACCCCGTTGCCTTCCATCAGCCCCGTCCCCAAAGCCCAAGGCAATAAAGACGAGATTTTTAAGTCAGTTTGATTGCGTAGGATCGGATCTGCAGCTGAGACTTCCAGAGGGAAACGCTGTTTAAATGTGAGGGGATATACCTTCGGCTGAGGGATGGGAAAACTCCCTCTCCTGCTTTTGTCCCTGTTAATCCCCTCCCGTCTCCAGCTGGCAGGAGTGGGACCCCTCAGCCCCTCTCCCCATGCTCTCGTGACCACACAGGAGCCAGGATTTCCCAGCTCCCTCCCCGCAGGCTCTGTAACACACGTACTGCCGCTAGCCCAGCCAGCCCCCGAGCAGCCCTCCCGCTTCTGCCCTCGCCCTTCCTCCTTCTCAAAACGAAATAACTAAAAGGCATCGACCAGTTGCATGGGCGATAAACGCTGCAGCTCTCTGGGGCATCCAGAGCAAGGTCGTGTCACCAAGGGCGGTCCCGTGCGAGCCGAGGCTGTGATTTGTCTGGTTTGTGAGTGGTTCAGGGGGTTCTGCTGCAGCACTCATCCTGCTCGGGCCGCCCCATGTTTGCAGGCTGAGGTGGTCATTGTGGTCCCGAGCCCTCCTCTCTACCCCGCAGCCCCCCAGGAAGAGGGTCGGAGCACAGCTCCCATGGCACAGCCGCTCAGGGGCATGGTAGGGGCTCTGTGCATCTGTCCCTGCTTCCTCCTTGTTGTTCCATTTTCCCTCTCCCTACCCCAAACTGGTAGATTGCTTGCAACCAGTGCAGAGAAACTGGGATTTAGGGGTCGGTTTGAGCCAGTATCCAAGAGTCAGCCCAGTTTGTATGCTCGCAAACAAGGACATGCCTCTGAGTTGACTTTGTCATTCCTCACAGTCGAGTGCCTTTAGGAATGCGCTTTTAAAAGCAATTTTATCCTAAACATCTAGCGTTTGGCCTCAAGGTGGAGAATCTGTGTCACTTTTCCTAGATGCCCAGTGTTAATTTATTAGCTCCGCGTGGATGACCCTTTATGTTCGCCTCCCAGACAAGTTAACTGGGCAGGTGCTGCAGACAGGGACATCCCTTCAGGCCCCCGCTGCCGAAATAACTGGTGGTGAAAATAACGCCGGGATCAGCCCCGTGCTCAGTGCTCCTGTGGACACACACGGTGTGCTGTAGGAGAGGGGCAATTTGGGAGGGGTTGGGGTAGCTGCCACCCCCGGAGCCGAGTCAGCCGAACGGCACAGAGCTTTCCAAATACACGTTGTGGTGAGAGCAGGGTTACGTGTCCATGTGGGGTGTGCTGCTGTTTGGTAACTGAGCCTGTCAAACCTCTGCATTTCTGACAGTGCCTTACGTATTTCTGGTGAGAAGATGGAAGCTGAGGGCTGCTTCAAGACAAAGACTTCCAGCTGTCACACTATTACCTCTTGTCTTTTCCACCACCACTTTTTAATATATACATAATATATAGACGTGTATGTCTCGCAAAGTCCACACTTGTGGGATTAACTTTCTAGAAGGGCCAAGCTGCACTGAGGTGCAACGGAACAGCGGCGTCCGGGCCTCTCAGAACACCGAAGGGATTGCACGAGGCAGCGGTGACCATCGAGTCACCATGGCCTTTTGTCTTGCTGTTTCTCTGTCAATCTCTAAGTAGGCTTTAATAGTTTATCAGTAGGCTGGACCTGGAATGTAACTTTCTATAAAAATAGTTCATTTTCTTGCAGTTCTGTGACCCTTTACGTGACTATAGTCTGGTGCTAGTGACGGGGAAACTGAAATCGTGAATTTTAGCTGCAGTTAATTTGAGCTGTCCAACCAAGTCCGGCAGGAAAAAAAGCATAAATGGTGTAAAGCAAAGCAGATCTGAATTTTTGTGTTTGTCATCTGTGATGTTTTAGTAACGTGGGTAAAGGCTTCTTCGCTTTGAGCACGATTTATGTGCACATGTATGTGTGTATACGGAAAGTGCATTATATATGTATCACAGCTCCGTTGATCACTGCAGACTGTTGAATAGTGAGATGAGAGGAAGGTGAAATGAGGACAAACCTGACTGCAGCTCTCTGGCAGTCCCTCTGCCGAGGGGACTGGACCACGTCCTGCCAGCTCTCCGCTGCTGAGCTGTTCTTTGTCTGCAGATGCTATTATCATCACTGTTGTTTTTCCCCCATCATTCCCAAATTTTCTACTGTGGCCAAAGAGGAAGTAACATGGACGGTAGCTTAGCTTGAGAGAGCCAAGCCCTCCTTTCCTTTCTCTGGTTAAATAGGCTGGGATGTTTTTTTGTCTCTCTTTTCCATTTCTGGGAAACCCATTAAAGCCTTTCTCTCTGCTTTCCTCAGCTGCGTTTCTGATGATTCGGTGAAACAGTACACGTCAAAAGACCATCTTGCCAAGCATTTCCAGGTTCCCGTGTTTAAGTTTGTGGGCAAAGACAACAAGGTAAGCTCAAAACCCACCTCTCAGACATTGCGTCAGCCCTGATCTGACTGAGGAGTCTCAGCACAGAATCAGCTGTATCAGAGTACCGAGAGGAGGAATGGCTGGCCCACGGCAGATGCCGCTGTGCCTTTTCCAGCTGCTGTTTCTTTCAGGAGCCTGACACAGGTACTTTCTAAAAGAGAGTGCTAAAAACATGTAAAAGTAAACTAAATATGAAGGGACAGTCATCAAACGTAAATGGCATAGCAGGCTAAAATTGTTACTGTTTCCAGTGTAGTCTTTGGGGTTCCTGGTATGCTGGGAGAGAAAAGTGTTTGTGTTTCCAGACACCAAACAGAAACCCGGGGAGTTAGCCCCACTGCACAGCGTCCTGTCTTTAAAACAAGATGATTTATAGTTTTGAATCTCTTCAACCTTATATCTTCTCTGGCTGTTTGGACAGATGCCCTCCAGGTTTCCAGATATGAGGTTTCCAGATACTGTTTAATTCAATGTGAAACCAGGCTGCCCGGGCTGATGGCAGTTTGGGGCAGAAGCTCTGTTAGTAGCAGGACAGCGGAAGGATAATGCCATCTTTCTAAGGCAAATAGCTTTCCTTTTCTGTGCTAGAAGAAATCAGGTCTTTCAGTCCCTGTTGTTATGCTCAGCCAATGCTGCTTGCTCCAAAAGGCATAATGTCGCCTCTCTAGCCTCCTCAGTACGGTTAAAAAGGATGAGATCTTCCAAAATTCACAAATTCTACTTGGCCATCTGGTTGACACTGCTGCCTCTGTGTGCATCCTCCTGTGCAATGGATTTTGCTTCAAACCTCACCGTTGACCAAACATTCACAAATGTTTGCTTTCCTAATCACGGCTTGCAGGGATCTTGCTTTGTGTCCTTGTCATTTAGAGGGCAGGGAGCAGCAATCCTGTCACTGTCTGCCTTGACTGTGCAGAAAGAAAGGGCAGCTGTCACCCTGCCCTTTGTGCTCTCCTCCCTTCAGCTACCTGTCTTAGCCCCTCATCAGCCTGCGTTTTCCTCCCTTGCCCATCAGTCTCATCCCTTTATGTTTTCCCAGCTCTTGTCAGGTTCCCTTGCACGTCCCTATCAGTCCATCTCCTTGCAAGGCTTCATGCGTTCTTGGCCTTCTTCCTACCATGCAGCTCCTGCTAGCCCATGCAAGCTATTCCAGGCTTATTCCTGGCGTTTTCATCCCTTCATTTCACACCTTCATGTTCCTTGTCTGGCCCTGGGCTAAAAGGCAGACTCCACGCTCTGAGGAGATCTTGGCTGGGCGCTCTGGAAAACGTGCCCTCCCCTAGGCACACGGGAAAACTGATGGAGCAGCCAGTTTGGCTGTGGATGGCGATGGTGGATGAGGACCTTGCTGATGCGGGAACCGCAACGGCTGTACCGCGTAACTCTCGCGCCTGCTGTCTCTCCAGGAAGTGTTCTTGCACTGCCGCATCCTCGTCTGCGGGGCACTGGACGAGAGCTCTCGCTGCGCCCAGGGCTGCCGGCGGCGGGTGCGCAGGTCAGCTGAGAGAGAGGAAGAGGAGGAGGAGGAGTCCGGTCGCGTGGCAAACCACATCCTGACAGGCGGCCCCATCAGAATTGACTTTGAAGACTAACACCCATCCCTTGGAACAGCATCTCCACCTGAGACCAACCTTTCTTATCGATGCCTTCTGTCACGGTAGTTTGAGAAATGAGAGGTATTTGGCAAAGCCCCACCTGAACCTCAGGACTGGTCTCCCTAGCCGAGTGATGATTATTTGTGAAGCAGGTTTGGCACACAAGGCAGCCTTCTGAGTGCAAGCCGGACTGCAGAACAGTTTGGTTTTACCTCCCTTTCTGTTGGTTGAAGGGACCCTGCTGCTTTGCAGGCTTGAAGCATTACCCAGCTTTGTCTTTCCCTACATCTACCCGCAGGCTCCACAGGACAGATCGTCCTGGACTAAACACATTATTCAAGCCCTCCTTTCATCAGACGATAAAAACAGTATTGTAGCTGAACATGTTTGCTGTGCAGTTCTGTGAATGATGCTGAAGCTTTTGGATGTGGTGTGATTTTGGATGACCATTAATAAAAATATGTATAAAAATATATATCCCATAATGTGCAAGTTCCTTGGAGCTATGAAACAGTTGTCATTACAGGCAGCTAAAGCTCAGGTCTATTACAGGCACATTTTAATGATATTTTTAAATAGTAAAAGATATTTAATAACGTTTTTATTGTTTTTTGATAATTGCATGCGGTTTAAGTGTTTCTTCTTGTATTTAGTGTCTCATTATTTTTCTCTCTCCCCCAAACAATGTGGTGCCTTTTGTGAGTGCTATAGCATCTTGATTGTAAGAAAAAGATCATTAAACAATCTATGAACACCTGCCCCAAGCATGCTGCTACCAGGTCTGTGTTTTAAAGCTGTAATGGATTACCCCGGGCTAGAGAGGCTGTGGCTCTGACAAAGGGATTTGAGCGATGCACATTACAAACGATTGCTGTAAACGTGGATGGCTCTCGGGACGGGGTTGTCCCCAGTGAGCCTGGTGACGGGAGACGCTGCAGCGTTGTTTGAGCGACCGTGTGCCTGCACAGTCTCCTGGCGGGTGAGAACTGGCTAGAGACACAATTACTGGTGACAGCGGCGACGCGATGCTTGTCAGGAATCCCTTTGGGCCACCAAACTGCTTCCAAGAAAAGAAAATGGACGATCAGCTCGGGGTCCTCTGGGTGTCATTCAGGAGCAGGAGCGCTGTGTGGTGAAGGGTTAGGAACGCGGGGTGGAAAGCAGGGAAGGACAAGCGGGAGAGGCAGGGCTGGAAAGCCCCGTCCCCACCGCTGGCTGGGGCACCGCAGTGCGGTTGTGGGGTTTTCTGCAGGACGTTTCACGGTGTGTGGGTTCAGAGGGGTGCTGGAAGTCCCCCCCAGCCTGCATTACCAATTTGCTGCTTTAGTTGGAAGCAGGCAAATTGCTGCCAAAGCCAAAATTTGTTGCTGCTCTGAAATGGATGGGGAGTCTGTGTGAAGGGACCATTTAAAAGGGAGTCACAAATCACCTCAGCAATATTCCATTTCTCAGATTTATTTCTTCTGGTGACTGACATTTCAGTGACGAATGGGCATTTGATGTGGGCTGGGAGTTTCGTGTTTTTTCTAAATGGCTTCATGGCTGCTTTTCTGATTTGAGAATGTGTGTGTGCATGCCTGGTGGAATAAATGAAAATTTTCCTATGAAAATCACCACGTATAAGCAGAAAGACACTTCTCATGTGTTTTATCTAACCAAATGTGAAAGAAAAACAAAAAAGCCCCCTTCTTGTGTTGCAGTGCTCTCCTGGTTCTGCTGATTCACTTCTGCATTAGGACCACACGGGCAATTTCCTGCTGTCGCTCCTTTGTTCAGACAGCCCCTGCTGAATGTACTTGTTTTGCTAAAAACAAGAGCTGGGAAATGAAATTAATTAGCTGGTGCCTTCTGGAGAGGCAACTGGTGTTTTTTGTTAGTGTGAGAGGGACGTGGGCAGTGGTGGAGGGGAAGATTCGTTTCCCTGCTTGTTTTAGTTATTGTGCACATTATCTGGGTCTTCCTGACAAATTCATGCAAACAGCCTTTCTGCTCCGCAGCTTTTTAGGTGAATCATTTGGAGGAGTAACGAGGAAGCAGCGCTGTTCTGTGTGGCCATGCGAATGGAGCAGCCTGGGAAGGTTGGTTGTCCTGCAAGCTGGACAGCAGCTCTCCTATCTGCCACTGCCCCGTGGCCATTTCTCCTCTGACGCAGAGGGGATGGCTCCTAGGCAGAGAACAAAACCATTTTTCAAAGTCTTTTATCTCTCCCCAGTTTACATTTTGATTCCATCTGTCTTTGTCAGCTTTACAACCTGGACGTGAAATCAAAGGCCAAACTCATCTGAGAGCCAAGTTTTCCTGTTTAATTTAATCAGCCACGCCACGGAGTGGAAACAAAGCGCAGCGCACAAGCAGGCGCCGAGCGTGCGAGAAGGCACCGCAGCCGTGCTCCCAAGGGTCCGACCGGCGCTGCCAGCCGTGGCTCAAAGTCCAAGCCGTGTCGGTGCTGCCTGACACGTGGGGCTGGTGGTGTGGCTGGCCCCACCTCATCCTCACATAGGAAGCAAAGCGAAAGTCAGAACGGGAAATGTCCAGGAGGAGACACCAAGTACCTGCCATCCTACTCCCTGCTTTTGCGTCCTCGGTGGAAACGTAGAGATCGCTGTTAGAGGCACCACTGCTGGGAGAGGGCACGCTGACCGAGCGGGTCGAACATCAGCGAGAGTTGCAAATAATCCTGCTGAAACGCAAAGTCAGCAGCTTCAGCAGCTGTACGCTGCTGGGGAGCACCAGCGGCATGCGGGGGAAGCAGTTACTGGTTCAGCTGCGGAAGTTTTACCATAGTTCAGGCACTGTTTCTGTCCTGCGCAGTATTATCTGGTGGTTTTCTCGAGTCACTGCCACTACTTGAAGTTTTAAGAGTTTCCTTGTAGAGCTGCTTGTGGGATTCTTCAGGTTGCCACAGCTTAACTTTGTAGTGAAAAATGTGCTTCTTCAGTAGCTGCCCCGCATGCAGCAGTCTGTAGTGTTTTGTATGAATGGCAGTCTGAAAGCACGAAGAAATTACAATTTATATTAGTTGTGTCTCCAAAGTGTGTGGACAGAGAGGTTTTGTTCAGAACCCTTCAGTTTCTCCAGTGTGTATCATTATCTGTCATCCTCGCTTGGCCTGGCTTTGATCTGATAGCAGGCTACTGAGATTAGACAAGATATATTTTTTAAATTGTGTCATTCATTCACAAGAATGTGCTCACAGTTAGAACTGGCAACAGGCATGATTTCACCACCAAAATGCAAAATTTGGGAAGTGTCTGGAGTCAGGAATGTTTCCTTCCCATCCCTAGCAAAAAAAATGTATTTCTTAGATGACTAATCAGTGTCCAGTCTCATGCTCTGATAGACACACACGGCGATGAAGCTTGGCAATGCAGTATTCGCTCTCCAGTGGCATTAGTGCAGCCAGGAAAGGATGCCATTGCATCTGATCGGTGTCAATTAAGGTCCTCCTTAATGGAAAACATCCCACCTCGTGCAATCGCTTTCCGTTCCCTGTTTTCATACTGTTGGGCTCTTGTTGTTGCAGCCTGTTTGGGGCCAGATGAATCTCATCGCTGTTCACTGTAAAGCAAAGATGACTGGCAAGAACAGGAACACAGGGCTTAAATAATTTATAGCTCCATGCATCCATTTAAACACAAACTAGAAGAAAGGTAACTAAAACAGACTCTTTCCATTCTTGTTAAATTACCCTTCTGTAGCCTTAACTATTCTGTGACAGATGGAGGAACATAACCATAAATATGTTTGCAGAAGATGCTGAAGTATTTATGTGGCATGGTACGCACACCCAATACCAACTTCCTTTCAACAAGAAACACAGATGAAAGCTGTCTGCAAATGTTACATGTAGATGAAATTCCATATACCACTTTAAATTCTAATTTTACACTCAATAAAAGCTCCCGATAGCAGATGGAAGCATTAACCATGTTTTAACAAGAGTGCTGTCTGAAACTGCTGATCGCTCTTCAGCTGGCAGTGTCTCTGCCCCACCGAGGCAGCAAATAAGCCCTGCCATCTGACAGATAAGCCTCCAGGAATTTGAAAATCTCATCCAAGGCAACTGTGAGCCTCCCGTTTCCTTTGCGCGAGAGATGGAGGTGGATACCCAGCCATTTTGTGTAAAAAGGGATCTGAAGGGAAAAGCTTTGCTAAATGATACAGGAGCAGAATAATGAAACAGATGCCGCCTGGATGACATTGGAAAAGAAAAGCAGCTTCCTCTCCTGAGACTGGAAGAGCGCGGTAGGTGCGTAAGAGACACTGTGTGTTACTGTGAACGAAACGTGTCGGTGTCACAAACACGTCGAGTCCTTCTCATGCTTACCAAATCCCTGAATGTTTTAAATTGTTTTAGGATCCACCAAGTATTAAATAAGTGGGGCTGTCAGGGTGTGTAATGATAGGAAAATGTCAGGGATGGGTGCGAGCAACTTACTGAGAGCAAAGTACCCCTCTCCTTCGGTCACCAGAGGTGGAAAAACGGTGTGGCCTTGGACTGGGATTTTTGGGGGATGCAGCAGCCTAATGCCTTGCGCTGCAAATGAGAAAGGTAAGGGGCAGGGGAAGCTAATACAATCGTGTCTAAGGCAAACAAACAAGTAAAGCCTCTTGTTTATAACCATCGCTGCATCCTGCTTGCCTTTCCTGATCAGTCTGTAGAGAAAATTGGTATCAGCTCATTCAGGCCGATAGACTTGGAAAGAGACGGGGCTGTTGAACTGCAGCTGTGGTGGACAGCAGGCATCACTGCCCTGTTTCCAGAGGCTGTCTCCCCTTTCGCAGCCTTCTGCCCAAAAGCTGTAGCCCCTGCGTGTTGCTTGGCCCAGGTCCCCCCGTCCCGTGCTCGGCCAGAGGGCTGATAGAAGTCACTGTGCTGAAGTGCCGTATCTGAGAGGGGACGCTTGGCAGCAGGCTCGTGGAGGCCAGGGGGCTCTGCTCTTCTTCACAGTTCGTCTCGTTCTTCCTCGCTGCAAATGCAGGCGCTCCTTTGGCTGTTCATGAAGGGCCGGCAGCCCAGGGTCCAGACGGCGTTGAACACCGTGTCTGCGACGGATTCACAAGCTGCGGAGAAGAAGAGATCGGGCACGTAAGTAACAGGCGCTCCGGGATGTCTGAGGGCTGGAAGCACCCAGCCTGAGCCCTGCACTGAGCTGGATGGTATTTGCAGTTGGAAACATGGGCGTTTTTTGTCTGGGTATTGTGTTTTTATAAATCCAGAAGTTCCCTTCTGCTGAACAGGGGATTCTTCTCTACCTGGGGTGGCACTAATTTCCCTTCCTGCCAGGCTCCTTTCTTGCCTCTCTCAGGCTTTTCTGGCTGATGGATCATCTGGAGCACTACAAATAGCACTGTGTACCAAGCACATTTCCCAGAAGACCTCCACAGCACGATGTTTCCTGACTCCTTCTCCTCACGTTTGTTTATAGCCACTACTAACTGATCTTTTCTGGTTTTGGGGGAGTTACAATGCCGGCATGAAACATCCTGCTGTGGTGCAACAGCATGCCTGACTACTAGCCCCTTCCCTTCCCCCAAAACAGCCCTGAAACTGCGTATTGGTAGATAAATAGGTTAATACCAGGTCGTTTAGGGTTTACCCAATGGCAAAAGCATTGACTGCTGTATGCATAATAGACTTGGGAAGGCCCTGCCTTTGGGACTGTCTCTTTGTGTCTCAGCCTCTCTGGCCACCTCGCTCCACCCTGATCTGAAAAATTGGCAGAGGAAAATGTGAAGAGATAGGAAGAGGTTGGCTGCAAGAGGACCTGTAGATAAGAGTGACCGTGAAAGATTGGCTGTACTTGGCCTGTGGCACTTATGTCTCAGTCCACAACTTTGTCTCTTGCTGGCCTGCACGCTCTCCAAACATTTATCTGTGACCAGGTACAAAGCCACCCGCACCAGTACCGGGGTCACGCAGACTTCACCAGTTGTCCTAGTCAGGCTGCGCCTTTGGAAAACAAATGCATGCTCAGCTTCACCTTACAACAGACCGTGGTCAGTGGGGATGAGCCCAGAGGGGCTGTTCTCAAGGGCTCTGCCAGTTTTTAAGACCAAAGCTCCCGTAAACATCTTTAACTATCTCAGCGTCACCTTCTATTAGTAGGTCCTGTCCTGGCAGCACACACAGGACGCTGTTCTCTGCCTGTCCCTCATTACTGCCACACAGCCCTCTGCAAGAGACGGACGCCAGCCCTAAGAGGATTGGCGTGCTCAGGAGGGGCCGCCTGGGGAGGCTTTCCTGCCACCAGCCACCTTCGGCAGTGGCAGGGTAGATGGTTCCCCCCTCACACAGCGCAGAGAGGAGCGAGGGGCAGGCTTGGGCTATCCCGTGTCATCTTTGCAGGGTGCTGAATGCAGCCTTTACCAAAAAGCGCTTGCAGACTGGGGCTTTTAAAACTAGGCAAAACCACGAGAGCTTTGCTGGCATGGGGGCTTCTGGGCAAGCCAGGCCTTCCCTGCTGTGGCTCAGTGGTGTCATCCCTGGTGCCATCGTCATCTCTTATCTGTGAACCAGATCCCGGGGAGCCCCTGTCCTTGGCTCTCCCAGCTCATTGGCCCTTGGCCACAAACAGGTTTCTGTGTGTGGCTCGCAGGCTCTGGAAGGCTTTTTGGTCTTCCATGAAGGCATTTGAACTCTCAGGGAGAGCATCCAAAGGTTGAAGGAATTGTTTCTAGGGATTTTGTTTTTCTTCTTTCCACATGTGTTTCATAACATTTCCAAACGTAAATAATTTTAGGTGTCCAGTCTTGGGGCAGGAGAGTGTGGGCAGATCTCAGGGCCCTGTGTTCTCACCCAGCTCTGACCCATCCGTGACACTGCAGGACAGGTGTGCTGCTCCCTATTGCAGGTTTCTGCTTCGTTTGGCAAGGAAATGGCTCCCTGCACGCACCCTCCCTTCCCTGCCATCGCTTGTTCCCCGCGCAGGGGACGCGGGACGGGGAAGCCTACCTTCCACCTTGGAGACGAACCCGAGGCTGCGCTTCAGGTCGGAGCAGATGGAGTGGAGGCACCAGCGGAACTTGGCGTCGCAGCGATATTTGTTGGCCCCGCAGGTGTCGTAACAAACATCCAGCTGGTTGCAGCACTTGGTCATGGCGGGGATGCCCAAATCTAGCTGGGGAAAGAAAGACAAGGAGTGTCCCTTGGCTGCATCTGGCCTTGGACTCAAACAGCTGCAACTGGGTGAGATTTTACAGTGCCCAGCTGGATCCTTTGCCCAAACCAGACGTGTGGCAAAACCCCCCTCTTTCCTCC
The DNA here is from genome assembly GCA_013399115.1 of Anseranas semipalmata. Taxonomy (NCBI): domain Eukaryota; kingdom Metazoa; phylum Chordata; class Aves; order Anseriformes; family Anseranatidae; genus Anseranas; species Anseranas semipalmata. The sequence goes on along the minus strand of VXAA01004808.1, from coordinate 1,030,031 downwards.
TTTTCCCACAACCTGCTTCTTGGCCTAGTAAATGTGCTATAAGTGTAACTAATGCCTTATTTCTTACAGATGCGCTTGGGAGACCAAGGATAAATACAGCTTGGACTGCGGGGGTTCTGCTCACTTGGAGGTAAGCCGCAAGCTTAGCTAATAACCGTGGGGGTGTTGGAGCAGAAAGTTCATCTGCTGGAGAGACTGGACTCATTAGCTCGTTATAAATTCTTCTTCTTTTCGGCCTTCCTCATGTAATATTTAGGAGATGTGTTTTTTCTTCATTGCACTCAGCGCTCATGACCACCCACGTAAGGAGGTGGTACCACAGAAATGCCCACAAGGTTTGCAATGAAATGTAGTTTAAGGAGCTAATCTAACATGAAAAATGGGCTGTAAAGGAAGTTTTTTTCAGGGCAGGAATCTGCCTAATTGCTGCAGGCTTCATGGGCAGCAGTAATGCTCTGGCTGAATAGTAATTCCTGCTCTTAGAGCCTCTTGGGAGTGCTTTTCCTGGTGATTCTAATATGATTTCATTAATTGCTTTTAAAATAACAAGAGGGTGCAGAATTGAAGCCCACAGGTTTATTTCAGTACTCAGTAGAGGCAAAAAGCATGGGAAGGAACGAAAGGCTGGGTGTGGATAATGCATTCGGACATCTTTTGGCAGTCCCAGGTAGCTAGCGTGTCCCCTAACGCAACGTAAGTGATGCTCCCTCCCTTTTCCAGAGCTCTGGCTTCAGCCGTGAGGAGAAGCCGTCGCGCAGTCAGCATGTAGCACAGCTAAGCATTTTCCCTCCCCAGAACTATTAGCTGCTTCCTGTGATTAGGGAATTGCATTATTTCAGAACAGTGGGTGTGGCAGTACATACACTTTCGGGTACCTTGAGCCCCAGAAAATAGGAGCTGCAGCCGTTCGGTTCTTGGGGTTTGTAGTGAGGTCGCGGCATTGGAGCCTTCCCTGAGAAAGAAAGGAAAAACGTTAGGAAAGCTGATCTTCCCAAGAGCTGTACCAAAAAGCAAGGAGAGTCAGGCAGCCCCGCTCTGTTCTGTGTCTCCAAACACTTCATTCTTCTCCAGGAGGTGCAGGGAGTGAAGGACGGGTACTGCAGCCGGCTGAGACGCTGCCCCTGCTCTCAGCTCGGTCCCCTCGAGGCTCAGCAGCCTGGCTTGGCTCGCACCTCCTCCGGCACGGCCACGGGAGCACTGTGGTGTGGGAACTGGGACCCCGGTTCTTCCCACATGTTTAAGCTGGGCTGAGTCCAGTCCCTGGGCCTGGGGCTCTCCCCAGCGCTTAGAAATGCGCAAGTCCCTCCTTGCAGCGTGGGGTTTTGCAGTTGAGCAGCCCTCCGTGCTGGAGGTCGTGCCTCAGACCTCCCAAATCTCCTAGCAGCTTTTTTGCATGCTTCCTGAGAGCTCTGCACAGCTGGGATCACCCAGCTGCATTTTTAACTCCTCCAAGAAACTCCTTGTGGAACTACTAGCTTAGCAAGGGGGTTTCCATCCCCAGTTCACTCTCAGAGCATCAGGGAGCTATGGGTCTCTGCAAAAATGTGCATGTCTGATCTTGCTGAGTGTGAGGTCTTTGGGAAAACTTTGTCAGCTGTGTGAATGCTCCAACTAAAACATGTTTAAGACTTCTGAAAGTCCATCACCTCTGTCTTCTCTGGAAGTTTCAGGTTCCCTGAGCAATGTTAGAGAATGTGTATAGATAGAAAATAGATCTAATTTAGCCTTTCAGGATTGGATTCTTTTAAGCTTCATTTTCTCTGTTTAATTCTTGTCAGCACTGATAGCCACATAGGATGCTTTTCCCCTTTTTTCTGTCAAGGTAGTTAAATTACCAGTGGTTAATATAGCCATAAATCTACTGTGTTCTTGGGAAGACCTCACAGCAAAATGCTTCAAAAGGTCGTGTGCAGGAATGTTCCCAGCACCTTCTAAATTAAAAATTGCTAGAGCAGTTTTGTTTAAACAACAGGCTCACGACAAATAACAAACCAAAATACTGCCTGGCTGTGAGATGCCAATAGGCAGTTTTTTCCGACCCCACAGAAATGCAGTACCCTTCAAGGATGTAGCTGTCTGCAAGCCAAGATAAAGCTCTCCAGTTGACACTCCCAGCAGGTAGTGGCATTTGTGTGGGAAGGTCTTTCCCAGTACAGCAGTTACTCTTGTGTTTCATCCCTTTTGTCCCCTTTGAACAGGTCAGTCTGCTTCCTGCTCCAGACACGTTTCTAGTGCAGAAAGCATTGTTATTTTGAGCAGGTAGAGCTGAGTTAACAGGAGGCAAAGAGCACAAATCAGTTGGTTACAGCACACCACCATTATGGGATTATCTTTGCACCAAAACGCAAGTCCACAGAGGTACGCAGACACAAGGTAACATCTGAGTTCAAGACACATCGCACATTATGCTATTTTGGTGGTTATGCTATAGAGAGAAGGGATTATGTCTATAGATGGGCTGAGTCTTAAAACCCAAGGCCCCCACTCAATATAATGAGAGGAGGGCAGCACCCAGGTCTGGGTGCATTTCACAGCCTGGTTGCTTTGCTGGAAGGAGCCAAGAATTGGGACTCAGCGTTCAAATGTTCTTGAACTGAGGAAGGAAGCAGCAGCAGGTTCAAAATCTAAGGTGGATTTTGCAGGATGGGATCAAATGTTAATGATTTGCTTGTAATATTGATAAGTTGTCTTCCTGCAGCATGTTGTCAGTTATGGGATAAGGTGGCAATTCAGAGTGAGTGAGGCTGTTTTGGTATATGGGGATAACTGTGTTTCCAGAGAAAAGCTTCAATATGCTGAAGTTGCAGCTATTAAAATGTGTTACAAAGGTGACCAGAGGAAAAAAAATCTCTTGTGAGAGTTGTGGAATCAACAAAACTGCCCTCAAGGTGAGCCTTTGCAGGAAACCCACCTCCTCCTCTTTGAAAAACAAAGCTTAATCATCTGTAAAGTGCACCTTTCTGAACTCTTTCTCAGATAGATAAAGTCCAAGACACCACAGTTAACTTCTCTCCCACATCTTGTTTTGTAGCTGAGGAAAACAAAAACAAATACAAAGCACCAGTAATAGGGTTCCTCTTCTACACAAGCATCGACTCAGTGCTCGTTATCATTTATTGCTTGCCCATCCTACAGACACATCTGTGCTGGGGAAGGGGCTCGGTGGGCCACGCTGGCTGTGTTGCTAGCCGTGCTTCTCCAGGCACCTCTTGTGGTCTGCCTGAAGAGCGATGCTGATGTATGGGAACGCAGCCCCGCTGAGAAAGCCTGTTCTTTGGGAGAAGATGTGCTCCAGGGCACTGCCTCATTGGCATGGCCTTAAAGGAGAACTGAAGTTGAGTTTCTAATGGGAAGTGAGTTTCCCTGGTGCATTTTAATGTCTCCAAGCTGTCGTAGCTGTGCCAAGAGGCTGGAGAACAGCCAGCTGGCTGGAGGAGATTCCTGGCCCATGCAGGAGGTCTCGGACACTGCAGCACTGGTGTGCTGGGGCAGGGGGAAGGGAACATGTTTCCGGGTGAATGTACTGGGGTCCCCTGCTGTGGCAGGGGGGCCCAAGTTGTCCATGGTTATTTCTCTGCTATGGGCAGGCACTCTCCTTCCTTACCACGGCCACTGAGTGCTGTGGTGGAGAGCCTGACTTGGAAGGCTCCGTGCCACAGCCTGGATGTGTCCTCACCTTAAGCCCCTCGGGACCAAGCGCTGTGCAAAACATCCAAGTCCTGCCTGGCCAGGCAGCTGAAAGAAGCTATCAAGGGGTTTACTCCCAGGTAAGGCTGTTGTTCCTCCTGAGATGCCCAGGAGATTTTATGCAGAGGAGGAGGTATTTTCCAGCAAATACTTGTATAACCATAACGTCCTGAGTTAAGGGAGTAATCCATCAAGTTGTTTGTTTTCAGACCTCACCGGGTGCTGATAAGTCGGGAGGAGAGTCTAGCAGCCAGAACAGCCAAGTGTTTTGTGCTCAGCTGAAGATGGATGTGGCAATTACAGGTGAGTCCTGACCTTTATCGTGGCAAAATAAACTATTATCAGTATCTCTTGTCTGAAATGAAAGAGTGGAATGCACCAATTTTATTTCTTGGCTGGGAAAAGAGCAATCAGGTCCTGATTCAGCAGCAAGACAATAAAGATGGTTGGCATTCGTTCTTCTGGGCACAGACATCTGGTCTCACTGGTTTGGGATTGTCCCTGCATCCCCTCTGCTTGCAGTTTGCAATGTCTGCACTAGAGACCATCACACACACGTGGTCCTGGAAGGGCCCAGCAAGACCCTTGAGGCATTCGGGTAGTGTTTTAAGAGTTTCCTCCTTCAGCCAGTGATTGATGAGTTGGTTAGCAGAGGACGAGAACAGGGCTAAAGAAGTGCTTGTTTGTTTTCCTTTCTAGGTGAAGCATTTCTCTGCTAACAAACAGGATGCTCCTGGGGAGCGGGCAGGCGTTCGCGCTGCTCTGTGAGGTGCTCTTCCCCTGCACAGCGAACACAGGACCAGGGCAGGGAGAGCCGCGGCCTGAGAGCGATAACGTCTCCGGGGCCTGACCATGGTGAGTCCTGAGCCTTCCCAAAATGAGCTCTGGGTATCATCAGCCTTCCCTAACTTCACCTCAGGCACGCTGTACCATCTGTGTTTCTCCCGCTGACCCCCTGCGGGCCTGGGATGTGCTTCCAGGGAGCACTGCAGCCAGCCCCACGCAGGCTGCGGAGGCACAGCGTGCAGCCCGCTTTCTGGGGGAAATGGGATGCGTATGGACTGTCACTGAGCCAGGGGGATCTCCAGAGCACGGAGGCTGTGTCTGTAAACAGCAACGCTCAGGCAAGGAGAGGGGTTGAAATCTCGGTGCTCACAAGCATCTTGCCCAGGCAGTCATCAGGGATGCGGGGAAGGGGGCCGATGGGCATTTATGGATGGGCAGGTGACAGAGGACTGGGTCATTGCTGCAAGGACCCTCGTGGCGGGCTGGCAGCAGGATGCCCTTACTGTTCCCAGACAGGTTGGTTGCTGATGGCTGCTGCTGCCTGGGCCTGCCCCTGCCCTGCCTGCGTGCCTGCAGGCTGCTTGTGCCCGCTGTCTCCGAGATGCCACCCCCTTCGTCCTGCCTTAGGACAAACCAAACTCTTCCTTTTTGGTGAATCTCTCAAAGTCCAAGGTGAGCAGCGGCCACCTCATTCCGCCTTGAGTACTAAAGGTTCCTCCATGGTGACAGTGGGTCTCGTTTACCTTCCTGTTATCTCCCCTCCTCCAACCCCTGCTATTTGCCAACTCACAGCTGCTGAATAACCACACTCCGAAGGTTGCTGAGATTAGGGCCGCTGGCGACACTAACAACCCCTTCGGAGTCAGGTCTGCTGGGCAGCCCGGTTACCCCGGGCCTTGCCATAAAACCCGCGTCCTCCCCTCTTGTCCCGCTGCACGCAGCACAGAGCAGGCTGTTGTTGGTTAAGGGAAGGATGAGGTTAGGTTCCCAGCAGCACAACCCTGAGGGCCTCCAGCATCAGAGTAGGAAAGTAACAGAGCGTGAACACCGCTGGGACAGAGCACTGTGCAAAACGCACAGCCAGGCCGCTTGTACCGACTGCCTTTCTGCCCTCCCCGAGGGCTTGCACACAGAGCCGACGGGTGGCGGTGCCTATCGCACCAAAGCAGGCAGCAGCCCCAGGCACAGAGCGTTCTGCCCCACGTCCCCAGGGTGGGGACACCCTTCACTTACCGTATCGACATCTGTACTGACAAACGCCATTTTTCCCCCCAAGCAGTTCCAAGAAGGAGTCGAAGTAGCCGTTAACTGTTTCAAAGCTGTCCCGGATGGCGCCGATGCCCCATTCTGGAAAGAACGACTCCGTGGAGGAGGTTTGGTGGACGGCATTCTCCTGCGTTGTTTCCTCGGTGCCCTGCCCCAAGCCCAGGGTCAGGCACAGAACCGCTGCCTTGAAAAGCAGCCGCATCCTGCAGCCCAGATCCAGGCCCCGGAGCCTTCGTGCGCGCAGACGTGCGGGCAGGGAGGAGTGGGAGCGAGCTGCTGTGCGCAGGAGGCAGGTGAGCCCCTCTGCCCTGGACTTTAAACACTGCTGAGGGAGCCGGGATGAGGTCACGGCAATCAGGGTGCAAAGTGCACCGTGGAGATTTGGACCGAGTTTGTCTCGCGGAGAAACACCGGGGTTTGCGTTTGCACAATCCCGCTGGAACTGGCTCAGCCCCGGCAGTGCCGGGGCCTCGGCTGCTGTGGGAAGGTCCCCAGAAAGGACCCCTGGGGGGCTGAGCGGGGTCTGCTTGCCCGGGGTGTGCGCTGCCCTGCTCCCTCCCGTGCCGGCTGGGAGGTGAGGGGTTTCTCATCCTCCACAACCCCCCTGCTCGGGCAGCAGATCAGCAGCAGACCGAGGAGCACCCCTCACTTTTTTTCCGAGGCGTCCTGGTCACTTAAGGCAGCGGAATGAAGCATCCACCCAGCTGCTGCTCCTGGAAAAGCCGTGGGACCCCAGGTCATGTAGAGGGGCTCTCCGTGCCTGCACGCCCCAGACAGAAAGACTTCGGGGTGGCACTTCTGGGTTTAAAAGACCGGATTCAGGGCAATCCCTTGGCACGTCCCCTCCTGTTACGGGATCAGTGACGCAGATGAGCGTTTGCCCTTAATGGGACTCCCGAAGGCCGCTGTTAGGCGGCTGGTTGTTGCGGCGCTGCTTTTCGCGAGTTAAACGTGTGGCGTGGGTGGCTCACAGCACGGGAGGGCTGGCACCAAAGCCCAGGGCAGGTAACGGGCTCGTGGGGCAGCGGCAGGTCCTGGCTCTGCGTGGGGGTTTCACAAAGTTACTTACTGAAAGAGAACAACCAAACGAACCTACAGCAAACGGCAACGCAAACCACTGATAAAGAATAGGGAAGAGAAACGGCACGGGAAGGTTCCGGCTGTGCTCGGGAAGCTTTTCGGATGTGTCCCAGCACGGTGCTGCCTCTCGGGAGCAGCCGCTCTGCAGCTGGCCCTTCCCTGCGGGCTCCGAGGGCAGCCCCAGCAGTCATTTCCATTTGAGCACGGAAGCGTTGACCAGGGGCTCTCCAGAGGGCAAGGGGAGCCCGGCTGCGGGTCTTTCAAATATGTGGCAAATGTAAGTGCAAATTCTGACGTTTTCTTGTTTTGCAGGAGGCTCGGCCCCGCAGCATTGTTACTTCTGAAGCGCCAGAGCCCTGCAGTGCCTGACTGCCTGCGCCTTTCTGCGTACGGCCCTGCGTCCTGAGCTCCAGACGTGGGACAAGGAGGATAAGGAGGAGGGACCGCAGCTGAGTCTTGGCTCCTCAGACAGGTGAGTAGAGCAGACAAGCTGGTGAGCCCCCTCCCTGTGAGAGGACTGGGGCTGGAGCCAGCTGCTGCCTTCTCGTTGGATCTGCTCTGGCGCCCACCACCGATGGTGTTCATGCTCGGTGCCCCTCAGAAGGTACCGGATGAGGGGACGTATGAGGTGTGCAGGAGGTCCCAAGGGACCCTTGATCCAGCAATGCTTTTTGGGAGATGAAGCCAAGTGGAGAGGCAGGGAGCATCCGGAAGGGAGGTTGGCACTGTCTCGGCTGCAGACAAGGAGGGGAGTGCTGCAGGGCCTGGTGAGAAATGAGGGTGATGTTTTCGGTTGGGCTGGAGGTGCCAGGTTGCTCCTCAATGGTCCATTCCCTGGGAAGCAGCCCCTGCCTCCGGTGCCTCGTTCTTGAAGAGGGCACCATCGTGGCACAAAGCAGCGGGGATGCTCAGGAAGTGAGGACTCCCCTGTGGGAGCACTGGGCAGGGCAGGAGAGCTCGGGCAGGCCCTGCTGCTCACACCGGGCTGGGGACTGGGCTGTCGGTCGCTCCCTGCTGCTGGAATTGTTCTCAGGGAGCCCTTGTAAAGGGCAGTCCCTCGCAGTGTCTTGCTCCGAGTGGAAGCCTTCGTGCCTCTGCTGGCTGAATTGCTGCCCCGCGTGCCGGGGCAGCCATAGTGCTCCCTGCCCCCAGGAACAGTCTGGCAGAAATTAATGTAAAAAGAGCGAAATAGCTGTTCAGAAACAACTTGGAAACATTGAGTGGAGCCCCTGGGTGGCTGTGCTATGCGTTTAAGCAGAGCCTTTTAGGGTTGTCCTGGAGGCAATTCCAGAACACGGCTTTTTTTGTCACCCCTTAGTCCCTGGTGGCTGATCCATGTGCCACCGACCATAGACAAGGGAGGAATGCTGGCAGGACTGCAGAGGATGCAAAACACAGCGCCTGTTGCGTGGGCCGTGCGTGCTGTGCCGCACAGGATGTGCAGCCTGTGGCTCTGGGCAGCGAGCATGGAGCCAGGGCCGTTTGCAAAATCAATCAGAATTTGTTAGGAAAGCTGCGCGGGGCAGGGGGAGCCGCTGGCAATGTGCAGAGCCTGGGAAAAGAGGAGTCAGGAACTTTCCTGCTGGTTTGTCACTTGTCCCAGAGAGAAAGTTTGTGAATAAAAAAGCAGTCTTGAAGCTGCTTTCCCAAAACGTGGCAGCTCCTTTGCCCTGCCCCAGGGGTGAGACACCCTCTTCCCTTCCTCCTGCTTCCTTCCACCCCTCTCCACAGTCTTCCAAGACATTTGCAATCCAGCTGCGAATAGCTTGGTTGCACCCAAACTTCAGGATCTAAAGACCAGGAAAAACATGGGACTGAGTAAGACTAACAAACGCTACACAACACCCCCCTGCCCCGCGTCACCTCAGGGAGTTGCTGTTTGGGCTCAGCAGCTGCAGCGGTGAGGACTTGTTGCAGCGGGTGTGCACAGCCTGTACCTGCAGCTTGTCTGACGTGGCTGTGAGCCACCGTGGCTACAAATACCCCGTCCCTCCGCCAGCTTTTCTCTCGAAAGACGAGAGAGAGAGAGGGATGTTGTTTGCCACGATGGTGAACTCTGACAACCAGGGTCTGAACCTCGTCTCGACCTCAGGATAAGCAGCTCCTAACTCCCTGCATTCATTTCTGACTCTGTAATGCTTAAATATAGAGCAGCCCTCGGGCCGTGATGAGTCACTCGCGCCTAAGGACACTGTCAGGCTGCTGGCAGCCGGCTCCTGTCCAAGGGAGGCAGACGCCCGCCCCGCAGCATTCCCCTTCTGTGCATTTCGAGAGCACGCTGTTGTAGGCAGAGACCTGGGGCTGCGCGCTTTGCCGGGGTCTTTCCCTTCGTGTTCTGCTGGGGATGTGAGGGAGGATGGAGGATGAAGGGACTGTGTTCTTTTTGGGTGAGTTGCTGATGTTTAAGCACGGCCTGAAGCGGGGCAATAGGCAGCTTGTGGTTAAAGTTCATGGGTAATCTGTGGTTGGTTCAAAGCCTGATGTGGGAGCTGGATGAGTCGCTGATCATCATCAGAAGAAATGCAGCTTGATGATGAAATGCCAAATCCCTCTGAGATGCAGGTCAGAGTCTAGGGGCTGGAGGAAGAATGGTCGGGCGGTTAAAGCCCCGCTCCCTCAGGTTCGTGGTCTGGTCTCTGCAGGATTCCCTGCGCAGATTGTGTCGGCCTTGTGCTGCCTCGCCCTCTCTGCAGGCGCTGATAGCCTCAGACCCTTTCCTTTCTCTTCATCTCATCCTGCCCTGCAGCGATTCGCAGCCTTGCCCTGCAGGGCTGGCCCACAGCCCCCCACCTTGTTCCACGGGAGGGGGCAAAGGACACCCAGACCCCCCCAGATCCTGGGCAGGGCCTCAGGGCGCACGTGGCAGGCAGGGCAGCCCCTCTGCCGTCTCTGAGGGGAAGGCCCCCGGCCGCATCGCACCCCATGGGCCTCTGCCTTGGGAGTGCCAGCTCCAGGCCTCAGAGCTGCCGGGGACCCAGCAGCAAGGAAATGGTGTCCCCAGGCCAAGCAGCTGGAAGGCAGCTCGTGAACACCCCAAAAAGCTCAGCCAGTCGGAGTGACCCCATCCTCTGACAGGACAGAGCCGTCCGTCTGCTCGCATTCTGCTGTCGTTGGCCCACCTGCTCTTGCCGAGAGGGGCACGGCAGCAGTTCAGAACGTACGGAAGAGCTGGGGATGGAATTGATTCAGGTTTCCAAAACAAAAAAATGCTGGTACGTTTTAGACTTATTTCCGCTGCTGCGGCTGCCAAATCTGTGAGCACACTAGCCGTGACCACGGGCTGCGTGGGGAAGGGAGGACAGTTCCCTAGCTGCAAGCTGAGTGCTCTATCAAAGCACAGGGCTCCATTCCACAGGCTTCTAACCAGCCCTTGCTGTGTTTTTTCTTTTTGTTTTTTTTGCAGGTTCCTGATGACTGCGAATTAAGTACAAGCTCCACTGTTTTGAAAGAGTGAGGCACAGGAACAGCTGCGTGTCTGAACTGCAGCACAAGTCTCGGTTATGGAAGAAATGAGCCTCAACATCCTACACGTAAGTGCTCTGTCTCCTGTGTTACAGGATAGCCTGATCTGTCCTCCCTTCCCCAGAACTAGTCAGAGTAAGTGGTTGTTTGACCTCTTGGCTTCAGGAAGTGCAGGTATTTATCCTCCCTGAAAAAGGGTCTTTTAGCAGCCGACGAAATGCAGCTTCAGTTTTGAGCACTGAGCCAGGAGCGCATGCCACTCCCTCGCTGCTATGAAATCCCGCAGCAGATACTCGCACAAATCAAGACCAAGGGGCTGAGCCGCACTCCTCCCTCAGAGCCATCCAGCTCCTTTTCTTGAATTCTTGTGCACAACATGCTTCCAGCCCAGCCTTATCTGCCATCCTCTTCTGCAGTCCATTAGCGCTGTGTGTTTCCAGCTGAGACACAAAGTTTGGGCCTGAGAATGTGTTTTATAGTAATTTGTGATATGAGCATCTTCCGCACCTGCCCGCTTAGATTATGAAGTGAAACAAATGGGCTCCGTTTCCAGGAAACATATGGTGATAAAAAGCTGTGTGATCAGATTTACAGCAGCCATATATGACGAGAGTTTGATGTGGAGGATTTTTCACTGCTAATGGCAGTGGCTTTTATTTTAAGCCCATTTTTTTTTACATTAAAATTTTTACTACAAAAAAATGTAACAGTAAGGCAGTTTCTCAATTGTCAGTCACTGTGAGCCAAACAGTTTTCAATCATCTTTAATACAAAACTAGATTCACACAGGAGCCACGCTCTTGATCCAAAAGCCCTTTGAGAAATGAGGGGATAAGGCAGAAAGAAACACTACCACCTGTGTCATCACTTATACATTTAGTACAAGGGGTATGAACACGATTGCAGTGGAGAAAGATGAAGTACGGATTGTCTGCAGTTTAAAAAAAATAAGCTTACCCTTTCTCTTCTAATGATCTGGAACGTTTCAGTCTGATGTGCCTCAGCAAACCTGAGGTTGAGTTTGGGGGGATTTCCTTTTAAACCAAGTGAAAATTTCCACTTTCAAATGACAAACTGTTTTTTTTCCCTGAAGAACTGCAAGTCATCGAGTAGTTCACTGATGTAAAAAGTCGTGCACTAAAACATTTTTGACTCCCCAAGCGATGCCTCTTAAGAGACCGTCCTTAAAATGCTAGTCAACGCTGGAAATACTTGATGGTAGGTGAGGGAGGGAACTGTTTAGCAAACTTCCCTAGCCATTCCCCAGCATGTTCTTTCGGGCTTGTTGTTCATCTTTTGGTGCTGCTTGAACAGAGAGGGGAAAAAACTTTGCTTGATAGAATGAAATTGTGGTTTTTCATCACTTCAACCCTGCCTTTTTCCCTCCAACATGTAAGATCCCCTAGCGTTTTCTCCCAATGTGGCAGTACTTAGAGTAGTCACTGCCCCCTTTTATTCAGTAATGCTCTTTTACCTTACATAAATTCTAGAATGTTTAGCTTTTAATTACTTTAATGTGTCAAGTGACTCCTCTGCTCCTTGAGGAAAAAAGCAGCTGTTCTGTAATAGCAAAACCAGATGCTGTTTTCCAAACATGCTCAGGGAGGTAATACAATGATTTTGTTTTGTTCTCGTTAACTATCCAGGATTGGCTTGTCTAACAGCATTTATAGATGCCTGTGAGCTAGTGAGAGAAACTTAATGCCCCCAAATACGACTCCTAACACCCTATTGTCCATTGCTGTCTTTTACTTGCAGGAAAGTGGCAGGACTCACCGGCAGCCATGGTCACCTTTTTTGGAGGTTAAGAAAGCCAAGGAGATGGGAAAGAGAAAACCATGGACATAGAGATGACTGTACTGACACCATGTAAAAAGGAGAAAACTTGGGTAAGTAGAAATGTTGTGTGTTTTTTTTAATTATTACAACTTTGTGATCAAAAATATGCTCTGATTTCTTTGGTGAATCTATTTATATCAGATACTGCGCCAGTGTACCAGCAGTTTTGAATAAATGAGCAGTACAGGAGTGTGGTAGAACTGTTTCTGATTTTTCTCTTTGTTAAATGCTGGATGGGCTTTGTTTCACATCTTTCAAAAACACAAGCAAAATGCAAGAAGGTGCAGGGCTAAGGATAAACAGTTATGTAGGTCCCATTGCTAACAGGCTCAGTAGAAATTTAACACATTTTCCAGCAAAGATTTTAAAGTGTCTTCTGAAAGTATGCTGTTTCTCAAACTATAGTACCATAACTGCATTCTCAGTATTCCAGAGGTATTTCTAACATGTTAACAGTTGGTTTCTTCTACCTTTTGGCTCAATTTTCAAGATTTTATTGAGGCAGAAAACCCAATTAACTAAAATTGGAATTTTTTCCTTGGTAAAGACTTCAGGCTTGACCCCTAAATCAGTAAAACCATCATCATCCAGAAAATTAGACTGCTTAGGTAGAGTCTGGTGCAGCTCATTTTGATTCTTGTCCTCATGCTAGTGGAGTATTTAGACATTTTGCTAAAAATCCTGCTGTTGAAGAGAAATGGCTTAGGAAAGTGAACCTCCCGCAGCCTCTCCCTGCCCTGCTTCGGTCTTTCAGTGCTGGGGGCAGCGGGGACGGCACTTATTCCTCCCGCAGGAATCTGAAGAGCAGAACAAAAGTTCAACAGCTACAGCAGCCACAGTCTCATCTCCCTCAGAGGTTTCAACTTCATCTCAGTGTCAGGAAGACTCGTCACAAACTAAAGTCCCTGAAACTCGCTGTAAGTAAGTGCGATCTTCCAGCGCGGGCACTGCTGACTTGGGGACTGTTTTTCTGTGTGGGTGGTGTGAATCAGAACAGCTCCCGCCTGGCTCACGGGAAGGGAAGCAGTGAAGCGGGCAGCACCAGAGCCTCCACAGAGGCCCCTTCCCAGCTCCTCCTCGCTCATGAGCGCCAGCCACAGCTGAGGAGGGGGAGGCAGTGCGAGGGAGCCTCCGCAAGGTGAGTGACACCAAGCCAGCCAGCGAGAGCAGGTACTCCTCTGGCAGCCTGTGGAAGCAGCCTGCCCGTGGCTAAAGGTATGTCACTGCTGCCGGCTGCACTCAGCATCCACAGCAGTGAAAACATTTGCAAAATAAAAAGCATCTAAAAAAGATTTAGGATTATAAATAGGCCATCTATTTCTCACAAAAACTTGAGAACTGAGAGGACAAGGGTGGAGAGTGTTCTGTGACAACTGTGTATTACCTCCTCACCTGAAGTCTCATAACCAATTTGAAATTCCAGTGTCCTAAGGCACAATTACTTTGATTAATGAAGATGGAAACATTCCCATCCCCACTGCCCAAGGAACAGGTGTAAGCAGTTACTGCTAAGACGGAATAAAAGCAGCATTTGTTTCTATTTATGTGGACAAACAATGAAGAAAGAAATAGAGAGGAGATGGGCCATAATTGTTGGCAGGCTGCTCTGATGCAGGAGTGTGTTTGACATAACACTGCTAAAGCATCTCATCTATGCATACGCAACTGCTGGCTCCCATTTTCAAGGTTAAGAGCCAAATTCACCATAGAGGCTAAGAAGGAAGACAGTTAAAAAATTTGGGCTTTTGTGGAAGTGGAAAAACAGGCTAAAATAGATGATGGTAACCTGTTCCCCAGAGAAACACAAACCATGCCCACAGTTTTCAACAGTAGTGGTCACGCACTCTAGAAAAGCAAGGAGTCACGTGTCTGGAAATTGAGGAATATGAACTGGTTTAATTCAGCCTTCCCTAGAAAGGAGCCCTCCCATGAGTCATCCAGGCAGTGTTTATCCCGCCATTAGCAGACTGACAGGTTGCGAGGACTCTAAAGCGAGCGATCACTGGCTTTCCATGCTGATCAGAGGGGCTATGGTGAAGGAACACCACACAACACCACTGTCAGTTGTGGCCCTGATCTGTATTTTGTCCTTTTTTTTCCCTTTCTGTAACACTCATAGGCCTTAAAACCAATATAATCTTTTTTATAAAACCTTAAGGGGATATTTTAGAAGGAACTAAAAGCATGTTTGTTTTGTCCACAGATGAAACACTGGTGTAGCTGAAGACTGAACCTGTAGTGGAGTGTTAGTCAATTGTAAACTGTAGGAGATGTGTGCATTTTACACAAACTGAATACAGAAGAGAAGAAAGATGAGTCTGCATCATTCCAACTCTGATAAAGTGCACGGCCTTCTGAATTCCTGTCCCCGTTCGTGAAGCCATTTATTGGATACTGCAAAGACATAAAGGTATGTGATCACTGCATCCATTTAGCTCATCCTTCTATTTAAGCCCCATCTATGCTATTATTGGCCAGCTTTCAGTTAAGAACTGAATTTTCTTAAGTATTTTAAAGCAGACACACGCATGCAAATGTAAAGTTTGTCTCATAAACCCAAGAGGAGAAAAACTTCCAGTAGATACAAAACTATGAGAGACTATTCAGGTAGATAGAGTAGTATATTGTATTTTATATATATGTATAAATATGAAGATTGGCTATGTTAAAAATATATAGTATTTATATATATATTAAAAATATATAGTATTTATATATATATTAAAAATATATAGTATTTATATATATATTAAAAATATATATAAA
>VXAA01004808.1:990135-1014909 GCA_013399115.1 Anseranas semipalmata | reverse complement strand
AGTGCATAGAGAGATACAGATATATGACATAGATATAAAGTAGATTTCTTTAAAAGGGACCTAATGGTTCTGTCTGCTTTTTATTCTGTCATGAAGTCCAAAGGAAAAGAAAGCCAAAGCAACCCACAAACAAACCCCAGACCTGCAGGTCACAAGAAGCAAGAACAACGTAAGGGACACTTACCCCATTTGTTTCCAACTAGTACTGGGCAGGCTGCATGCCGCGTGCTGTAATCTCCTTCTCCACTCGGAAAGAGATTGTACCAGAATACGGCTGTTCCCTGGAAATTGCCGTGGAAACCCTCAGCATTTTGCTCTGCATGACACCAACTTAACGCTAAAGTACAGTGCATTTATATTTCAAACGCTCCGTTTAAATTGAAGGTTGTTTTCCATATTCTAACACTTGCTTTCCTATGGAATGAGTCTCCGTTGACTCACTCTATGTGTATGTACTTGTCTGATAATTTTTTTTAAACCCTAAGCCAATTTCATTCAACTCTGACCAGTTTTAGAAAAGCAAGGCAGTTTACTGTAAATGAGCAGCAGGCTAGTTAGTGAAAACCAACCTTATTCATGAGCCTTCTGAAGGAAAAGCTACAGTGGGTGCACAGAATTTCAAGGAGAATTCCCTATGAATGCCCCAAGACTAATCTACTTACACATCTGAATATTTTTGAACTTTGTTTTCAAGTATTGTTTTCCTCAAATGTTTTGCAGAGTCTGTGCATTAGAAGCAATTAAGTCCAAAATGTTAACTATGAGTTAACATGCGGTAGATCAGAGGGCCCTGGAATCACCAGTACTGCTCCAGTAGCTTCACTTGTAAGTACCCCACGACTAGTGCTCTAATCTCTTTTATATAAATTCAATTTAAATCTTCCTTTTACATGTTCAAATATACATCCATTGTATTATTGCACAGGTAGAGAGCAGAGTGGTTACACTGCATAATAAACCCTCTTACCTTTTTAGGCCAAACACTCGCTCCTACTTCAGGAAAGACAGTAGCTCCCCCTGCTGACACATCGCTCATCTGGAAAGGTGGGAAAAGGCACAGGTAAGTTGCAAGCCAATGTGTTCCCCAAACACCCTGTTTTAGTAAAATAAAATTAGATTGCTGAACAACTTAATTTCTACCTCCCACTTAGGTGAGCAAAGGCTGCGTGATTAACAGCATTAAATAGGGCTAAAAAACCCCCACATGGTTCAAAGTGCAATAGCCAGCCTTCTCCTGGAACATTACGTGCTCAAATGTTTTGCAATGAGTGTGCTATAAATACTGATGCAGATATGAACATGAATAGATGGTCAAATATTTTAAGCTGCTACTGACCTTTGAGGGGAAAAAAACCTCCTTAAGCACATGTGTAAGAAACCAGTACTTATGGGTAAGAGGATACCCGTATGTATTACCACTAAGGTACTTGCTGCCTTCATTTGCAAATCACTTCAGTAAAAAAAAAAAAAATGTAATGAAATCATTCAACTGTATAGAATATGCAGCAACAGATATTTTTGGCAATAGCACATGACAGAAATATATCACTTACATAAAACAACCAAGTAGCAATTCTGTTGCCTGTTCCCAATTCCTTAAAGGCATCTGGCTCATCTTTCTGTGAATAAAAGCAAGCAGATTTAATAAGCATTTCATTTTGATTATCGAGAGGAGACAATGACATACAGCTGCAGAGCCAGCAGCAGACAAACTCATGCAGAAAAATTAATTCATTCCCTGTATTTGGAGCAAGGAGGGGGGAATAGAAGATGAGTGTACCTATTAATTTAAATAAACAGGGCATTTTAAAATTCTACAGGACAGGGAAGTCATAAGCCCAGCTTGCTAATGGGTAAGAACAACTGTACTGTCTGAAAATGAGCATATAAATCCTCTTCACAGCCACAAGCTTGATTATTTAATTACAGTGACTTCTCCCCTCTTGTCCTTGCCAGAGAGGAGCAACAGCGAGGGCAGCTCTCCAGTCCCAGGTTCACCGGGGGCTTGCTCTGCCCTCACCCAGGAGCTGCGTGGCCTTCTATGTCCTGCACTCCCTGGCACGCACGCCTTTTAGAGTGCCATTAAAAACCTAACGAGCGATTCATTAAGCAGCGCGCTATCGCAGCATCTGTGACAGCCGTTCCTGAAGCTTTCGACAGGAACAAAATACGTGCGTGCCCAAATGCATGAGATAGCGCGTTGTGTGGCTGTGACAATGCCAGCCCCGCGCCGTGTTCAGGGGGATCACTTGACTTACAACAGAAACCCACGTAGAAGGGTTATGAGACTAGCTTTTGTCATACCTCTACTTCTTCCTTCCAGAGCCCACCTCCTGTGACCATTATTTGCGTGGGCTAAAATTTCAGCAATCAATCACTATTTCGGAAACTAACCCATGCATTTCCAAACAGAAACTGCTAATCACTTGCGATGCCTTCGAGCATGTGCTTACAGAGCAGAGATTCTGATTAATAGTTGGTGGCTTGGATTCACAGCGCAAGGTTAATCTGAAAGTGTTAAATCACAAGTAAGTATGCCCAATAAATAACCAACTGAATTCAGTGCCATTATTTCCATCAGTTTGAGACTTAAGCTAGAAGAGAAATAGGCTGGAAATTTAAGTCAAATAAAATAAGGATTGTGCCATGAGAAGAACTGAGTAGGCTTTTTCCAGTTTCAGTAGTCTGTTAGCAATTAGCATGTAAAGTACAATAACAGAGCACTTAGATTTTCAAAATTTCTTCACCAGCATATGGAAGATGCCTACATCTCAGCTCCCGGGGAAGAAGTTCTCTCTCTGCATCGCAGGCCTGCACAGTAAGCTGCAACGCAAGTCCTCCTGCGCTGCCCACAAAGCCTTCCTCATAGGAAGGGGCATCGAGCTCTCACCCTGCAGCCAGTCGCCGTACTCAGCAACGCTCTGCACTGCAGACACAGGTACGGTAGCTTCAGTGCACGTTAGCTGATGCCACCATCTTCTGCGTGTCAGGAACGCAGGCTATACACTGAGCATTTATACAGTTTGGCTGTATATCCTTCAGTGATTTGAAACAACATGGCTTTACATTGCCAGTACTGTGGCCAGCTAAAATATTTCTAAACGTTACTCCAGTTTTAGAAAAAAGCTAATGCCCTTTGCTCTGTTAAGAAGCACCAGTCATCTCCTTAAGAACAGCTCTTTTTAAATTACGGTTTTGAAAAAAAACCTTGTTGCTCCATAATGCCTGTAATGTTTCTCAGTTCAGCTGGTGGTTTAGAGGGCTTCTCCACTAACATGGATTAGAAAAGTTGAAGAGCTATAAAATTTAATACACATTAAAGAATAAAAATTGTGCCACGGCCAAGAGGCCCAGGCTTCACCAGGTGACTATCTCTCCTCCATCTCTTTACTTGCCCGTGCAAAGTCAAAGTGGGGTTCATACTGTCCTCCCACTCCATAATTTGCCACCTGAAAAAGAGAAACATAGTGCTTGTGAAGAAGAAAGAGGTGGAAACAGAAAACAGGACTTACCCTTCCGAAATCAAAATGAGGCTCATACTGGCCTCCTACTCCGTAGTTGGCTACCTATAGTGAAAGGAGAAGCACAAAATCTAGTAAAGCTGTACTTTATCCAGACAAGAAAGGGCAAGAATGTGACCATCAACTACAACCTTTTGATGGATGAAGCTTCAAAATCAAGCCATAGGAAAGCACAAGTCTCTGTCAGCAAAAATGTACTATATGCAGCAAAGTCCTACTGGGTTTATTCACAAGTAAGCTCAGATTTCACCAAGACATCCCATGAGTGTAGAGCCAGAAGGTGACTCTGAGCTTTGGGGTCTCTCCAGCTCACTGCAAAGCTCCAGCTGAACCCTCCCTTCCCGAGGCCAACCTTCCGGAAAGCTCCCCTGTCCGCCCCAGCTGAATGGTTCAAGACATTCCCCCACTCTTGAGTGCCTTCTCCTGCCTGACCTAATGACCTTCAGGTCACAGAAACTGCTCGTCCCCTGGCAATGAAGCTTTCAGAACTCCTAACCTGGTCTTGAGGAGCCACAGGCTCCAAGGAGCCCCAAGACATTTGGCTGCAGAGCATCCAAGACTGGTACAAGATGTAGTTCTCTCCAGGTAAGGAATCCGGTACTCTGCACAGCCACTGCTGTTGCTGCAACCTGCTCTGGCCCCCTCCCAGTCCTTCCCCATCCTACAAAGCACTGCAGTCACCGATGCCATCAGTTGGCCACTCAGAATTGTGCACACCCCTCTCTGCCCCACCCTGGCTTAAGATGCAAGCTATTTTGAGCCTCCTTCTTGTGGTGGCTCGGTTCTTTTTCACACCAGCGTGTCCTTCTCCCATGCCCCAGGGCAGAACAATATTTTTTCTCTGTGGAAACTTTACAGGCTATATTCTTTTCAAAATAGCTCATGGCACTTTTACATCATTCAAATCTAACTCACTTTTTGACCTCTATGTCTATAAAGAAGACCCACTGTCCTTTTTGCTGATTTTTTTTCATCTCTTTGCATTTATAACATCAATTTTCGGCCAGATGCTTGGGCATTTTATCACCAGGAGGCCTGATGGAGTGGTACAACAGCTTTCATGGAACCACAGTCCTGCTTTCTAGGTACTAACACATTCTCAGAAGCAGTGAAGCAGCATACTAGCTATTCATATAAGAGCCTCAAGCAAATGAATAAAAGCACTTAAAATCAAAGTTACTCAGGTTACATTACAGAGACAACAGACACTATTGGCTTTCTAGGACCAAGGATGGGATGGCAAATCTAAACAACCATTCTCTCCCCATTTCCTTAAGTATCAGTCAAGCTGAACTTTTCACTGTCATACCAGAAAAAAAGTTTGACCTTACAGCAACAAAACTCAGTTATATGAGTATAAATAAAAAGGAACTCATTCATTTCAATAAGTAGCAGGGGTTTCAGTTATTATTTCCCTGCAGCAACAGCAAGCCATTTCATACTACAGCACGCACCACTCTGCAAAGACAACTTTGTTTCTACCTCCTTGTTTAAAAAAAAAAAAAAAAGCCATTCCTCCCCTGGTCTTGGATCTAACCAGCTATCAAATTAGCTGGCCCTGCATTGACTGAGCTTTTGTGGCCACCTCACCCGCACCGAGTGACCACAGCCATCCAAAATGAAAGGGTAGCTGACATGCACCACCATGCTTGTGACAGTTATTTACCTGTAGTTCCTCTGCTGTGGAGACATCAAGTCCTGTTAGGTCCTGTATCCTTGTGTTGATGCGAGATACCACAGGGCTTTCATATCCAGACAACCAAGCACTACGTAAAATAACCAATAAATTAATAAAACATGGTAATCATAGACAGGAAGCTAGCAGTACAAAGGCAACATTTGGGATTGCTTCAAATTTGAGATTTTTTTTTTGCAGCTTACTAAAATTTGGTAGGTTGGTCAGAAATATTCCCAGGGCATTACGAAGTCTGCATTTAATAAATGTGTTTTCTAGAGAGAACACTTACAACACTGGTTTAAGGAAGCTCTAAAACTGAGGCCTTACTTCCTGTACAGGACTGTCAAATAACTGAAGAAAGGGTTCCCAACAGTGAACTTTGGTTCAAGCTGTTTTTTCTACAACAGGCACACTACAGTTTTGCTCTTACCTGTTCCAAACAGCTGATTTAGACCACACATTTGATTCAACAGTAGGGAAAAGAATAGGTAAGTTATTCTAGTGTACACAGTGGCTACGTGGCTGTAACTCAGCTCTTCCACATCATCAGCCACTTACAGGCAAGTGCTCTGTGTTCTGTCCTTTCTGTCACATTACTTACCTGTGTGATTGTACTAAAAAAAAATCATTATGAAAACAATTAATGCATAAAACTCTTCACTGTTTTCCCTGCTGAACAATTTCTACCAAAACAACCTATCACAAATCAGGTATTTAGCACATGTTTCAGGTACACAGTGATACTTAAGGGGGATTTTTTTTTTTTTTTAAATAAAAATGTGAGAGGTCAGCCTCGCAGTTCCAAAGCCATCTTCGAAATGGCTGCCTCCTGTTTGTAAATTAGGACTCTTGAGTTAGAAAGACTGCCTTTAAAACACTTAGCAAACTCATCAGCAGATAAAGGCATGACCAGGTAGAGGAGCAGTTCTACACAAGAAGCGCTGCCTTCACCCAGACCCACTGTAGCATTTTCTACTCTTAAGCAGTTGCTTGTTCACAAAAGTGGCACGGCTGGGAAGCAGCTCTGTCACCCAAAACCAAGAGGAGTGGTGTTTGGCAGATGAGCACAAGCATAAAACCGCAGCTCTGCGCATCCCTGCTGGACTCTTACCAACAGTGAACACATCCAGTTGCTTAGGTGGAAACATACATACATTTCATCTGTTAACAAGATAAACATTTTGTTGTTCTGGAAAAAAAAAACACCACTTTCATCTACTCTGTCCTTTTTTTTTTTTTTTTAAAGCACTCATCTGCTCACGTGTTTTTCTTGCTGCTTTACTCATCCAGTTCTAGCCAATGCACC
The DNA here is from genome assembly GCA_013399115.1 of Anseranas semipalmata. Classification (NCBI taxonomy): domain Eukaryota; kingdom Metazoa; phylum Chordata; class Aves; order Anseriformes; family Anseranatidae; genus Anseranas; species Anseranas semipalmata. Next base: position 1,008,404 of record VXAA01004808.1, on the reverse strand, counting down.
TTCACATTACCTGGTCTTTTCCCCTCCCTTGGCATGCTCACTGCTTCCAGGTCCTCTTCTCTGTTTAGCTTGGCAGTTCTCTACTAGTGGCTAATACTGATGATAAAGTTAATGATTTGGGCCCATTTTTTCCCCTTTTTGCAGGCAGATGGAGCCAGCTAGGTCTACCTTTTCTCTACCATCTGATTCAGCCTTTTTGGCTCATTGGTGGTTCCAGCTGTTTTTACAAGACTGATGGACAGAAATACCTGTACTCAGCACCTACCTGGCAAGTACATCATAGGATTTATACACAAATGAACTGTCACATCTATAATAAATTAAAGGTTGGTTTGTTTTAAGCTAAAAATTTCTATTAAAAAAAAAAAAAAAAAACAACACACCAAACCACTTTGCATGGGAGGAACAGTAGCATGACACGTGACACAAGACACTGACACAGGTTACAGAATCTCTACGAGCATGGAGTTGTGTTTTGTTTTAAATTTAAAAAAAAATAAAGTCTCTATAAAAGACTTACACAAGCACAAAGATTCATCCATTTCTGAACACTGTTAGCATAAGAAAGCGTTACAACGCAGCCTCCTTTGATTTCAGGAGAAAGCACAAAGACTTACGTGAAGCACTGCCTGAACAGAAAGCGGCTCTGCGGCCCCCATGCTGCGCAGCCACGTTGAGCAGGCACCACCCACAAGCAATGCTAACCTCACGCTCAGTACAAGAAAAGCCCCACCACAAGCCTGTCAAGCCTTCAGCTTATGCTTTAGCCACCTCTGTCTAGTCTACCACACAGGCTGTAAGAAAAAAAAAAAAAAAAAAAAGAAAAAAACAAGCATTCTTACTACATCAGTTATTTAGCGCTGCAGTGAATGCATTGCGTCCTTTGGCAGGGACCAGAACACTGCAGCCTTTCATGAAGTAAAACTACTGTACACATTTTAGAAATAAAGTTAATTGCCCAAGGGCACAAAGCAAGCCTGTGAAAGATGGGGAAACAGGGAACTGGAACCATGTGCCAGACTCTCTGCCGGAGGCCAGGCACAACTGGAGGGGAGGCCGGTGGGGCTGAGCAGCAGTACAGCGCGCGTTAAGCCCGTAAGCGCCAGGGGGGCCTGCTGCCAGGAGGGTGTGCAGAGCCCTGCGTCTGAAGATCTCTGCCTGCTGCCTTCAGGCTGCCCAGCAGGGGTCTTTGGGTCCCACAGGCTTTGGCTGCTGGCCTCCAAAGTACATGGCAAGCCGTCCTACCTTGTCCTCTTTTGTTGCGAGGCTCAGCCTTATTCCTCTGTTGACATCAAAGTGATGGCCTACCTCAGGACCACTCACAGCAGGTATGCCTTCACTCAAAGGACGCTTTTTTCCTGCTCTTGTCTATCAGTCTAGCCCTCTGCTCTTCAATATAAATTTGGTAAATCAAGTTCCTTTGCTGAGAAAGTAACTCCCAATGAAAAGCATTCTGTCAATTTTCACCAGCTGACACCTAAAAGTCCACTGTGGGCAGAAGACTTCTTAACAAAAAGGGAAAAGCTTATTTCTTGCAAAGTCATAAGCACAGGCATTTAAGCTGTAATCAGGGTGCCGTTACTTACTGGAGGATTTGCTATTGCCTTAGTAAGCACCACATCAAAACCAAAATTCCCAAAGAGTAGAAAGCAGTAGTTTTCTCATGTCCTGCCCAGATCTATGAAAAGACAGCCATGAACTAAACCAGTGTGTTACAGAAATCGAAAGAATTTCATTAAGAATGCTGAACTCATGCTGGGGGATTTCTTTTTTTTTAATTCCTCACACCAAGAGCTGGCTTTTAACAACATTTATGTTCCTAACAAACAGCTAGCTGTAATGACATTTACATGCCCTGCTTATAATTATGTAGCAGATAGCTTCTTAGAGATTTTTAACAGCACAAGATCTATATGCAGAAGTAATTTCAGCCTAACCAGTGTATTTGGAAAAACGCAGTCAACTGTCCAGATCTACATGACATACGTGGGCTTATGTGCCCAAAAGCTCATCTCCTTCTCCAGCTGCACAAGTCAGTCTCGTACCAGACATTACAAAGGCTGTGTCCTTAGTCACAGCTACAACAGCACTGCACCAGAATATTTCAACACTGCTTTTGTAACAGTCATTGGTCACACAAAATACTGTCATTTCTGTTTAAAAACTTTCTAAAATGTACTTAGTATGTGAAAAAATATTAGCAGAGAGGTAACAGGGAATGAATAAAAGCACAGGCTGGTATTTCTGAATCGGAAACTTTAACATATGCTACAAGCTCCGACTGGCTGCTGGGAGGAAAGGAAAATAAAGCTTCTTTAAAAGCAGTGTCAGAGGGGCTGAATTTATTCTGGTACTGCACACAGCATGGCTTGACGGCGCTCCTCGTCCTGCTGGCAAGGTGCCCCCTTTTATACAGCCTGCCACGTACTGCACAGCGAACAGTAGTCCTCTCAAAGAGAGGAATGCTGTAATTTAGAAGTGCATTTGCTAGGAAAGAATGTTTGATGGGGGAAAGCAGTCAGCTATTAAAAAAATAAAGCAAGCATTTTTTGGTTTTCAGGAGCAATGATTCATCTGGAATCCAAACCAGCTCAAACAGCCCTGAACAGGAGCACATTTCTACCAGGGGCTCTGCATGAGAAGTTCAGTGATCCAGCATGAATAACACAAGCCTTCTACAGCAGTCTTTTTTTTNNNNGTTCTTCGGGGGGGGGGGAGGGGGAGGCATTTATATCCCCCTATAGTTTGTGGTGTCAAGTTCTCTCATAAGGCAAACACATCCTAATCAGTCTGCACACAGGGGAACGCAAAGGGGAGGGAAGCATGAGACGGGAAGTCCCACGCAACCCTCCCACCTCTCTGTCCATTCCTAGCCTCAACAAATTGTCTTCCCTAACATAGCAACATGCTGTGCCCCATTTACTTGTACTTCCCTTTGCAATTCTAAGTCCAGTTTCCAATGAGAAAAGGATTTTAAAAACTTAGCTCAGTAAATTCAATTCAATTCTGAGTACCACCTAAGTGGTACATTGGAAGGAAGCCCCGGAGTGACACCTTTTTGAGCACCAAACCTTACAGGTTTCGGGTTCTCACTCACCAGGTACTAGCTAGGCACCAGGCTTTATTCCAGGTTTGCAGCACACCAAGGAGCTAGCAGCACCTCCTATACAGCGAGTGCTCTTAGACTCGATTACACAGTCCCTAGGCAAGGTACAGCCTAATTCCAGATTAAAGCCTTAGAAATAGTTATTTTGGCATGTACAAAGCCAACGAGGAGGTGATGCCAAACAGGACCTGGCTGCGCTGTCAGCTGCACACTCGTAAGGGAAGCAGCTTTTAGTGATGAGTAGCATCTAGCTGTGGTTTTTTTCCTCCAAGTATGGCATTTGCAATAGACCCAAGGCATAACATTAATGAACAATCTAATGAAAAATCAAAACTCTAAATAAAAGGTACTTTTATTAAGGATTGTCTATTTAAATAGGGGCCTCTGTATACTTCTCAATCAATTTCAATTAGTAATCCGCTCACCTTCTCCAATTCCTATTATTAACCCATCAAGTTTGACAGAAACCGTGAGGGTACGTTCAAATGGATTAGCAACTTTGTTCAGCGAGTGCCCCAGACCGGTCTGGGTCACAGAGGACAAATCCTGAGACTTGAAAAATGCTTATTTAAAAACGCATAGTTACAGATAACCAAGACAGGACATGAACAGACTTCAAAATAATTAAAATGAATAAATAAATAAATGCAACACATGTCAAACAGGAAGACGTATGTTCCTAAAGTCATTCTGGAGAGGACCCGTGGAGGTACGTTTTAAGGAGCAAATATGCAAGAGCTCACTTCAAGACAGTTCCCAAAGGACGCCCAATACCTGCACGCACTCTGAAGAGTTAAAACGCACGTTGCTGAAGGTGCAATGCTGTTTTCAATGTACAAAAAAAAAATTTTTAACTTGCCACTACTTGTAGCAAGCATGATTTTAAGGATTGTTTTTCAGCAACAATTTTTTTTTAGTTTCTATGAAAGTTATAATCATTTGTCAATCAACTTTACCCAGTATTTTGAAGCACTTTTTAAAGGATTACATAAATAAATAAAAACCCTTGAAGCTAAAGCTATTGGCCATTCTAATTTCAGGGTTTTGTTCAAAGACTCTGAAAGAACACTGGTTTTCTATTGAAGCAACTACTTTCAATCATTTAACACCAAACAAAGAAATCCTTTAAAGTTACCACATAGCTCTGCCTCGCGCTACTCCCATGAATTAGAGCAGCTCATCGACGCCTAGCTTTCAGCAGCAAGTATCAGTGCTAACGATTACTGGTACAGGTGAGTGACGCATGCAGCCTCCCACTGTTAGTGTAAGCAGAACCCTGCACTTTGCCAACATTTCAGTACGTTAGGTGCACTAGACAAGCCATGCTAAGCAAACGTTGGAACTTCCATCTTAGCTACCACTAACGTTTAGAAGTATTTTCTATTTCAGATGACCAAGTGCTTTGTTATAAGACAGCTCAGTTTGCTTTAGGCCATTCTCTTCTAAAGAGAGACTAATATAGAAGTCACACAAAATCCTTATTTACCCCATGTTTAGAGATGAAGCACAACAGTCACAGAACAGACTTCCTCGGACTGGGTATACCTTCGGAAGACGTTCCCCTTACCTCTTAGAGACTCTGTAATGTGCTGTGGTCAGTTTCCCAGTCTCAGGGTCATGAACAGTAGCACGGCTCAGCTACAAAAAGAGAAAGGACAAGGGCTTACCCACCTAGTAGGCTGCTTTTTTGCCAAGCCACAGGTGTTTGAAAGGGTTCCGATTGGTCTGGATGGTATGCAATGCTCTTAAATTAGCAATATTTGAAGGGCAACAGAAGCTGTAGCTGCCATGTCCAAATCAAAACAAATTGGTTGGAAAAATTTGGTTAGATTGTCCTTTCACTTTTTTCCTCCTTTTTTAGTTCTTTTTTTTTTTTTTTGCTTTGCTTTGCTTTAAATTAGAGACTTTCTGCAAATAATTTATGATGCTGAGTTTCACAGACAGTTCCTCTTCATGCAGAAGTTTAACTCGTTTGAGACTTTTGGCTTAATGCAGATGGAATGCGCAGCCAATCTTTAATCACCACTGCTGAAACTGGGAGGGTGATCAGGGAGGGGGGAGTTCCTTTTAGAACCAGCCAGGCTTTCTCCTGAAGCAAAGCTGGGAAAACACTTGCTAAATTCAAGACTTGCAGTACTTCATGGACAAACTGGAAAGAACGGGGAGCCCAGTAAAAAAAACAACCTTGCTTTCTACCAAATTTGCGTTGGCAGCAGGTAAAAGAGCCCAGGCAGGACTAAGGCATTACCTTGGACAGTGATATTCTGTGTGACTAACGAGTATGTGTTGTGCGTGTCACTCCAGCTGTCATGCATGTGGTAATGACTTCAAGCATCTCTTACATGTATAAAGGCACTTTAAGTGGTCTGCTAGATTTTGCAAAGGAAAGGAGGCTAATTTCTGGCTGGTGAAAACAGCAAGGGGAAAGGGAGTATTAGAAAAAATGCGGTCTACTGAAGGTTTTGTAGCATCATGTATTTTGTACGCTGAATTAGAGACCTGCTTCTTGTACAGATTATCATTTGAGAACACACACTGAGAAGGTGGACCAAAGGAAAAAAAAAAACAGAAGAAATCAACATACAACCCCAGAACTTCTAGCTGAAGGAAACGACTGAGAAACTCAGCAGTAACAGCCTGTTACAGGATCTGCATGTAATAAAGCGGTGGACTACAAAGCCAAAGTTGTCTTTTTAGACCACCTCTTTTTTCCCCATAATGAGCAGAATCTACGTACTCATTACAGGCCCAAAACATCTGGCATAGAACTCTCTTACCTTTTGCTAATTCTGTAATGTGCCGTCTCCAAGGCTCCTGTTATGGGGTTTGAAATGGTGGCTCGCCTCAGCTGTGAAGCGAACCATCAGAATAGTTGCATTACAAAGCACATACTGCATCACAGCAATCCGACCATTCAGAAGCCTAAGGGGAAATGTCACACAAGCCGCCAGCCACCCTGTCACCTTTTGTGGTGGTTTTTCTTTTATGGAGACGGGGTAGGAAATCATAAAGCCGTGACAGAAGGAGGGGGAGTCTCCAATTTCACTAAAAGAGAGTTTTGGTTTTTTGTTTTTAAATATATATGTGTGCGTGTATATTTCAGAGCATTAGAGAAGATCAGCTTTCCCAGGAAATAATGTTTCCACTTCTGGAGCAAGAAGAGCAGCTGTCTGAATAAAATAAACTAGAAGCTCTCATTTTCTTCATACCACAACAACTGCTGGAAGCGATACAGTATTATGACACACGTACAACTGGTCCTTTGGTAGCACTCTGCCCTGCGCATGTAAGATGAGTTTTACACTTAAATTGAATCCAAGCAACGCTGTAATCTTGTATAAATTAAAGATGAATAAAATCCTACCTTTTTGAGTCTCTCTGTATCAATAGCAGCACTGAAGTGAACTTCTTTAATGCTGACTGCTAACAAAACCTACTTGCTTAGTCTATGGACACATTTACGTTGTGTTCCTACGCTACAGAGAGCGAGAACTCTTGGCTCAAGGCCTTGCCCTTCCCTCTACTGCGCTCCATTTACTCAACACCATTCCATCTATATTCTCTGATTGAGAACCTTAGCTGCGCTATTTTACTTTGTTCCTAAAATGTCAGACACTTTCCATGGTTCATAACCAAAAGCTTCAGTTGCAGAGCCTAAATTTTGGAAGAAGTTCCACATTTTGGTGGGCTCTAGGCACATTATGGCATACCAAGTCCCACGCCAAATAGAATATTTTTCTCTTGTTAAAAAAACTAAGTAAATCAAAGCCTCTCCATCCCTGACAAGAACAGCCACTAGGAACTCTTAATACACAGCCTCTCCTCCCATCCTGTGCAGACGCACAGAAGAATCAAGTCACAAACTATGATTCCGGAGAGACTCACAAAGCTGAATACGCCTTCCTCCTGCCAGCTTATGCCAGAGCAGCAGAAGGCTGGGCACGGATCGCGCAGCCGTGTCTTTCAAGAGGCGGCAATAGTAACGTCCCTGGCATCAGGAAGGGGGAGACAATCTTTCTGCCTCAAAAACCACAATCCTCCTGCTGCACTGGTTACTGAGCCCTACGAGGCCTCGGCTGTAGGAAATACGTGGAACACTAACAGCATAAAGATGCTTCTACATTACTGAACTGTGAATCTGCAAGTCTTTGCCACAAGCTAAACATCTGATAGGAAAACAAGTATCTTGGCAAGCCCTGAAGTTTAAAATCGCCACATGTTCAGCGATCCATACAGGTTTTATTTTCAGTGCTAAGACTTACTTCTACGCCATAAAGATATGGTTCAGTCATATTCCACAGACATAACGCCAGAGCTTTTGCAGCATCAAAGGGGCTTAATCATCAACAAAGAACTGCAGCTCTGATTTTCAGACGTGCAGCAAGGCTGCCTGCAGGAGGAGATGTTTTACAGGTAGGTGACGAGAATTGCTCATACTTCCTTACGGTTCCAGAACTCAGAAACACAACACCACCAGCCTTTAGGAAGCTTTCAAATCTGCTTCAGGTTTCCTAGTACTCAGTGTGGTGGCGTACTCAGTGTGGTGGCCAAGGGCAGCCGCATCTGTGATGTGCCCATGTGTAACCTACAGCTACTTTACTTTGCAGCAGATCAAGCTAACAGTTTGTCCTATATTTAATGCACTTATTCCCCCAGTCTTCATTTGCTCTGCTCTCTCTGGACAAAAAGCCATTTAGGCTAGAGAAAGAAAGCAGGAAAATTATATTTACACAAGTTTAAATCTTACTTTAACTGGTAAATGATAGAAAAACAAATCAAATTCACTAACTACATCTTAACTGTACATTTTGTGATGCACAGTCACACCAGCTGGATACAGATGGCAACTCGGTCAGCTTTTCGTTTATCTTGGACACTCCTGTTTACTTTCACAGCTGATTTGGCCTAGATTGTTTGGCCTTCAGAAACAAGAACCTTGGGATCCAGTTTCTGAAATAGGATTTGATAGGCTAGAATTGTGAGTTAGAAGCAGAGTACTGCTGATTAAGTAATGCCTTGTCAAAGCTCTTTCACCTGCAAGTAACTTCAGAACCTGGTGGACAGAAGTGGGTTTTACGCTGAATGGACCATTCATTATTGTCTATACAGTAATGTGGCATTTGAGGACCAGAGGAATGCCTGCCTTTCCCTCGAAGGCTCTCTTCTCCACGTTACAACTTTGGCAAATACAGACTTTAAAAAAAGGATTAAAAAAAAAAAAAACGGAAGCCCATCTGATGACAGGTATACTTCAAGGCAACCTAGCTGCAGCACGTTTGTTTTCTGTCGGACAACGTTCTCCTCCTCATCTGAAACAGTGTGCACTGAAATTGTGTCTGCCAGAAGAGACTGACAAGTCTGGGCTGCTGTCACCTGGCTCTCTTAATTACACAGAGTTTCCAGCTTCCCCACCGTCTCCTATAAAGAGTGAGTCACCAAGAGCTACAAGGTGAGAAAAGCAATGTGTGAGCACACTGCAAACATATCTGCGTTCGAGACAGTCGCACACACTCGCACAAAAAACTACAAGCGGAATTTAAGATTCCAAAAGGCAAAGAAGTGTAAGGCATTTACCCTCGGCTTTGCTAGCTCTTTCACAGTTTCAATCTCTTCATCGGAAATGATATCAAGGAAGCGAACGATTCGAGGTTTGTCCCACTCATCTTCCTGTTTGACAGGGCCCAGAATGTACCTAGGATTCCTGTTTCCATCGTAGTAGCGGCAGAAGAGTCTTTTTTGTCTCCGAGGAGTCTGAAAGCAAGGTGAAACAAGAGATAATCAGGGAACTCCCACAGTAACTCTAAGAAACATTAGATGTCCTGAGAACAAGAGACAGGAACAATCCACATTCCCTACCTTAATATTATACTACAAATGTAAGAGATGCTTTAAGTTTGAGAAATCAGTACTTTAAGCAAAGTAATGTTACTCTGAAATACTGCAACAAGCAGTACTTTACACAGTTAGTCCTATTAAAAATAATTTTGTCACTGAAAACCACCCCTTCATTCAATACCATACATAAATGTAGACTTCCAGCATCCTTATTCAGTTAATTACAATTATTTAGTGAGTTCAAGTTAGTCTACATTAATACTTTTTCTCTACTGGACAGAATGAAACAGGGAAGAAATCCAACACACACTAATCCTCAGCTCTACATACTCAGCCAACTGCTATTAACAACTTCCTTGCTTCCACGCCACATACAAATTCCAGACATTGTTTTGTTATGGTTGGTTTCATACATTTGAAAACAGTCTACTCCACTTTACCATTTTGAGACCCTCCCCACGGCACAGCATTTCGTACTTCCTTCTCTCAGGCAGGTAATCCTTTTTCTTAACCTCAGTTTCTTTCTCTGTCTGGTCTTCTGCATCTGTACTGGACTTATTAGCTTCTTTTTCTTTGGCCATGATATATTCAAAATATTTCATGTTCCCGTTTGCTCTTTGATGTTCAGGATCTATTGAAAAAGAAATAGATCATTATCACTGGCAAGTCTACAACTTGCAAAGAAGAATTCAGAAGAGGCTATTTACAAAAACAAAAAGAAAAACAACAGATGCACACAACTGCTACTCAAATAGAATCCAGAAACATCTATTCTGGTTTGAGAGCACTCACAGGAGAATTAAAACTCTGAGCCAGGCTGGAAGCAATGCTAGCCTGCAGCATGCACATGTCCTTACTCATCAGCAGCAAATTACACAATGAGCTGTCAGAGCAAAGCTCAACTCATTCACAGTTAAGAAACTGCTTACTCTGAGGCTGGGATCCTCACTACACACAGGGGTCCCAGCACTAAGAAACAGGGTTTGGCCACTGCAGCCAATCCGACCAGGGAGGGAGAGACGAGGAAACAGCAACGGACAGGCAGAGCTGGGACAGCGTGACTGGCTTTAAACTAAACAACTTCCCTGATGGGAATTAAGATTTCTGGTGACAAAGCTTCTGACAATCATTATACTTACAAAAATTGCTTCAGTTCACTAATAAATGGTTACCACTACCCTTTGCTATAAAGATTAGGTTTAGCTCTAAGCCTCCCGAGGCGTCCTTTACATAGGCAATCAGCCGAATATTTACAGACGCATGAATACTTTTCATATTTCATAAAATGGACAGAATCTTAGCTCACTGCATTGCATTCTGTATTTCTTATTTTTCCAAGTTCTTCAGCTCAAGTGGGCTCGGTTTGAATTTAAATAATCTGGAGAGATTTTGTTACCACCAGCTTAGTTTCAATTTCATTAATTTCGTTCTTGGCTGTCCTTAAGGGGAAGTAATCTGAGGACAGGGTAAGATATAGTAGGGGAACCAAGTTTCAGGCAGTAACGACTAAGATGGGTAGGCGGTTAGAAACTAATAGTTACAGGAGGCAGAAAATATTTCAGCGGAAGGGAGCAGTCCTTAACCATGACACTTTCTGACATGGTCATTCAGAATGTAATTGCCCACTTAAACTGAGAGCAAAATATGATTTATGGTAATGTAAGTCTTATTTTACTGAAAACTACCTCAAGATGTTAATGGTAATATCAATAACAATCCATTTTAAAAGCACATATACAAGCCAGAAAATCGGTAAGACCAAGACTCCTCAGTACAAATCTATCACCTGCTCAGTCACAGGGCTAGATCTTGCTGAGCTTCAGGTCTCTCACATACCCAGTTCGAGAAGGCGTTTGGTGAGCATCATTGCTTTGCCCAGATCCCCCTGTTGATACACGGCGTAACTCAGGTAGTCCAGAATGTAGACTTTATCTGCAGAAGACACTTCTCCCTCATCCAGCTGTTTCAGGGCTTGTTCCATCCAGAGCTCGGTGTGGTAGTAGTCAGCCTCAGTGTATGCAATCTTCCCCAGCTCAAAGCAATCTTCAGCTGTTAAAAAGGATTTGTGCTTTACACCTGTATTGGAAACAAAACAAAACAAACAACTGACACAGAATTCTGGATTGCTCCCTGGAGTCCCATTCAGTTATTTCCTAGTCTTCACAGCACAGTTTATTTCTGTTCTTGTTGCGGTCTTCAGCATCTCCCTTCTGTGGTAGCTATTTGTTGAAGACTCAGTTTAAGTATTTAAAGCCTGTAAACCCTTGACAGAACATCTAAGTGGTTACATGCAGTTTTCCATTGCCAGGATGCCAGTAACTAGCTAAGTGTCTTTAGAATTTGTGCAAAATAAAGAAAACCCTCCTTCCTCAAAACACAGAACACTTCAAGCAAAAGCAACAGTAAGCTAAGTAAGAAGTTTCAGAAGCCTGTTTTCAAAGACATTGTATTATTGCTTTCAAAATGTTCCTGAAGCACATGTCATTAGCAACAACTCAGTGGAGGAAGAAAAAATTCCCAGCTACTCGAGATTTTTGAAGTCAATTTTAGAAACATTTTAAGGGACCTCTGAAAGATTAAAGCACTAGTAAGCAAATTACAGATTCCTATTTTTGCCACTGTAAATGACGGCCCACTGAAAAACCAAATTTCATCTTGTAAAAATGAAACAAAATATGAGATAAAGTAAAAAAAGGAAACTAAGACATGGAAGGAATTTTTCTTCTTGTCCAGGACCTGACAGTTTTACAGCTAAAATTAAATTTCTGATTACATCTTAATAATCCTGAATTTCTAACAGCAGCTCCCACTGCTGTGTTCCAACAGGGGAATCCTTCTGCTGAAGACATGCCTTAAGAGATGAAATAGCTGAAGAGACAGTCCACAAAAAGGAATATCCTGCAGAACTTTGTTTCTGCTCACCAATTAAACATCTTGTGGTCCATCCTGGGATGGCCAGTGATTTTGTGTTTTTGAACCTGAAGCCACCTGCAAGTTGCAGGGTCACACCCTGGTACATTTAGAAGCAACATAACATCCACACATGAAAAGGCAACTTGGAAAGGTGCTTAAGAAAGCACTCATCAAATATGGCTGATAATTAATGTAAAGAAACAGCATAGCCTGTAATACAGGAAAGAGAATTAATAAGCAATATAACAGTAGTTAAGATTCTGATCAAAACTTGGCCACCTAGCAAATGGAAATTCCCTGGGACAGGAGACAAAGAGCACAAACAAGTGACAGTGTGGGATGTTCCTCTCTGTTCAAGTTGCGTCAGGGGAGGTTTAGGTTGAATATTAGGAAAAACTTCTTTACCGAAAGGGTAGTTAGGCATTGGAATGGGCTGCCCAGGGAAGTGGTTGAGTCACCATCCCTGGAGGTCTTTAAAAGACGTTTGGATGTTGANCTCTGTACCTTTGAAGGTGAGGAGACCAACCTATTTTCTTCTATATTCTAGAGCTTTTGGGTTCTGCAATTACACTTTATTATACGCAGTTTGGACAGCTTGTTGCCTCAAAAGAAGCAAGAAAATAGTCTAACCAAAGCACTTTGTCTTCTATTTTTGTCCTGTTTTAAGAAGAAAAAAAATAAAGATATACTTATTGTAGTACACTGAATCTGTAGCTCTTCGAGACAGTCTTGAACTAAACCCAAAAGCAAGGTTATACACCATAACATATAAAGCCAATTACCCTTAATTTTATTAGACATCTGACCACAATGAGTGCTTGCAAAAACAAAGATGGATTGTACAAAGTTGATTTTTTGCCAGTTGGCACAGTACTGTTTTTGAACAGAGGAAACAAGACGAAAAACTACAAAACGAGAAGAGTCTTCTGACAATGAAAAAGTGTGTCCTCTACAAACAAACCTGTTAAAGATTACCTTGGGTAAGCTCAGGTTCTTTGTATGCTCGTGATAATGGTCCCCATCTTTTTTTTCAACACAAGGAAACCCAAGCATACTGATCTTTTATTAAAACCTATTAACACTAAATTGTCTTTCCATAACTAGAAGAAAGATGCAGAATTTTTGAAGAAATTTTCAAGTTCTAGCACAAGCAGAAGATGAGCATGTGATTAGTATGACAGGACAAAGTAGAGTCTAAATTCAAGAGGAAGCTTGCATTCTGTGCAGCGCATTTCAGCCACCTGAACTCAGAGCACTGGCATAAAAAAGCCCACCAGGCAGGGAAGCCAAATGGATGTAGTTTCCGCCAGAACCACTGGAGCACCAGACCTGACAGTATGCCAGAGCAGGTCAGGTCTTCCTGGGTTCGTCTTTACCAGCACAGCCTGAAGCAACATGTTCCTTTCTCTTGATGTCTGGCAAATTAAAACTTACACCTACGTCAGCCTGTATTCAACAACCGACATCACACCACATTTCATAAATTATTAGCTAATTCAAAGGTTTTCTTACACTTACCTTCACACAACACAGTTAAGTAAGATGGAACATAGTGAAAGGATTTGTGGTCAGGACATTTAGTAAAAGTTCACAGTGTCTTCTGCAAATAACATCTGTGACTCTTACCTGGAAGATTTCCTCTCGAGAGGGTGTCTGTATCCAAATTATACGTGTCTTGAAGCCGCAAGAGGGCTTTCGCTGCACCAGTCTGATCTTCATCATTTGGGAAAAACTGCCGCTGGATAGTCATGTTGGAGATAAAGCCTGGGAAAACAGGGAAACACTTGTCCTCCTTTGTCCCAAAAATTCTATGAACTCGATGCATGAAATGACTCCCTACTCCAGGGAAAGCTAACATTTAAGGAAAGGCCATTAGCCTTACACAGCACCAAAAAGTACAGTAAGTTTGTTTCTAAAGAACAGGAGTACCCCTTAGGTTTCACTCAGAAACTATTTTTGTCTAAATGTTGCAAAAATAATTACATACAACAAAAAGACCACCCCCACATGGAGAATGTTACAGATATTATATTGATAGCTTCTGTAACCATTCCATGCAATCTTCCTTCCAAAAGGCTTTTCATTCAGTAACATGGAATTTACAAATAATTTAGGGGGCAAAAAAATAAACAGCACAAAGAGTAACCATGTAAAGATTAAGGCTGGTCAATATAAAGATGAAAAACAAAGATGCTGACATCTAACCTCAAACAGCTTTTTGCAAGACTTCAGGCAACTAAACAGGCGCTAGGAACCTAACCGCTGTCTGTGGACTTGGGCATTAACGTGTTTACAGAGAAACGAGAAACACAGTTGCAAAGGTTTCTCAAGACCCATCTTCACACCACCCTGAACTGAACAGGACCCACATTTTGAAAGGTTAGCATTTCAATATATATATATCTATCTTTTTGTGAAAATAAAGCAAGGAACAACCAAAATGGAAAACTAAGAGGTTTGGGGGCTTTCTTAAAGAAGCACCGGGGTGACGTTTATGGAACAAAAGACAAGCAGGTTCTATAAAGTGAAACAATATTCTCTTTAGGAACCGCTGCCCGGTCATTAATCACATGCAATTGTCTGCTCCGTTACAGAAGACCCTACTACTCGCTGGTGAATGTGCGTGCAACCTCTGCTATTGCAGCTACTTGAAGGGCCCTGCAGCAGGACTGATGCGTTGTCCTCTCCTCAGAGGGAGAACTGCCCCTGTTTTCCCCCTCCTGCATCTGCACAGTCAAGAGGCTCACGGGCTACTTGCACTGAGGGAGACAGCACTCCGCAAAGCCAGGAGGGCAGAACCGGCATCCTGATACGCGCAGTCACCAGAAGGAACGGCATCAGCAAAGTCAGCCGTGAGGACCTACGTCTGAACAAACCAACAGCCACTGACATTTTCAGAAAAGTAACTTCTACTCGACTAACTCTTTTGTCCCGAGATCACAAGTTTTGTTCCGTTACCTCTCCAAGTACAGTGCCAATAAGGTGTTTGTCAAGTTTGTCTAATATCCTCCAGCTGAAAAATAAGCCGCATGACCAAAACCAGACAAATGTAATTCCTAGCAACAAAGCGTAGTTACACAACACTTAGCTGCAAAACCAACCACAAAAATACGAACTGGCCAAATTTATGATTTTTGCCTCATTCTTAATACTCCTTTTTAACTAATCAGACTTTATAACACTATCAGTTTATGGAGAGGTTTTTTACTTTAAAAAATACCATATCCTTCCACTCCCTTGCATCCTTTCTTTTACTACACTATGCTTTCCCCAATATTTTCCCTTTTCTTCACAATTTTCTCAAAACAATCCACTTTCTTTATTCTTTTTTTTTTTTTTCCTCCCCACTCAAAAGACAGACTTAAGATGTACTGGCCCAGGTTTCTGGCTAGCAGGTGAAGCATCTTTTCAGTTGGCACATTCAGTCTCTCACAGCAACAACTAGGAAGCTGGATGTGCTGAATTCCTATCAGAGACTAACCCTGTGTCTTTTCTGAAAGCTCCACGTTTTATTATTTTTTATGACAAACCTACACCTGATGTTGGCTAGTTGTTGAGACAGACTCTCACAGGTGAAATATAATTACACCAGCTTCCTTAATACTAAAAATCTCTTTCATGGTCAACTGCTACTTTATGTCCTGCTCCCTGCTGAAGAGCTTCTACTCTTGTGCAGGAAAAGAGGCAGCAAAGTGTTTTCTACACTAATTTGGATCAGTTTCACAAATGCTCAGTCTCTGCCAACATTCAGGTTTCACACCACCACACCTTAACAACACTGGGCACAACAGCACTTGACCGTACTCAAAGACAGCCCCCATGTTCTACGCTCAGAAGAGCCTCCAAGGAGATTACTCAGATTAAACATCAGTTTTCCTAAATTTTTGTAAAACTCAAATGATAGCACACTGACAGCAAAATGGCAGGCCTTCTAGGATTTTTTTTTTTTTTTATGAAAGCATCCCAAAAGCAGACTTACAAATCTAATTCAAAGCATTACCTGTGAAAGACCTAGTCAAGTACAATTATAATGTGACCACTGCTTTTACTACCAGCGTACTTACCATCTGACATGTCCTTCAGTACCAGGCTCTCCAGCTCACCCCACTCCGTGTTAAGCCGTTTCATCAACTTGAATGCATTTACAGGATGTCCCAAAAACCCCTCTGGGTCTTTTGTAGCAGTATCTGTCAGTTGATCTAATTTCTCTGCCCATCTATAGTGAAAATATACATTCGTTAAAGTCTCAGGGCAGCCTAAATCTCAAACTTGTGTTTCTCTTGTTTTTCTTTGGTGGAACACTGCTAAATGAACTCCTTCCTACAAATACCAAATGCAGTATGCCAGCAGATCCATTATGAGTTTTCACGCAAGACTAATCAAAACACATTTATCCACATTTTTAATGATTTCTTTTTAAATGCACTTTACTTCTAGACACACGCTCTTCAGTCTCTGATAAGGCCCTTGCCTCCCACCACAAGACTGCCTTCCATATCGTAAGCTTGCATTAAAAAACACATAGCTCTCAGGCTCCCAAATGAGGAGCCCAGATCGATCAAGTTTCTGGTGCTGTAACTGTGACCCCGCAAACCTCTCTCACTCTTTCAGTGACATAATCCATCCACAGCTCCAACACACTCTGAAAAAAGCAAGCAACTACTGCTGGCCATCTATCTGCCATGTTAGCGGGAACATCCGGGGAGTTCACTCGAGGCTCCAGTCAGCAGGCCCAGCAGTCGTGCTAAAAGCACCCCCACTATGCTACTACACATCTGCTACAACCAAACTTCCCCTCCCTGCCCAAAGCAGTGCAGACCTAGAACACGAATACACAGAACAACACCCTGAAAACAGGATAAGTTAATGTTAAAAACAGCCACACCCCACAGACAATACCAAACATCAACATCGAATACAAAGCAAATACAAAATCTGTAGCCTGCAGGGGACTCTGGACAAGAGCTGGCATTCAGCTTGCTCCACAATTTGGTATGCCTCAACAAACTTTGCCTACTTTACCTGAGGCAGGTAAATGTTTACTCTGCCAACTGTTAAAAGTGCCACTGTGTGCAGTCACTCCTCCCACACTGTCCCCGAGCTGTTTCCTACCCTCTGACAGCCCCTGTCTGCGGTTCTGTTCAGCGGCAGTGACTGACAGGGCTCCCTCCCAAATGGCACGTTCAAATCGCTCCTGTGGACCAACTGCAGCTTCCAACAAGCTGAAGACTGAAGAAACGCATTTCAACAAATTGTACATTCACACTGCCCATGTACAAATCCACTGCGCACTTCCCTCTGCATGACTACCAAACCTAACAACTAGCTGGAAGTGACTGCAACTGTCAGCCGCAACCACAAGGCCGAGATTTCTTTCGAGTAGTCTCTGTTTCATATAAACCTCCACCACAAGGTGTGAGCCATCCTCCCCATCTCAGTGATTTACCAGCCTTCACTGAGTTTATTTAAGTCAATGCAAGCCACCAATATCCTTGACCAAAAGTACAGAGCCCAACAAACTCAAAAGATGCTGGCATTTTTTCCAGCTGCTTCTCTCTGTGACAGTTATTTCAACTTTTTTCCCCTGACAGTGGCCACCTCTAATGTAATAAAAACAGAGCTGCGAGGCTTATATGATAAGCTATATTTACATGTTTTTTGTTATCCAGTCTGCATGTTCTCATCGTAATTTGCAACTGTAAAGAATATACTTATAACATTCCAAACCTGTGAGCAATTCCAATTCTGTAGTTTAGGTGACAAAAATAAATACAGTCCAATGGAAGTATCTTTCCTCCTGGATGGGAGGATGTAATCCACAAAGGATAAAATAAAATTCAGCCATCTATCTAAAACTGCTTAATCATCCTCATGATGGATTTATACATGTTTTTGAAAGTCAGGAAACCATCCTGTTCTGCAATACAAAAATTTTATTTCTAACTCTGATAAGTTCCGAGGTATTGTGCTCTGGTGCTCACACCTGTAGAGCTGAGCAACTTAGTAATGGCAATGGTCAGGTCTCTTGTTATTTTTAAAAGCAGTACAGAAGCTTTACTTTGTTTTATTTTACTCTTAAATCAAAATATAGCATGTAGAAGGAGACCGTTTTTGTAGTGGGCTTTTACTGTTCATCGGTTAGGCACTCATGGGCAATATGGCCACACCAACTCTTATTAGAATGTTTAGCATCTAGTATGTCAGCGCAGTCCTTGTAACACACATTTGGAGTCTTCCTGGTTTTTGGTCTCCAGCAAGCAGATTGTCATTCAAAGAACTACTTCCCCATGGGAACTGCATGCAACCAGGAGCTCTGAAGTGAAGGTATCATACAGAAAGCAGGTTGATTAGATTTCATCACCAGAAAGCTCCGTAAAACAAATCTATGGCTTGGAGATAATATTTAGGACAGGAA